>SRLM01000692.1:261042-414805 GCA_015708895.1 Populus ilicifolia
TAAAAAATAAATATTTAAAATAAAATATATATAACAATTAAAAATTAAAAGATAAAAAATTAACAAATAATATAATATTTTAATTTTTTTATAATTTTGAGAAAGTATTTTTCACATAAATTTTTTAAAAAAATACTTTCTAAAAATCAAACCAAAATTTAAAAAACCGGAAAATATTTCCGTTAACCAACTTTTCTAATATCAAACAAACAAAAAAAAATTTAAAATATAATTTCTCACAAACTACTTTCTAAAAAACAAACATAACTTTATATTTTTAAAAAAATATATATTAAAATTATTTTTTTATTTTTTAAAAATTATTTTTAATATCAATTATATCATAACAATATCAACACATCAAAATAACTTGATTACATTAAAAAAAATTCATTCCAAATAAAAAAAATTCAAGATTTTTAAGAATATAATTAACACCGATCTCGTCCCAAACACTCCCCCCGCATGTGCCAGAAAGGATTACCAGTAATGTTCAAACAAATATAGCTGAACAAACATAATTCTAGGAATAAACAAAATGAAAGGGAAGATTTCTGTCATTTCAACTGTAAATTGAGAAGAATAAAAAATAAATTACAACTCTTAGGTCTCTACCAACATGACTCAAAATACATCTAAACTTTTGTAGTGTGAAAGGTTCTAGACATTCTTCACAAAGACTAAAAGGAAAGAAATCGTGGGTGCTGGTGCTCCCTGGATGGAAAATCAGTCCCAAAAGCCCATGCAAAGATCACAAGTCCCATCTGCAGGAAACAAAATTTCTGAATTAAGTCACCATCTCATAGTAGCACAGGATTAAATTCCTGACCAAAAGCATAATTTCTGGCATTTATGGTGGCGCACACGAATTAGACAAATAATGTCAATCTTGTGTACAGAAAATTATGACTTGTAATCTACAGTATCGCATAAAAAAAATAAATGTCTGCCGATACTAACTTGCCTCAATCCTCCAAAATTCTAACCTTTGCATTAATTACTCCAAATTATAACCATTCACGTAATGACTCCATCAAGCATATCATGTTAGCGGAGAAAAGGAGGGAAGAGAAATTAACAGCTTTTTTGACAATCATTACTGCAGTTGCAGCAGTATCAATGATTCGTTATATGCACAAAATTGAAGAAGTGGCAAATCTAAGTCCCACGAGAAAATGGAGGGCAGCATCCTAAACACATTGTAGAAGCCTGTAAGGGTACATGCAAACTACCCATCAACTCAATGCCATGCCAAGAATCCAAAAAACTTTTAGCTGTCAGCTAAATGACTCAAGTTGCTCCGAGCCACAGTTAAATTATGGAGAGAAGAAATGTGGAACCATTCCATGTCCCACACAGTGCTTATGATGCACGTACCACAATATATTGCAATGGAAAATCCCAGCAATGCACCAAAAAGTCTACTTGTCTGAATGCCCCCGCTTAGCCTTGCGACGAGAGGGATTGGTGTGAGCATTTCTAGCAGGTTTCTTTGCCTTTTGGCTGAAAATTTCAGGTCAACAACATTTAATTAAGCTGTGGATGAAACTTATCAAAAATCCAAGTTACAGCCCAAAAAATTGATAAACTGTCAATGAAAACAAGAAAGACAGAAAATTCAATATCAAAGTGAATAATAGCTAATTAGGACACTGACCAGAAAATGGAAGAACAAGCTCTGGACAAAATAATGACAGGTAGGGCCAACAAAGCAGAGGCCTGAAACATTGCAAGATGAATACCTTAATTAATATTGAGAAACTGCAGTCATTAAGTTAGTTCGCTGAAAAGTATTCAATAAAAAAAAAGGTCAAAATAAATGACCACGCATACATACAATGAACCAGATCAACTCTTTCATTGCAAGTGGTTTTGTGAGCTCATGCTTTTCCAGTGTCTCTTGTACAGTGACTTGCACCTTCACCAAAAAATCAAAGCAAAAGCGTGAAGTCATGGTATTTCTCCAAGGCAAGATGTTAAGTCATGGTTCCATGTACATTCCAATAACAATAGCCAAAGAAACCACTTAAAATGATCCATTTGACTAGCAGACTCATAGAAACAATATAGAATCAGGATTCATTCTAATAACAAGCATGCAGTCAACCAGAGCACGGCAACACACATGAATAAAACAGCACTGACACCTGATTGTGGTATGTGGTTGCAGATTCTAAAAACTTCCCATATGCATGAACTGCCTCTTTCGTGTAGGGCTTCAAAGCCACTTTAACTTTATCAACATGGGGCTTTGTCATGGTAGCAACCTGATCAATATATGGCTTGCTGAACTTTTTAGCTTCCTGTGATCAAATTTAAACATATTAGATGAAAGATATGATAGTAGATATACAATAAGGGACGATATAACAGCACACACACCTGAAAGTAAGGATCACCTATTTCTTGTACTCTGATGATGTGTGGAGTGACTGTAGTCTTTGAGGCCTCATAAATTTCAACTGTTTTAGCAGTTAATGATTGCACATGAGGTTTAACTTGTGTAGTAATCACAACCCATTGCTCTTTAATAGCTGGGACCCATTTCTTCATGCAAAAAAAGCAAGCAATTAATAAGTGCACACATCCAGTTTTCTTCATTGCCAATCAGTTAACACCAAAGATTAGCACTCAAGCAACAAATTTAAGTTACAAACAATAAACAGTGCAGAGCTACTGGTTCACTCAAACTTTTTTCCAAGCCAAATTTCAATTAGTCTATAGAACAGAAGATGCTGCTTAAAAATTAATCAGCCTTAAAAAGGACTATCAAGTCAATTGCACTGCTTAAAAATTAATCAGTCTTAAAAGGCTTCTCAAGTCAATTACACAAGGTAAAACACGAGACTGCATTGAAAAAATCAGGTCTAAACTCCCAACAATTATTAAATGAGCGGAAAATTGGAAAGCATAGAAAGAGAGCTTACAGTTTTAATTGTTTCCACATGTGGCTCAGCCCACTTTTCAGCTTGGGCTTTTTTCTCCAGGGCCTACAAAGAGTCGACATTGTATTTTAGTAATATACTTCATTGTACAATGGAGGTGGTTTTTTCAGGAGGTGCTAGCATTTAACCACAGGACCATAACTAAACAGTAAACAGACACCACCAAAAATGGTACACCACCATCCAACAACCAAAAGATTATACCTTTTGAATTGCCAGTTCCATGGTAGGTTTTCCAAGCTCACTCCAACGTGTCTGTGCCAGAGACTGAAAAGAGATGACATTAACACACATGACAAGATACTTTACAAACTACCATACAGGCATCATATCACCTGCCAACGAATCAACTGTACAGCAAGCCAAGGTGGAAGCCATGCCCCGTGAACCTGGTCATAAGACACAACTATGAATTAGCTCACTCTTTACACCAAATTCGGGTCTCAAATAGATCGTTCTTTGATGAGCCTCTAGCAAACAGTATTAATTTTAAGAACCTATGCATGTACAAAAAAAAAAATTGTCCTATGCAATGAAGAAGGTTCAAGAAGCCAAAGCATGTGATATATATCATATAATGCAAACATACTCGTACAATAATGAACAAAAAAAGCTTCCATATTCAACCTAATCCTTGAAGTTGAATTTGGATTTCCAAATCATCCAATGAACCTAAATGTAGGAATGAAAGACAGAAATTTTTTCCCTTTTGTCAGGGATAAAAATCGCACAAAGTTCTTGTTGTACAGATGCTATCTTTTCTTATTGAGGCCTTCTGTATTTGCTTGTCTACTGATATTTGCACCTTTTTTTTACATGCTACATTAAAGAACTAAAACCAAAATTGATCACCAATTTAACAAATTATTGGGTTATCATTCTAGTCAGGATATTACCATGTTGTCACTTCCATGTTCTCTCATGATCTGAGGTGAAATTCAGTAAAAAAATTTCTCATGCTTGCCAAAAGCCCTGCTGCTAATTTAAGCAGGGTGTTATCAACGTAGGAAAGGTATATAAAACATGAAGAGAACTTTCATAAGTGTACAGTCTATGCTCCAAAGTTTCAAGGCTTGCAGAGAACATCAAAATCCAAATTCAGACGACATATATGGATTTTCCTTCAGCTACTATATCTATAATTTCACAGTAGCACAGAGAAAATCCAAGAACTTTCAAAACCAAATGGACAGCTCGTTCGTCATATGATTTAAACTAGCATTTTCAAATACAACATCTGAAAAGTATGTAAGCACATAAAAGATGGATGAGCATGGCAAACAGATCTATTAATTCATTACCTCCATTAACTCTTTGGCCTTTGAAATGGCCTCAGATTTTGTTTTTATCAGTTCTTCCTAAGAAATACAGAAAAGGAAATCGCGTATAAGAATCACCATCATCCAGCATTAAGCATGATGCGAGTTTTACATGATAGTATGATACCTCAGCAATTTTAAGAGCACGTTCTGTTTTACGGATTTTGCTTTTCTGCTCCACGGTAATCTTTTCAAGCTATAAAGCAAAGACATTATGTATCACATTACTAAACATCACAAACTAAGAAATTGAAGGACAAACTCTGATTATAAATATGAAAAAGAAATTAGTGCCAAGATGAAAAAAAGAAACAGGCAGTAATATGTTGAAATAAGAGAAAAGTAAGTGTGATACCACAATTAAGAATAGGACTTGAGTAGCTGAAGAAGAGCATATGCATATGCATGCACATGACACTGATGCACACCTTTGGGGATCCATTATCATATCATATTAAACAGGTGTTAAAGTGAGGTAGGACATTAAAGTCAAAAGACCATTAAAACTCTTCAAAATTGTAAATAAAATGCCTTGTCTGAGAACAGGGAAGGACTAAAGCTGTTTCATCATTCCAAAACTTTATGCATTTCCAGTAACACTGACCATCAAGGAACTTACATCTGCTAGCTTAAAGTTCAATTCACTAATCTTCTTTTCTGCTTCACTTGCTCTGGCTTCCAGGGCCTCGTTTTCCTGTTGTTGTGTTTCTAATTCCTTAGAGAGCTTCACCATCTGCATAGAGAAGTAACAGTTACAAAGGCACCCAAAACTTCTTCCAAAGTCACTAGCTTTGGCTACCCAGTAGAATAATAAACCTGTTTCTCTAGCTCGCCTGCACGTGCATGCGCCTTCCCAACTAGCTCCTGAGCATCAATCTTCCCTTTTTTCTGTTTAGCAACAAAAATAAATTAAATAAAATTAAGAAAAGCCTCGTCATAGCATGCACATTGAAACCTATTTCCATAATGCGAAACGACTAATCCAAAACATCGCATACCTTAAGAGATGAGATTTCACTCTGCAGCGACGCGATGCTATCAACTTTCTCTTGAATAATTGTCTCCTTCTGCGCTATCATGACATCCTTACGATTCAATTCTTTTGTTTTCTCATCGATATGAGATTCTTCAGCACCCAACAACCACACAGTTAGTAAAAATATTTATTAAAAAAATTGTTTTAAATCCAGAAAACTAAACATTAATTAATTAATTAATATCTGGCTTGATTGTTCTAATCCTTGCATTAGTTGTTTATTAATCACCCTGATCAGAGACAAACCTGCTATAACCACTCAAAAATTAAGAAAAATTATGCTTTCCATGGAAGATGAGATTCTTTCTTTCATCGATAGTATCTAAAACCTAAGATTCAAACTTCAAAATTTCACGAAAGTCTCAGATTCATAAAAAGCAAAATTAGAAATAAAAGAACTAACCGAGTGCGTGGATCTTAGACTGGAGTTGATCAAGTTCGATCTTCAACGCGGACAAATCAACAGCAGCAGCCGACTCAGCTGTACTATCATCATCAACATCAGCCCTGACACCGACGGTGGTGAATATTATGGCAAAAACGAAGAGAATTGACAGGAAAGCGAGTTTTGAGGCCGCCATGAACTCAAACTCGCTGAAGGGAACAGAGAGAGAGAGAGAAAGAGAGGATAGACAGTTTAGTTTCGGTTTGTTTGGCTATTATACTGAGCCAGGTTGGAACGTGTTGAGCTAAGAGGAGAGGAGCATAAAAAATATCAATTCAAAGCAATAAACGTGAATGGAGCAGGACCAGAAAGGCTATTTATTAGTAATTTAATTAATTATTTATTTAATTTTCCATTGCTATTTCAACTTTTTCATGTTTGTTGACGGTTGGAGGCTTTGAAAAGGAGTTAGGGTTATTTACACGTGGCTGTTGTGAGTTTCGGCCATTTTTACAAGAAGGTACTGTGATCATGATGATTTCTAGAAGTATTTTTTTAAAACAAAAAAGTGTGTGTATATTAAAATAATTTTTTATTTTATTTTAATATTAACATATCAAAAATATTAAAAAAATATTAATTTTAAAATATTTTATATTAAATATACTTTAATATTTAACAAAAACACAAAATCAAATAATCTTTTATTGATTTTAAAAAAACTGAATTATAAGTAAAAATTTTATTTATTTAGAGAAAATAACTACTTTTTAGTTTTTTTAAAATTAGATTATTTTTATTGGTTTGATCTTATTTAGGCCTTGAGTCCATGAAATAACTTGTTAAGTTGGGTTTTACTATTATAATTTTAACTCGGTTAAGATTTATTGGGTAAAAATAATAATAATTTCAAATAAATAAATAATTATATAAAGAAAAATACGAGAGGATTGGTTAGGATTATTAGAGATCGTGGTTGAGAATTTGGCAAAAGCAATTGAGTTTTATTGTATGCATTACAGAGAATAAAATAATTTTTTTTATTTACTTTAAATTAATACTTTTTTAACATTTTTAAATTATTTTAATATATGGATATTAAAAATAACTTTAATATATTTAAAAAAAAAAAAAAACCATCTCTAAGCTAACGGACAGGTAGTGGTTGTTGAGTAGAGGTATTAAAGTTTTATATGGTAACGTGGCAGAATTTGAATGGAGAGGCACACAGAACTAGGTGGGTAGGTGACACAAAGGCACCGAAGCTCAAACAGGGGGAAAGAGGTTTTACGAGCAGAACAGAATTGTTGGCTCGTATTTATTAATGATTTAAAGCATGTTTATCACTGCATCTTTAACTAAAAATATGAAAATGAAAAAAATTAATCTCTTACATTTCTAAATAGTGTTTGAATATAAAGGAAAATAAATGTGAAAATCATTCTGAACTCCATGAAAAGCTATTACTGGGCATGAACCCAGGTGGGCCTGGGCTCTTAATTCACCACAGATTTGGAGCCCAGCAACAACAAGGCTTCAACTTTGCTCAGTAATGCCCAGGCCAGGTCTGATCAGTTTTCAGAACCTGGGAAGTTTGGACCGGGCTTTCTGTAGCCCTGATCAGTTTTTCCCAAGCTATTATTATGATCTCCCTCCATAAATTACAGTTTAGCTTGAGAAAACAAATAAAAAACGTAAATTTAGAGTTCCTTTCGTGAGGAGAGAACTTGATAACATATCATTAGGAACTCGTCCCCTTATAGCCAGATAGTAATAGAGTGGCCATGTACCTAGTTCCCCCACCACATTCAAGAAGTGCCATTGATAACATATCATTGGGAAAATAATGCTATCTCTTCTCTCTCTCTCTCTCCCCGTCTCCCTCTCTCTCAAGACGTAAAATATTGACCAATCTAATTGTTTCTTGTTTATAACATTTAAGTGTATATATCATAATTTGGGCTGAAAACAAGTGTTTGCGTTGGGAATCATAGACAATGATGATAGTAAACGAGTGGTGTATTTGCGAGATCAATATATCAGTTAAACTCTACACTCAATTTAAAGACATTAGGAAGTTCACAGCATGCGATTTCCTCTGATCAGAAAGCTTACAAGAAGTTAAATCTAAATTACTGATATCAATCTGTAATTATATATTAAGATATTATGTTGGAGCAAGCTGATACTATGTTGGTGCAAGCTCAAACCTTTACATTTGGATGAAGGCATAGAAGTTAGTATATAAAAAAAATTAAGACACTTGTGCGCAAAGTAGTTATAAATTTTATCATTTATTTTATTTACTTTTTATTAAATTATTATGATCTTATGATACAAGAATATTATTTAATAAATTTAACTCGAGTTTTTTTTATCTTTTATTTAATTAATTTTTTAATTTTATTATTTAATATTGGATTAGTTAGGAATAGAGCTTTATAATCTATTATGATTTTTTATATATAAAAATATATTGGTTTTAAGATCAAGGTCACGGGTTTTGGCATTTTATCCCTAGTTAAATCATGTTGTTTTTATTATTTTCTTACCAAGAGATTATATTGGTTTCATTACTTAGATCACGAGTCGACTTTTTTTATTGGGTTGTCCTTGTCTCTTGATTCGGGTTGTGGATTAAGTTGATTGATTTTTTTTAATTTTTTTAATTTTATCAATTAATATTGTTTTTAATTAGAAATTAAGTTTTATAATTTATTTTGATTTATTTTTTATCAGGCTATCATGGTCTCATTACTTGGTAATAATGCTTAACAATTAACTTGATTTATTTTTTTAATTAAGATTTTTGAAATTTTTATCGTTATTAGATCTAATATGGACGCTTGAAAATCAAGTTTTATAATTGATTTTAACTTTCTCTTTATAAGGCTATTCTAGTTTTAAGATTAAAGTCATAGATTTGACAAGTTAAATCAAGTTTTTTTTGTTTTTTTCTATAAAGTTATCTAAGTCATGGATTTGATGGATTGATTCAAATTGTTTTTTATGTTCATTTTTTAGTTGAATTTTTAATCTCTTCCTTCAATATTAAGTTGGTTAGGTATTGAAATTTGTAATTTATTTTAATTTATTTTTCATGAGGTTATTTTAGTTTTATAATCAAAATTGCACATTTAACATATTAATCCAAGTTGTTTTTTTAAGTTTTTTTAATTATTTTCTTTAATTTCATCCTTCAATATTAAATTAATTAAAAATTAAATTTAATAATTTATTTGAATTGTTTTTATATAGTTATTATAGTCTTGTAATGCGTGTTATGAATTTAAAATTTTATCGTAGGTTGTCTAAAGTTAATTCAATATTTTATTATTTTAATATTAAAAAATATTATTTTAAAATTTTGTTTGGTCAAAATTTATTTTTTCAGGTTTTGTTTTTGGACAAATAAAATCAATTAAACTCTTACTTTTTTCCCTACTGAAATAAATTAGTAATATTTAAATATTGTTTTATATTCAATTTTTTTTTTTTTACCTAAGTAACAGCACAGCAGCGTCACTCATCTAGTTTATATCGAAACGAAGAGATGTTTTTTCTACCCAACTGTCTTTGCCCTCGATTCCACAATTCCACCATAGTAATTAATCGCTATCTAATCCATGGTGTTTTTCTAATCACCAACTATACAATTTAGCCACATCTTCTATGAAGTAGCTATCATCGAACGCATCTGCCTAGCCTCATCTGTTACAACTGACGAGACTTGAGCATTGTTTTAAACCTCAGTTTTTGACGTAGATGGTTCAGTCAATGCTATAAAAATAACAGAAGAACTGTGCTTGAAAGTTAATGGAAGCATGGATAATTAAGAAGAAAATTGTAAAGAAGCGGGCAAGAAAAAATGATCCTTCTTCCTTTGAGAGCTCTCAGAGCTTGAATGAGGAGGTTCCTAGTGCTATATATGGAAGATTGTGTTAGATTAGAACTTGATGATGAACCTGGGAATGTAAGTTTGGAAAGTGTTGGGGGTGTCGAGGATAGTAAAGATGTATCCTGCGAAGGCCCTGGGAATGTTGAACTCACCAATCCAGTGTCATGTATTGATCAAATTAAGCAATGAGAATAGAAACCATGTTGTCCAGCTTATTTCACCGATGTGCAGGAACATGAGGAGATATTGCAGAGCTAGCCTGCGGAGATTAAGTATATGGAGAATATAAGGAAAGAAAGGAAGACTAGTTTAAAGGAAAAGGAAATTGAGGTTTTCTATCTTTGAGTGCTATGTTTGGTACGAGATAAAGATGGCACGGGAGAAGAACTCAACTCAGATTCGAGGCAGACACAACAATTCTTCAAGAGTAGTAGAGATCGGAGACCATCAATTGCTGGAATATTGGAAGGGCTATATATCTTGAAGCAAGATGATAAAAAGCTATTGATTGTTGAATCACTACAGAAGATCTTAGAAAAGGAAAGAATGGGTTGAGAAGGGAAGTAAGAGCTGACTCTAAGCTCTTACAAGGTTCCATCAGAGATTTACAAGGACTTGCTCAGTGCAAAGGATGGTTAAAGCATTACTCTTCTTCAACATGACTAGGCATTAGCTGCAATTTTTTTAGGCATTTGCTCGGGGGTCTGGCTTGAATGGGGTTTTGTTGTGGCTGATTTTAGGGTTGTTATGTGGTGGTTTGTTCCAAGTGTCGAGGCTTGATTTCACGCTGGGAAGCCATGGTTGGTTATGGCTAGCGACAAGGAACAGTCTAGCTCTACAGTACCATATCATTCAATTTCTTCTATTTTTTGGAGAGAAAAAAATACCAATAAAGGGATTAATGTTTTAAGATATAAGAAGCTTGAAAATGAAGATCTCGTTTCGAATGGAGAAGAAGCAAGAACAAGGAAGGATTAAAAAAAAATTAAAACAACCTCTTTTATATTTAATTTCAATTGCATCATAGATTTAGAAAACAAACTTCATACTTGCATAGTTGCAATTATTTTTCCAGGGTTGGCCCCATTGGCCGTAAATTTAAACCACACATGTTTTCTCTCGTTCCCTGCCATTAAAGCAATGTCATCATACACATGTGGGCACCTTGACCTTGAGCATTGCATAATTGTGATAGCCTTTGCACTTTTTGATCATGATTTGATTTCGGTGCTGGATTTCTTTCCTTGTCCTCTCTAGAATGCACTTTTGGGCTTCTGAGATCGTCAGCAAGATCATGATAATGATGCAGAGGAAAAGGGTTGCCACTTGGAATTAAAAGATAAGAAGTACGTGATTCTTTGCATGATAGAGATAATGCAATCTGGCATACATTTTCTCCTTTTTCAATTGCTTTTGTCGGACACACATCTATCCTTGTCGATATGACTATTTCTGGGTAATTATACAGCAAGTTCATATAAATGATACTTCAAAACTCTCTCCAAGAGTAATTACTAAATCGGAATATGATGTTTATTTATTATATAAAAATGTTTTTCATACATGGGATGTGCCATTTGTATCTTATATATATATAAAAGTATATATAATCATAATTACAAAAAAGAAAAGGAATGAGAGAATGCCATACCTTTTAATTAAGAAAAAAAAGATACCAGTAGTAGTTTATGTGTTTCTGTGAGTATATCTAGCATTATTTTAAAAAAAAATCATGTATACGCCTTGATATATATATAATATACTCTTCGAGCCAAGCATTAATTTGGACTCGCTTGTTCTTGCTCTTGCTACCAAGCAGTTCTTGCATGAGAAGAAGAGAGTACAATGTAGCCAAGGACAGCTTGCCGGCCGGAAAAGCAAAGATATCCTTGAACTTCCAAAAAAAGGAGCTTTGCTCTTACCCGCTGCCGGCAAGTCATCCTTGGCTGAATCACGCTCTCTGCCTCTTCATGCAAGCCCCCAAGGCGAACATTCGTCCCCTCGATCTCTTCTTTATATATTTGGAATGCCCTTGTAAACTGAAAACACCGTGTATATTTATAGGCCGGAAAGAAAATGATGACGAATATACAGATGGAGAATATATATATATTATAAAAGCTAGGGACCGTAGTGTTAGCCAAGGGACAGGCTGCCTTTAAAGCACCGCCAGGAACATGTCACATTGCTAAATCAATCCAACACTGACTCGATTTGGTTAGCAGAATGGATCCCACTTTTCTAGATATTTCGTGTCCCACTTTCGAAAAGGAGTCAAGAAAGCCACGGGGTAGTAGTGTCATGATCGTGCAAGCCGCAGGGGTACGACCTGCTGGATGGAGGAATAAAATATTTCATGTAGAGATATGATTCCGAAGAGTATGTAGCAAATACTGGTATATTCGTGCGTGCTCTACTGGGGTTCTATAATAATAATAATCACAAAAAAAAAGAATATCAAGAATTTTTAACATTATTAAATTCAATCTTGACCATTCATCTCCTTATTGAGCTTGTATTTTGAATTAAAACATATAAAAACTAATCTAAAATAAAATATTTTAATTTAATAAATCAAAAAACAACTTAAATAGTTAATAAAAACATGATATAATATTTTAAAAAAACTTGAAAACAATAATTTTCTTATATTAAAACGATGCTATATTAGATTGATCTTAGTCACCGTGCAACTTGGATTGATTATAGATTTTAATAGTTCAACATGTTTAATAATTTTATTATTTTTATAAATTATTTTTATTTGATTTTATAATTATATTATATATTTTCAAAATCGATCATCAACCCACTAAACAATTAAAAAAATTAAAGGATCACAAACTAAAAAATATATATTAAGTTTGATGCATGAATCACTAAGCCTGTTAATTAGATATCTTGATTTAACATGTCAAACTTGCAAACAAAATAATAAATTTCATTGAGATTATAACTTGTTTTTTTATATAAATTATTTTTTTTTACCATATAATAATAAAAATTAAGCATGAAACCAATATTGAGATTATTTTTAAGATCATGGTAACATCATAAAATAAAAAAAATAAAACAAATTATGAAATTTAGTTCGTAACTAGTTCAGTATTAAATGATGAAATTAAAAAAAATAAATTTATATAAAAAAAAAGAATAAACTCATTATACCTTTTAACGAGCCTTGAGCTTTCTAAAATTTAATAAAATATTTTTTCTAAAACTATTTTTTAACTATATAATAAAAATAAAAATAAAAATAAACAATTAGAGAATTAGGTTCAACTAAAAAAAAAGTGTATCCCTTTAAACCCGCAAATCAAGACAATCAAAGTTGCCTCATGTAACTGCCAAATCAAATCATTGACCCTACAAAGTCTATCAATCTGGTTTTTTAAAGTTATTTTTTATCTAACTAGTTTTGTTTTTAAATAGACCACACTACAATATTCAAATATTTTTTTGATATTAATTCAATGTTAACTTATTTTTTGATACTGTAATCACGGTATAAAAGATAAATTAAAATAAATTATCAACTCTAAACTCTATAAACATATAATATAAAAACTAAATTAAAAAAAATCAATAGCTAAAAGAAAAAAAAGGATGGAAATGAGAAAAACAAAAAAAGGTTGATGTGTGCTACAATGTTTTCCAAAGAAAATAGTTTTTCTTGTTTTTTTTAAAAAAATATTATTCTAATAAATTATAATATACAAGAAAAGATAAGTAAAATCTCCTTATCATTTGGTTTACAGTTAATATATATAAGTAAAGCCGCATGGTTGTCAAATTGTATTTAGAATAGTGAAAAAAATCAATTTTTAATTAAAAATATATTATAATAATATTTTTTATGTTCGAAAAATTATTTGTGACAACAACTAGTGAGACCAGATATCAAATATCACGGACTAGCCTAACTTGCAAGATATTATTTTTAGACTTTATTACTCTCGTGAATTTATTTTTAATAGTTCCTTGTAAATTTAAAATATATTTAATAAATTAATAACTAATATATTAAAATAATCTAGAAATACAAAAGAAAATTAAATAAAAAATCTTTCTTTAAAATTGGTAAAAAGATGATTCAACCGCTGGACCAAATATGATCATAGTTTCAAAAGATTCAAAAGAGTACTAATCTTTTTTGTTCATTAAAAATAAAAAAATAGTTAGCTTATCTAACACGTTGATCAGTTAAAAAAGATACAGAAATCATAATTTTTTTAACTTAAAATATTTTAAAGAAGTGTTGGGATGAATTTTAAAATGAGTAAACATATAACTACTAAAGAGAAAATAAGATACTTTCAAAGGGGCAAAATGTTTAACTATTATGAAAAAAAACTCAAGTTCAAGAGTTGAATAGAGGTTTTTTTTTAGGACTTCGGGGATGCAATGATCGCTCTCAAAGCAAGGGTAGCTCTGCTCTGGATATGAAAAACCAAGGTTGCATGTCGCAGATCCTCATTACCCTTGCAAATCAAGCACATTGAGCCTCACTCTTCTGCGCACATAGGATTTGTATCCACAGCTAACATTCAGAAATCACACGGTCGTAGATGTCCTCAACAAATCTCACGAAACACACACGCAAGCACGCACGTTATCTATAAAATTGCCGGAAATATTGACCAACTTGAAGGTAGGACTAGAGTAAATGGAGAAAAGGAACCACTGTGGCTTGATGATGATAAATACGAGGCTGGAGGCAGGCAAGGACACAAAAAAATGGAGAACAACTTGCAAGGGTATGATCAGAGGAAGGGGAATATAGCTGTCAACATATAAAAGGTCGTAGCCGTAACACGCACCAAGCTGCATCGCATGGTGTATTTGCTGTCATTTTGTTCCTCATTGGCAAAGCATCCTCGATCTTCTTCAGGATCTCCATGTTTCATGTCTTGTGATTGCCTAAGGGGTAGCGTCTTTTCCTAATTAACAGTCCGCCGCTTCCATGGATTCGGCCACATGCACGTTCAAAGAGAAAGCATAGCTAAATCTCTAGTTACTATCTTCATCATCATATGCCCGCTACAGTATATGAGCCAATACCTAGCATTATCGTGCAATATTCCCTCCTAGCCTAGCTAGGTGAACGATAATTTGGACCCATCCGAAGCGACATACATGCACCCTAGTAAATGATCTCCAGGAACAAGTGTTTAGTAAATATGGTATCTTAATTACCTGAATAACTAGGACTTTGTTGTGCTCAAGGGAATGGCCAGGTAGTTGCTATTAATTTTGAGATTTTTTTCATGCTTAAATTTAAAATCTTTGTTTGTAGAGTAGTATTAATATTTGAACAACTTTCCATGTACCTTGACTAATCTTATAATTTTTAAAATTAAAAATTAATTAAAATTTTAACAATTCTGATATTTATAGAATTCAAATTAATAATATTTAAAAAATAAATTTAATATCTGCTTAAATTAAAAAAAAAATAAATAAAGAATCTTGTGCGATTTAGGAGGAGGGACATTGCACGTATCTCCATGTTGTGCAGTACCCATCAAGCCCGTGTTGAATAAAAAGATAAACTAGAAATTTAATTACAAAGACAACATTTTCACATGCTATTGATAATTACATTAGACGTGGAAATTTCACTTCTGAGGGTGGTAAGTGTGCAAAAACCGCTCATACAAGCGTGCAAAGACCGCTGATCATAAACAAAATTAAGATAATATTATTTTTTCAATCTATATTTTAACAAGGTTTTACCTCGCATTAACTTAGGTTACGAGTTAATTTAAATTTTTATTAAAATTATTTTTTTATTTTTTTTCAACCCAAATTAATCTACATTCTAGGACAAGTAAATCTTAAAATTACATATTCAGTCGATTTAAATTTTATAACAAAGATTAAATAGACTTTACAAGACTAATTTCTTGTCTATTTTAAGTAAAATTTCATCTAAAATTTTATTTGAATTGATCGCAAATTTCCCAAGCAATGTTCGCTTGGGTTTAACCATCTACCAAGTGTAAAAGGAAAACTACAAAAAAGAAGAAGCTAAAAGCAATTTGTCATGTAGCTAAAACACTCTCAGAAAATATATAAATACAAATAAAAATAATGATAAAATATTATTTTCATTAATTTTTTATAGAATTAATTGATGAAAATATTTTATCGGTACATACTAGGAGAATTATAATAGAAAAAATAATTAAAATAAAATAAATAATAATAACGTATTGTTTATACAAGTTGAATTATCAACAAAATAAAGTCTGTTGGTAAAATCATTGGTAAATTAGTAACATTATTTATCATGTCAATTATAAAGGAAATCATCAACAAAAAATTATGTCGATATATTTTAGAAAGCTCTTGAATTATTCATTTTTCAATTGCACTGTTAATTATTATTTTTTATAAACAAAATCAATGACAAATTGAAAAATCATTAGTCTTATTTGACAATTTTTATTTTTTTTATTAGATTAAATATTAGAGACGGAATCAGTGGCGAATTAAAATGATATCAGTGATATTTGATAGTTTTTGAAATTTCTTGGTTAAATTAAATATTACAGACAAAATTATTGATGAAATGATTGCAAGTATTAATATTTAATCATTCATGGTAAAAAAAAGTTTAATAAAAAGTCTAGAATTCTTAATTTCACAATAAACAGGATTCTCTTGTTCTTTTTATTTTTTTTATTTTTTATATGTAAAAAGCATCAATGTCCATTTTTTTTTATTTTCTCTCCTTAGCTCCTCTTCTTTATTTTTGTGCTTGGGCATGTCTTATTCTTCTCGTTTCTTTTTTTTTATATGTAAGTTATGTTTGTTTTTTGAAAAGTGATTTATAATAAATTATTTTTGATGTTTTTCTATATTTATTTGTCATTAAAAAAATTAATCAATACAAAATACTTTATAGTCAAAGAAAATTTGGTTTAGCTTTTAGAAAAATATTTTAAAAAAAATTAAACGGAATTTTTTTAAAAAAATTTAAAAATATTATATTATTTATTGATTATATCAAATTTAATGATTAGATTTTTAATTATTATAATAAAAATAAATAAATTAAAGCAACCCCTGACGTATCACATCCCACCTATCTAGTAAAACTAGTAACGTAGGAGGGCTGAGCTTGTAGACTAGACCGATGACAAATCAGTATTGATGGACGCTCGCTTTTCGGTGCCCCAAGAAGTAATCCAATTCATGCTTTCTATCAAGAAGAAAAGCAAGTGAATTTCGAGTGATTGCTAATAGTTTTGTTAATTTAAACTAATAAAAGGATCTAAATGAAAATCCTTTGATACATTGGAGACCTGATTAATATTTTCTTCATAGATTGTTTAAGTTCCTGTCGTTTCTGTAATGAAAAATATTTTTGTAAAAAATTGATTTTTTTATTTACTGATATAAAAAATAAATTTAAAAAATAAAAAAATATTATTTTAATATATATTTTAAAAGATACTTTAATTTAAAAAAATAATGAACAACTCGCTGCAAGTAAAGTAAAGAAAATAGATCGCGGCCGCTGGAAGGTGCAGGAAGAGATGGCTGGCTTAAAAAGGTTGACTTTCAACGTGAAAAGTAGTTGATCTTCGATTTTTCAAGTCGTTGAACTTTATTACTTGATTTGATTAATTAAGGGGTAGAGCTATGATTTTTCAAGTCGCTCGACTTTGTCAATACATAAATGCGGGAGGTGGGTCGCATCAGTTGTGGGCCCATGCTGCCAGTTTGGACCCCTTTGTTGAGATTTGAAGTTGGAAATTCCTTGCTTACCCACCAAGTTAAGAATTGCGAACTGCTCGTGTTTTGAACTTTCACTGGATGAGGGTGTCTTCTTTCCTGAAGGCTTTATTTTTTAATAATTCTATACGTTAATGTTAAAAATTAAAAAAAATAGTTTTAATATAATTTTAAATAGAAAATATTTTAAAAAATATAATGCACATATTCTCGTACAGTAATACAATTCCACAAGTTACGGGTTAGTTGTGCTTAGATTCATGATTTTTATTAGAAATTCACCATTAAAAACAAAAAAAGAATTTACATGTTAACTAACAGGTAGGGATATGATGGTTTTCTCAATGATCCAAGCCGAAACAAGATCTCAAGCTTTCTATGGTATTTCAATGCATCAATGGGTCTTTTTATAGAAAAAATATATAGAGAAATAATCATTTAAATGATAATTAGATATTAACATGATAATGATAACGCATAGAATACTTGAGCTTGCGCATAAATATAACATGTGAAAATAAATCATGAATATAACACGACCTCTGCTTTCTTTGCTTGTCATGCCGGATGATCATTGTATTAAATTTGAGTTTCGATGTTGATAGGAAATTTTCATTTATTCATGAGTTATTGGAGATAATTAAATCAAATTATTAAAATTAAAATAAATTAATTAGCAAGATATGCTAGTTGCTTTTGTGCTGTGAAGCTGATGAGTGGATGCAAAATCACATGTACATTCAACAACATTACTTGAGAGGGGATATATTTTGATGACCTAATTATATTAGAAGGTAGCAAAAACATGTCAATAATTAATTTTAAAGGATTAATTTAACTTACCAGGTTTTAAATTTGTTTAATAAACAGTACTAACTTGAGTATTAGAAATCTTAGAGTTACTAGATATTTACATAATAGTTCATGGGTTTTTTTGAATCAACAATGGAAATATTCTTTATTGTTTTGATCGGACCGGTTTGATTCAAAACTAAAAATATTTTGAACCGGGTTTAATCTAATAAAATAAAAATATATATTTTTATTTTTAACTATGTTTTGTTCAAAAAACTAGCCACACTACATAAATTATACATAGATCACCTGATGATGTAATATTTATAGAATTTAATTGCAATTCTAAATTTATTTCTAATTATATTTTATCTGATATTGTTGTGCTCTTAAAAATTTTATAAAAATTATAATCTTTATAGAATGTATTTTATATGTGATGAAATTATAAATAATTCAATAAAATAATAAAAAATATTTTATATAAAATATTATTTATTTTATGATACAATAACAATAGTTAAATTTATAATATTTAAATTAAAAACTATCAATATTAATATATATTTTTTAAAATTATTTTATAACTTTAATTTTAAAAACATTTTTAACTAAATATAATAAATTTATTTTTTAATTTCAACTATAATTTTAATTAAATATATTTTTTAAATTAATTATAATTAAAAATATTTTTTATTAAATATGTTTTTTTAAATCACAGTAATAACAGCTACCACTACTGTACGAAACACTTCTGTCTCACGAAGATTCCTTCAATTTGAAAACGACATCTACTGGCGGTCGTTTCGAAGAATTTTCGCGCATTCCTCCCTTACTTACCTCTCTTTCTCTCTCCCGACTGTCTTGCTCTGGGTTCAAACTTCTCTTCCTGTAACTTCAGGTAGGTTCTCTCCCTTTTTTAAATTCTCAATTTTTGAACCTAGATTTTGTGTTCTTAATCACTATTATCTTACTGATACTTAAAGACTACTGTTTTAATCAGGTATCTTTTGATTTTTTTTGTTCAATTTGATTGTAATTTGCCTTTAATTTTACAATTTCTCACAATTAGAGTGTAAAATTACAATTTGATATAAAAAATTTGATTTTTAGTAATAATTCGAACAATTATTAATTAGTTTGTGAAGAAATAAGGCTATGCCTATGTGGTATTGGTAGGCTGGAAGATTTTTATATTTTATTGTAATCATGCATTCTCAAAAAATAAAAAATAAAAAAGAATATCAGGATTTGATTCTGTGATGTTTTTTCAGGGACGCTGCAGGGAGTTGGTTGGACTAAGTAGTGAAAGAGGCGGGGAGTGAAATTTTAGCTGCTGTTGGCTACATTTGTTTTTTTTATATATATATATTTTGTTTATTAGAGATGGGGTGGGGAAACATTTACAGGAGACGTGCGAAAGTATTTACTTTGGCCTTGATAATTTACATTGATTATAAGGTACGAATCAACCGTATTGAAAGTCTGATTATGAGTTATTTATTTTGAGTGATGCTTATTGCTTATGCTGATTGTGGTGGTTGTCTTTTTTTATACTGTAGGCTTTACAGAAAAGAGAGAAATTCATGAAGAAACCGAAAAGTGATGCATTGTGGAAGAAGGCCCATGAGCGGAATGCTAAGCGTGTTTTTAATTTGATGGTAGATTTGGAAGGTTTGTGGGTGAAACTTGGACAGTATCTGTCCTCACGTGCTGATGTGCTTCCTTCTGCTTTCATTTCAATTCTCAAGCAGTTGCAGGACTCTCTCCCTCCTCGTCCGTTTGAAGAGGTTTTGTTTTAGTCTTTTTCTAATAGATTTGGAAGTCTTCATGTGAGTCGATGTGACTTTGTTGATTTAATGTTTCTGATTAGTTTTTATCTCATAATGTTAGCCTTTTATTTTCAAGCCATGTTTCTCATTGGTTGGTTATGTTAAAATTTTTGTTTGCACAGGTTTGTCACACTATAGAGAAAGAACTAGGGAAATCCACGAAGGAGCTTTTCTTGGATTTTGATGAAAATCCTCTGGCAACAGCATCGGTAAGATCCTTAGACTGTATTTTTGTGCTAGGAAGTTAGCGCGGATGCTCATTTAGGATTGAAATTTTGATTTTCTTGCTCTCACAAGGTGTGTACATTTTGGAATAATCTTGTTGTTCTCGTGTTATAATCTATGTAGATTGCACAAGTCCATCGTGCAACATTAATTGATGGGCAGAAGGTGGTTGTTAAAGTTCAACATGAAGACATCAAGAAAATCATATTGGAGGTTTGGACACTCTTTGGAGTTTGGCTTTTGAGATACTGCATCGGAAAGCAAATGTTTCAGTTGTTATGGTTGTTTTGCATGCCTTTTTTTTTGCAGGATTTAAAGGATGCAAAATCCATTGTTGACTGGATAGCATGGGCAGAACCGCAGTATAACTTCAGCCCTATGATCGATGAATGGTGCAAAGAAGCTCCAAAAGAACTCGACTTCAACCACGAAGCAGGTAAACTGTCTTTTGCAATATTTCTGTGGATTTGCTATTTTATGTTCTTTTACAACCAATAGATAATAAATGTGAGCTCTGGCCGGGTCTGGATGAGGGTATTGAGATTTGGGATTCATATCAGGAGCTTGAAATAACAATAATGAAATCCAATCATTGGGACAGTTAAATCTGATAATGTTTAGAATCCATACCAAGTGCCGCATCTTAATTTTTTATTGAATCAATGAAGTGAATGGGATGATAGCTGTGTGGTGTCAGCAGTGAGGATAATTGATGGTGGTGGAGGCAAGGTTGGCAGTTGTGGTGATCATATTTGGATTTTAGTGGTTGTATATACTCTCTGAATGTGGAGGCAACAACTTTGCTTGATGGATATGGTGCAGTGAGGGTGGCAGCAGCAGCAATGATGGTGGCAATGTGAGGGTAACTTTAATGACAGTGGTCAAGGCAGTGTGGTGGTAGCAGTGCAATGGCAGTGGCATGGTTCTAGTGGTGATTTGGTGGCAACTCATGTGAAGACTTTGGAATGGTGCTGTTAGTGCTAATGGAAGCATTAGCATTGGTGCTATGTTGCAGTGGTGAGCTTGGATGTTGTAGAGATGAAAGTGATGGTTGGCAACTGTGTATTCAGCCATTTTCTAGCATGTTCATGAAAGTGAAACTCCAACTCACTATACTGAATTCAGTGTAGGACATTCCCAATCTATTTATCAACACTGTGCAGAGACAATGCAAGGAATTTAAATTCTTTAATCTTGTCCTCGACTTATATTCTCTTACTGTTTTTCTTATCAAGTACATCATTGTGTTTCTCTACTGTTCAGTGTACCTTTCTCTCTTACTGATTCTGGTCTATTGTATTTGTAGAGAATACCAGAACCGTGTCTCAAAATCTTGGCTGCACAAGCAAATATGATAGCAACAAGCCCATCAATCAAGTGGATGTTTTGATTCCAGAGGTTATTCAGGTATCATTTTGCTCTCATGTTTTGACATAACAAAGTTGCTTGCTCGAGTGCAGGTGCAATAGGATGAAATCCTAAAAATATATCTTGTAGGAATTTTATTAACATTTCTCTCTGTCTGGAACAAATATTAAAGGACTCATTGCAGGCATCTTCATTGACATTTCTGAGCCCTGACAGTTAACTACCATTCTTACAAAAAGAATCATGTGGGAGAAAAATGAACATTTTTATGTTGTTCTGAAGCCTGGGCAGAGTGGAGTGGAGGAAAATGAATTATTTAGTTATGACACCATCATGAATGTTTATACCATATACCCGAGTAAAACACATGCACATACCTATAATTACTAGACACTAGTCTCTTCACATGTTTTTAACCTAATACAGATGGTTTCTATATATATTTTCAATGAGTGGATCTTAAATAGTGAATTCCTTCTAACCCTAACTGCTTGGTGCCTTTTTTGCTATTCTTATTTTGATAATGATCCTTCAATCTTTTCACTCTTTCTGACTGTGCATCATGTTCCTTTCATTAACAGTCGACAGAAAAAGTTCTGATTTTGGAATATATGGATGGAATTCGCTTGAATGACTTTGAATCCCTAGAAGCTTGTGGTGCTAACAACCAAAAGATTGTTGAAGAAATCACACGGGCCTTTGCCCATCAAATATATGTTGATGGTTTTTTTAATGGTGACCCTCATCCTGGTACACCTCTCTCTCTCTCTCAACTACTGCTCTAGTGTTTGCTTACCAATAGTATATAAGGAAGAAAGAAAACAGAATCCCTGGCTGTTTCCTCAGACAAGGAAAGAAAAAGAGAATGTGTGTCCAAATTTTCTCTTGTTGATGTTTATGTAACACCTGCAATATGCTTTCAGGGAGCTATTTTAATGAATGAAATTTGATTACGGGTCTGAAATTGAAAATCAAAACATATGTTCTTTCTCCCATTTCTCTGATGCACGTTGCTCTACCCTTTCTTCTATCCTATTCTCCCTAATTGCGCCCTAAATCAGAATCAGTTTACTCTGTTGAATGCTTTTATATTGGTTGTGGTGCAGGTAATTTTCTGGTGAGCAAAGAACCTCCACATCGTCCAATTTTGCTTGACTTTGGGCTGACAAAGAGAATATCAGGCTCTATGAAACAATCACTAGCTAAAATGTTTCTTGCTACGGCTGAGGTTTGTGAAAATCTTCCTGTCAGTGTACTGTCAATAATGCATCATAATCATAGAGCATCTGGGTAACAGATCTGATGATTAATTGTGTTGAGCAATACAATAATTTTTTTCTTGCATGGGAGTGTTTTCTGTGTCCTAGTTTAGCATACTGTTTACCCTTTCTCTCTGTCTCTGCCATTACAGTATATGCTTAACCCATTGTTGCTGCTCCATATTTTGCTGAAATTGACTCAGAAGTGCACATTGGTCATTAAAATCAAATTACTGGTCAAGTATAGCTGAGCATGCTCCATTATTTTCATATTCTTTCACCACTGTTATGCATAAGATATGCCAATTCAACAGAGCACAATATTTTTGGTTTTGTCATCACTCCTATCTGTTTATATTTTTTTTTCTATTTTTGTTTATTTTTTCATTATAAAGTAAATACCATGCTTTCTCTTACAGGGGGACCATGTTGCTCTTTTGTCTTCCTTTTCTGAAATGGGACTTAAGCTGCGCCTGGACTTTCCTGAGCAGGCTATGGATTTTATCAGTGTCTTCTTCCGCACGTCAACATCTGCAAGTGAAGCTGCTGTAAGTATGCACTGCCTGCTTTTAGAGGTCTATTTTGATACCAGCGATTCCAATCTTTTACTGTGTTTCTGTAAAGGAATATGCCAAATCTTTGGGAGAGCAAAGAGCAAGAAACATGAAGGTGCTACAGGAAAAGATGAATCTCAGCCAAAAGGAAGTTAAACGATTTAATCCGGCAAGTCTTTCTATCACACTGTTCCACTTCTATCAATATTTTTCTTGATCTGTTTGTTAGCAATTTCATCAATATTTATTAACAATTGTTGGTTCAGATTGATGCATTTCCTGGTGATATGGTAATATTTTCACGGGTTATTGGTCTTCTGAGAGGTCAGTAATAAACTCTTTACACTGGTAACAGTTAATGAGAAAACTTTAGCATTTCTTTACTTTTCCTTTGATGTGGGGTTAGGACTTTCTACCACATTGGATGCTCGCATAGTATATCATGACATCATGAGACCATTTGCCGAATCTGTTCTGCAAGAGTAAGTCTATCTAGAGCAATGAGCCAATTTGTATAATGTCTTTGTTTATTGTTCATCTCTATTTGAACTTTGAAATTCAATTGCCAGGAAGATTGCCAAGGGGCCATCAGAAAATGCACAGTGGATCAATGACACCCCAGTTCATTCTGACGTGGAGGCAAAGCTGAGGCAGATTTTAGTTGAGTTAGGGAATGATGACAAAATACTTGGAATCCAGGTCTGCATGGTTCCATTTTTTTTCTAACAAAGTAGCATAAATGAGAATCTTAAGAATAACTTGTTAACAACTGCAAAACTAATCCCTTATTTATTTTATACTGGTTTTTATGCTTTTGACATGGAAAAAATAACTGCCTTGTTTTCCTTATATTTTGACTACTTTATGAATTTGACGCCTAAAGGTATGTGCCTACAAAGATGGAGAGGTTATTATCGATACTGCTGCTGGAGTACTTGGTAGATATGATCCTCGCCCGGTACAGCCTGATAGCCTTTTTCCTGTTTTCTCTGTAACGAAGGGCATTGCAGCAGGAATGTTACATTGGCTTGTTGACAATGGGTATGTAGCAGCAATTGTATGAAAGCAAAGCCTTTTGTGTGTTATCATTTACTGAACTGCTGGGCAAAATATTTATTTTTGTATGTAGTTTTGTTTTGGATTAATTTTCATGTAGTTGTAAGCTTTCACTGGGATTACTGAATGCAGGATCTGCTTCCTAAAAACAATATCGACACAAGCACTGGTGTTTATCCTGCATAAACTATGTCAGCATTTTGGTTATATGACTAGATGATTTTTCTTTTCTACATGAGGAACCTTTTACAATTGATTTTTCTTTTGAGCTCCTTGCCGGTTATTAGATAGGATATCATTTTTAGCTTGAGTAATTCTGCCCAGTATGTAGTAATTTAAGGCAAACTTAATGCAAAATGTGTTTTTTGGTTGGTCACAAAAAGTCGCATGTTGTCTTGCAGAAAACTGAACCTCAATGAAAATATTGCTAATATTTGGCCAGAGTTTGGATCAAACGGAAAGAATCTCATCAAGGTGTGAAAGTTTATTTCCCTAGACCTGCTAAACCTTTCAGATTACCACCTGAAGCTCCTTTGTATGCTCACTAATCTTATTTTTTTTCTGTTTAGGTCCACCATGTTCTTAATCATACGTCTGGTTTGCAAAATGCTCTGGCCAACCTCAGAGAAGAAAATCCTTTGCTAATGGCTGACTGGGATGAATGTCTGAAACGGATTGCTATGTCAGCACCTGAGACTGAACCTGGCCAAGAGCAGTTGTATCACTATCTGTCTTTTGGCTGGCTTTGTGGTGGAATAATCGAGGTACAATCCCATGTTCAAGTGTTTGAACATGAAAGAACCACGAAGCTGATGTCTGCATTTTTTTTTTTGAATTGCTTTATGATTGGAATGTCTGATCTGCATCTTTTTTCGGAGGGAGCTTGTTTTGTCCTGCATTTTAATAATGTGCTTTAATGAAACAGCACGCCTCTGGGAAGAAATTTCAGGAGATCCTTGAAGAAGCAATAATTCGACCTCTCAACATTGAAGGCGAGCTATATGTTGGAATTCCTCCAGGTATCTGTAAAAGTCTGTGTATTCAATGTTCTTGCTTTGCTAGCAGAAATACTACAAAATATTTGCCCATGCAATTGCTTTTTTTTTTTTTCAAGTGGTCATACTATCTGCCTGTCCTTCCTTCCATGGATAGAGTTATCATGCTCCTGCAAATTGTAAATTCAATTTTTTTTTCATGTTTGGCACGTTAATGCTTGTCATGTGTCTCCTCCAGGTGTGGAATCTCGACTTGCATGTCTGACATTAGATAAAGATGATTTTAGCAAGCTCTCAAAAATTGCTAGTCGTCCTGAACTTCCCTCCACCTTCCAGCCAGAGAACATTTCCCAACTAGTAACTGCAGTGCCTGCTTTGTTTAACATGCTGAATGTTCGTCGCGCCATTATACCAGGTGCTAATGGACATTGCTCAGCTCGTGCTCTTGCACGCTACTATGCAGCTCTTGTTGATGGAGGCCTGGTCCCACCAGCTCATTCCTCTTTGTCGAAGCCACCCCTTGGTACCCACCCACACATTCCCAAATTTCCTTCAGAGATTACCTCCAAAAAGCAGAAAGGTAAGAAGAGTAAGGCAGAGGGTTCTGCTTCAAAGAAGAAAGGAAATGGTTATGAGCTCAAGATGAATCACAGTAAAGATTTCAAGGATGGTGGAGAAAGTAACAGTGATGGGTATACCAGTCTTGCTAATGATAGCGCTGGGGGCAGCAGCAGTGATTCTAGTCCACCCAAAGTCTTTGCAGCCAGCAAAAACACTCGCCAAAATAACGCCATCAGGATTTTTAATAACCCCAGAATTCATGATGAGTTCATGGGCGTGGGTGAGTACAGGAATCTAGTACTGCCAAATGGGAAATTCGGATTAGGTTTTAGGAGATTTAGTTCAAGTGATGGATCCTTTTATGGATTTGGGCACTCGGGTATGGGTGGATCCACAGGTTTTTGTGATATTAAAAGCAGGTTCGCAATTGCAGTTACCTTGAACAAAATGTCACTCGGGACTGCAACTAGAAGAATTATTCAGTTTGTTTGTTCAGAGCTAAATGTTCCGCTACCAGACGAGTTCTCAGTTCTTAGTGAAACCGCACCCGACGAGGAGTTGAGCATAGCGAGACCTCTGATTAACTGAAGACAAGGACTCTTCTCATTGTCAACATGTACTGTGCTATCCATGATAATCTCAGCCCAAAAATACATAAATTATTTATACTGAATACAATCGTGTCAATAGGAAATTGTAAGACATTTACAGCCATCATTTATAAGGTTATACGAGGAGTTTTATAAACCTCCAAGCTGCTTTTGGTCCTTTGCATGCTTAGATGCATTTGCTTTATGTGTTCTTAGTCTTTCATTGATGCCTGTTGCGTTATTTAGGGCTGGAGCATGACTGAGTTTCAAGTAAAACTAGGTAGAAGTTGGCATGCATTTAGTGTATTAGTCAATATTTTTTATACAAAAATAACTTGGTTTTAACTTAAAAATAATAATTTAAAATTAAGTTGGTTTAACCTGCGCTTCTTGAAATTCAGACAGGGATTAATAATCTTGATATTGTAGAACAAATTTTATTTTTAATAGCATGAAAGGCAACTTTAGAAAAACCACAATCATTAGATTTATGGCAATTTACAGTCTCAAACACTTTGAAACCCATAACTTGTAGTAATGCCATGCCGCCACCCCCTGCTGAACTTCTACTCCAACTTCTCCAGCATTTTATCAGACACCAAAACCAAGTCAAACAAATCCATTCCCTCGTAACAGCCAAAGGCCTCCTTTATAACCCAAACACATGCCCAAAAGACAACTCCAAATCGAAAACTACCCTTCTTTACAACACTCTAATAAGAGCCTACCTCAATTTCGGACAGCACCAAAAAACTCTTCACCTCTTCGCTCTCATGCTTGCCCGCCAAACCCCACCAAACAGCCACACCTTCCCGTCCATAATCAAAGCAGCCACACATTCTTGCCTCTCTATAGGCACTTCCCTTCACACCCAAGCTATCAATCGCGGGGTTCTTTATGACCCCTTTATACAAACATCATTGTTGGGTATGTACTCGCAGTTTGGTGACTTACTTAATGCCTGCAAGGTGTTTGATGAAATCTCGCACCCATGTATTGTTGAATATAATGCAATGCTAGATGCTTATGCGAAGAATGGTGAGATGGGTTCTGCTTGTTGTCTCTTTAAAAGCATGCCTAAGAGAGATGTAGTCTCGTGGACTAGTGTTATTAATGGGTTTGCAAAGAATGGACTTCTTGGTGAGGCAATTACGCTGTTTAGGGAGATGATGTTGCATGATGATGGAAAGTGTTGTTTTGTTAAACCCAATGAGGCCACATATGTTAGCGTGTTATCATCATGCGCTAATTTAGATGAAAGAGGGGTCCTTTCTATAGGGAAACAAATACATGGGTATATAGTAAGGAATGAGGTTTTTGTTACTGTTTTTATTGGGACATCATTGATAGATTTTTATGGAAAAGTGGGTTGTTTGAGTAATGCCATTAGAGTTTACAACAAAATGGTGGTTAAAAAGGTTTGTACTTGGAATGCTATAATTTCTTCACTTGCTAACAATGGTAGAGAAGAACAAGCTCTGGACATGTTTAAGAAGATGAAAGGGGAAGGTTTGCGTCCAAATGAGGTCACCTTTGTTGCTGTACTTGCTGCTTGCGCTCGTGCCAAGCTTGTAGAGATTGGGCTGGAGTTGTTTCAATCAATGGCTGGTGAGTTTGGCCTGGTGCCAATAATGGAGCATTATGGGTGTGTTGTTGATCTTTTGGGAAGGGCAGGGTTATTGAGGGAAGCTAGTGAATTTATAAGGAGGATGCCTTTTGAGCCGGATGCTTCAGTTTTTGGTGCACTTTTAGGTGCTTGTAAGATTCATGGAGCTATTGATCTGGGAAATGAAGTGGGAAGCAGGTTACTTGAATTGCAGCCACAGCATTGTGGTCAATATGTGGCTTTATCCAGCATTCATGCTGGGGTGAATAGATGGGGTGTTGCTGCTGATATAAGGAAAAAAATGGTGGAGGCTAGAGCTAGGAAGGTTCCTGCCTGCAGTTTGATTGATTGCATATGAAACAGGAGTTTATTCACTCGAATTTTGCTCTTGAGAAATAATGGCAGCATATTGAAATCACAAGGCAAAGCTCAAAGCTTAACTTTATGGTTCTTCTTGTATGAGTGGGTTCTGGTCTTCATGTTGATACTTCTGTCACAAAATTGCTGCCGCCCCTATTTCCACGTTAGCTTTGCTGAGAGCTTGTCAGTTTGAATATAAGATTTTGATAAACTTAAAAATCGGTCTCTCTTTCAATAGAAAACAGTGGATGTAGGTCAAAGCATGGCCAACCATGTAATAATGAATACAGTAGTGGCAAAGAAGAGAGAATAATCAAAGCAAGAAACAGTGGATGTTTGTCAATTGGTGAGATTTGTTAGTTAGTACTGAAGGACTTGGAAAATCTTAACCCTCAATTTTGATGAGTTGTCCGTTGGCTTTCACGTCACTTTCAATTCTTGCTACTGGGATTTAGAAGTTGAGTGATCACATCAAGTTGGTCCATAATTAAGAACAAAATCAAACTAGTAATTTTCTACTAGATCTTTCTCTGCTTTAACCTAGGCAGGTTATTGTGAGTTCTGGCCAAGAACCATACATTAATCACCCAAAAGAATAGCGGCATTTATATTTTGGTACATAGTTGAATCTTGGAATGGCATGAACCTCATTGAGAAACCGAACGGCTCGACCTGATCTTTCATATATGTTGCTAATCAAACGTTAGAGTTCAGCAGATTTTACCAATGACTGCATACATTAATTACTGATAATCTAATTTTTATTTTTTTCATTGTTTTTCTAACGAAAACTTCTGTGATGGTACAGAAGATCAACCGATAAGAGGTTGATACACTGAACTACATTTGATAAATGCAGCACTCACCCTGCATAGACAGACCAACAATAATGTAAGAGAACATGCCATCTTTGTCATGCAAGAGATCAATCAGATCAAATAGAAGTGATGATAATAAAATGGGAGTGAATTTGATCAACACCAAGGCTTTCACAACAAAGTTGGCGGATCAAGCTCCCATTCAAAGAAAGAAATTCTAGTAAATGATACGTTGTTTCAGAAACCTTGGAACAAACTGTAGGCTGAATGTTTGCATCTGCATCAGATTCCATCCGTGTTCCCCTTCTCTTAGTTTACGTACTTGGCTGTTGCACTTGCATCAGATTCTTGCATCAAGCATTAAGCAATCTTAATGACTATAAGGGGGAAAGAAATTCCCATCCAAAGTAAAAAAGGAATGATTTATGGAGTAACATGATTAGCTTGCTCTTGTAAATATTGGAAGAACTCGAAAGGAAAGAATAAAGGGCATTTCTTGGGGAAAACAAGTCTCCCAAAAACCATCATGAAAGCAAAGCTCTTTTGCTTCAGTACATGAAATTAAGAGATTCCATGGCCTTTTCCAATGCACTATATATACATCAAGTAATAGATCATATGAAGCACCATCAAATCATAAGCTCCCCTTTGCATCCTTTTTTTTTATTTCTCCTCTTTTCTCAACCAATCAATTACTCCCTATATTGCACATTTCCAAATTTATTATCCTTCTATTTCAATTTTATCCTCCCTCAACCATTCCTTAGTTCTGAAGAATATGGCTGATGCTCTTGTTTCCGTAGTCTTGGAGCAGCTGAGCTCAATCATTATTGAGGAAGTGCAACAAGAAGTGAGGCTCGTCGTTGGTGTCGAGAACGAGGTTAAAAAGCTTACCAGCAATTTCCAGGCCATACAAGCTGTGCTTGCTGATGCAGAGGAAAGACAGTTGAAGGATCAGCTGGTCAAACATTGGTTAGATCACCTCAAAGACGTATCTTACGACATGGATGATGTTCTGGATGAGTGGGGCACTGCAATTGCAAAATCGCAAAGCAAGGTAAATGAGCATCCCCCCAAGAATACAAGGAAGGTATGCTCTTTCATGATCTTCAGTTGCTTTCGTTTTAGAGAAGTTCGTTTGCGTCGTGATATTGCTCTTAAGATTAAAGAACTGAATGAAAGAATAGATGGCATTGTGATTGAGAAAAATAGGTTCCACTTCAAGTTATTGAAAGCGGGAATTAAACAGCTTGAACATCATGAAACCGCTTCTGTTATAGATGTAGAAGAAGTTAAAGGTAGAGAAATGGAAAAAGATAGGGTTATGAAAATGTTGTTAAGTACTGAGAGTAGTCAAGGACCCCTCCGTACAATCTCTCTGGTAGGGATGGGAGGGATAGGAAAGACAACCCTTGCTCAACTAGTTTATAATGATCATGAGGTGGCGACCCATTTTGAGAAGAGAATATGGGTTTGTGTATCAGATCCCTTTGATGAGACAAGGATTGCCAAGGCAATCCTTGAAGATCTCAAGGAGTCTACCCAAAATCTAAACAAATTGCAGACTTTAGTGAAACATGTCCAAGAATCAATTAGGGGAAAGAAATTCTTGCTTGTCCTAGATGATGTGTGGAATGAAGATTCCACAAAGTGGGAGCGACTGAAAGACTCCCTCAAGTGTGGTTTGCCTGGAAGTAGGATTTTGGTGACCACACGTAATAGGAATGTTGCAAACTGCATGGGATCCTTACGCACTGACATTTTAGAACTAGAACTTCTCTCTACAGATGAATGCTGGTCACTGTTCAGTCAGCTTGCATTTTTTGATAAAAACAGTAGAGAGAGAGGAAATTTAGAAGATATTGGTAGACAAATCGCAGCCAAGTGTAAAGGCTTGCCTCTCGCTGCAAAGAGTCTAGGAAGTCTTTTGCGCTTTAAAAGAAGCAGAGCAGAGTGGGAAAGTGTCTTGAACAGCCATGTGTGGGAGATAAAAGAAGCTGAAAGCAATCTTTTGGCTCCTTTACAGTTGAGCTACCATGACCTGCCCTCTGATATGAGACGGTGTTTCTCATATTGTGCAGTCTTTCCAAAAGACTTCACATTTGAGAGGGATACTTTGATCAAACTGTGGATGGCACAGGGTTTCCTTCGGGAAACACAATAAAGAGATGGAAGTAATGGGTCTTGCGTGCTTCGAAGCCTTAGCTGCTCGCTCTTTCTTTCAAGATTTTGAGAAAGACGAGGATAATGGCAGCTTTTATACTTGTAAGATGCATGACATGGTGCATGATTTTGCGCAGAGTTTGACAAAAAATGAATGTTTTAGTGTAGATATCGATGATGCGGCAGAGTCGAAGATACACTCTTTTTCTAGAGATGCCCGACACTCCATGGTAGTGTTTAGAAATTATGATACCGACCCCTTACCTGCGACCATTCATAGTTTCAAGAAGCTTCGCAGCCTGATTGTTGATGGTTATCCTTCATCGATGAATGCAGCCTTACCTAACTTAATCGCTAATTTGAGTTGTCTAAGAACATTGAGGTTGTCAGGATGTGGAATAGAAGAAGTCCCATCCAACATAGGAAAGTTGATACACCTGAGGCATGTTGACTTGTCTAGTAATGAGATCACGGAGTTACCTGAAGAGATGTGGGAATTGGGTAACATGCTAACTTTAGATGTCTCGGATTGTTCGGGACTTGAAAGGCTGCCTGATAACGTAGGAAGACTAGTCAAGTTAAGACATCTCAGAATTGCTTATTATCAGGCTGGCGCGTGGTTTGTGAAGATGAGAGGATTTGAGGGGTTAAGTTCTCTTCGGGAATTAGATGAGTTCCATGTGAGTGGTAGTGGTGAGGAGTCTAATATTGGGGATTTGAGAAACTTGAACCACCTTCAAGGATCTCTTACGATAAGATGGTTGGGAGACGTGAAAGATCCTGATGAGGTTAAGAAAGCAGAACTTAAGAGCAAGAAACACCTCACTAAGTTAGATTTAAGGTTTGGATCGAGGACAGACAGGGAGAAAATTAACGATGATGAAGTCCTTGAAGCCTTAGAACGCACGACCCCTCCAAACTTAGAATCATTGGCGATATACGGTTACGAAGGAGTCATCCCAGTGTTTCCTAGTTGGATTAATAAACTAAGGGTTGTCAGACTCGCGGATTGGGGGAAGATTAAGAATCTGCCTCCTTTGGGGAAGTTGCCATCTCTTGAAGATTTATCCGTAGACAGGTTGGGATGCGTGGAGAGGGTGGGGCGTGAATTCTTGGGATTGGGAGTTGATGGGGAGGATGGTGACATTAGTATTGGAGAAAAGACATCATCGTCATCGTCAAGTACTATTATTGCGTTCCCCAAGTTGGAAAGTCTTTCCTTTGGGTTATGGGAGAGTGGGAAGAGTGGGGAGGAGGAGGAGGAGGAGGAGGAAATGAAGATAAAACAAACATCTTCAATTCAATCATAATGCCATCTCTTCGTTTCTTGGAAATTTGGAAGTGCCCGAAATTGAAAGCACTTCCGGATTACGTGCTCCAGTCAACAACTCTAGAGCACTTGGAAATCGGTGAGAGCCCAATTATAGGAGCGCAATTCAAGGCGGGAGGAGAGGGCTGGCCCAACGCCTCTCATTCCCCAGACATCACAAATTATTAGTTAATAACCACAGATTAGATGAGGTAATGTGTTACCCTTCTACGGGCTAATCCTATTTATTAAATCTGACATGACATTCTTTTGTATCTATGTATATATTTATTAATAGAAAAGGGTTGCACTTTTATGTATAATCTTCAACTTAATTTCTCCTCTTAATTGGCAGGAGTTTCCTAATTATTGGCGAGGTTTAATACGACAATAGATAAATAAATGGCTGCAGGTAACTTCTATGTACGTAATTAGGAACTAACTTCCTCTTTTATTTATTTATTTATTTGTTTGCTTATATATGCATGAAGTAGACAATATCTTCATCTAATAAGAACGTATTGTATAATTAATTTAATAAAAGAATAATAGCTTCGATGAATTAAAAGTATGATCCATCAATTTCATATATAATCATTTTTCGTGTTGCCATGCAGGCGCCCGACAACATGGGAAACAGAAATAATCACAGCGCTCAAATCCATCGGAGGAGGAGGAGGAGGAGAAAGAGGAGATGTGCATATATCCTTTAATTAATTAATTATATTGTTTCTAACTTTGCTTCTTTTTATTTCTTTACTTATTGTTTCTTATAATAGTTTGGATAGCATCTGTAGATTATAAAAAAAACAAAGTTGTTACCTTAGCATTTAAATTAATAATAGTCTTTCTGTGATTCTCCCGTGGTTTTCCCCCTTCATTTTGAGAGGGTTTTCCACGTAAAATTATTGTCTCCTTTCCCTTTTATCCTGTTATGCTATTTTTATTTTTTTAGAAAATTAAATTATGTTTTTTATATTTGATAATAAAATAAAAAATAAATTAAAAAATAATTTTCAGTATTTATTTATTTCATGAAAAATAAGCTGAAAAATAACTTATTAATATTTTATTTTTTTAAGTTTATTAAAATAATAATAAACAAATCTTACAAATTAAAAGGTAAAAGGCTGAATGAAAATGAAATTGTAAATAAAAATAATTTTATAAATTATCTTAAATGAAATAAATAATAATAAAAATAACGTATATCAACTCTAAATAATAAAAAATTAAAATAATACCAATTAACATTTTATAAATTATTTCAAATAATATAAATAACATTCAAAAGAGTGTGAATCAAATTTGATAGATAAAAACTTTCAATTAAAAAAAAAGAAGAGAAAAAGCAAAATAAAACTCATGACCAAAGTTAATATAAAAATTAAATTCTAAGGGATGAAATTGAAAAATAAATATTTAAAACAATATATATATATGTATATATATATATAATAATCAAAAGTTTAAGAACTAAATTTGATATAATCAATAATATTTCTAAATTTTACATAACTTTTAAAAAATATTTTTCATAAAAAAAAAAAAATTTCTTGAAAGCTTAGCCAAATTTCTCTTTGATTAGAAAATATTTTTTGTTGATAATTTTTTTTAATATCAAACAAATATAAAGAAATTTATTTTTTTTTAAATTATTTTTTAGAAAACAAATATAACCTATCATATGCTGATTCTTAAGAGCCAATTGTTGACATTAAGAGGATCAGACTCCGTAAGAGTTCTAATTTCTACCATCGTGTGATTGCATGAAGCCTATTGGACAGCAAAAGAAGCGTAAGAGCCTGCCATCAGAGTCTTTTAAATTTCCTCCATCCCCATCTCTTGAAACATTAACATGTTTTGAGCCTTTCAATCAGCATTGTATATACACCAGAGTTACTTGATACTTTCATTGATATCTACCGTCAATTGGGGCTTGATATGAATTTCTGCAACAATCAGTCGAATTTGATTTCCGCGGCTTCATTAACAGGCACTAAGCAATCTGGCTAGCTAGTTGCAAATGCTTGAAGATGTTGATACTCAATTTTCTAATACAAGGATACTGATGGTGACAAGAATTATCACACCTGTGCGGCATAGGAATCAGCCTCGTTGAACACCGAAGAGTAAATGAAATTATTAAGGACAGATCTCTGACACTCACAGCTTGCAGCATCGCTAACGATGCCCTTCTTAAGATTGTCATTGCCGATTTCCGTAGTTCCAAGCCCAAGTCCTTGGATTCTATTTAATTTTACTCGGCCGAACAAGAATGAAAAACAAGAGCAGTTGCAATCGCCATCACTGGAGTCACATAGCTAATCAGTTTAAGTGGATTTCTCAAACCTGAATACATCCCAAAAGCACCATCATTTTGTAGAAATAACTGTATGACACTTGCAATAAAATGTAGAGAGTTACTAACCAAGACCAAAAAGTTAAACAGAAAGCACTTACAATAAGAGAAAGTAGGAATCAGGTTAGCGGAAAAGCACCTAATGCTGAGATCTTGTCATTTTTTTAGTGCCTGGAATCTTTGCTGCAAGCTTGTCAACACGTGGAAGTTTGAGTATAAGATTTTGATAGACTATTGATATATATCAGCAATGCACTGCGGGATCTTTCATCTCCCTTTCTTATAGTAGATACAGCCTGGACTTGATGAAATAATTTGATTGATGGATGTCAGGACCCCCCCGGCATCAAGGAAGGTGGTGGCTCTTCATTCAACTAATTGCTTTATATGTCCCACTCTTAATGTCAGCCTTAAAACCAGTGAACTGCAGAATAGTACTTTTTATAAGCAATTTGCTCAGTTTTATTCAGAAGGTCATTGGAATATTGAACATACCTTGTGATCTACAAAGAATTACTTGCAATGAGCTTGAGTGGAATAAAGAATCGAATTTTGATGTTTGAGATGTGGACAAAGAAGAATGAAAGTTGGACGGAGCTATTCATATTCAGAGGAATCCTTCATAGAAATACGGTGCCTATAGGAACTCTGAATGATGAAAAAAATCCTATTCAGGGGAGTTTTCTTTGGAACCATATAACATGCTATTATGTTTGCATTTGGATGATCCCTTGACCAAAGCTGGAGTAGGGTTCCAAACAATAAATCTCACATCTACTTTGAAGCTCAAAGTTATGCGGAGAGCCTCATTTATTAGGGACATTGAGTCGCGCGTCGGCTCTATTTTCGTCATGTTTTTCTCTTTTGATTGTTGGTAGCTCTTATTTAAAGTTTCTAAGGGCTCTAGTAAAGTCTGCCATGGTTTCAATTGTCGAGAACTTTCTCTTTGTAATACTTCGTATAAACAAAAACTTTCACCCATTTGAATTAGTCCTGTTCTCTCTTTGGCAGCTGTGTGAGGAAAGAAATGGTGAAGAGTGGAATTATCGATACTGCTGGTGGAGTACTTGGTAGATATGATCCTCGCCCAGTACAGCCTGATAGCCTTTTTCCTGTTTTCTCTGTAACAAAGGGCATTGCAGCAGGAATGTTACATTGGCTTGTCGACAATGGGTATGTAGCAGTAATTGTATGAAAGCATAGCCTTTTGCGTGTTATAATTTAGTGAACTGCTGGGTAAAATATTTATTTTTGCATGTAGTTTTGTTTTTGATAAATTTTTTGATGGGTACACCAAACCCACACCACCAACTGCATTAGTATATGGACGAAGATGACAAAAGCCAATTGTTGACATTAAGAAGATCAGACTCCATAAGAGTTCTAATTTCTACCATCGTGTGCTTGCATGAAGCCTATTGGACAGCAAAAGAGGCGTAAGAGCCTGCCATCCGATTCTTTTAGATTTCCTCCATCCCCATCTCTTAAAACATAAACATGTTTTGAGCCTTTCAATCAACATTGTATATACACCAGAGTTACTCAATACTTTCATTGACTTCTACCATCACCTGGGGCTTGATTTGAATTTCTGCAACAATCAGTAGTCGATTTTGATTTCCGCGGCTTCATTAACAGGCACTAAGCAATCTGGCTAGCTAGTTGCAAATGCTTGAAGATGTTGATACTTAATTTTCTAATACAAGGATACTGATGGTGACAAGAATTATCACACCTGTGCGGCATAGGAATCAGCCTTGTTGAACACCGAAGAGTTAATTAAAGTATTAAGGACAGATATCTGACACTCACAGCTTGCAGCATCGCTAACGATGCCCTTCTTAAGATTGTCATTGCTGATTTCCATAGTTCCAAGCCCAAGTCCTTGGATTCTATTTAATTTTACTCGGCCAAACAAGAATGAAAAACAAGAGCTGTTGCAATCGCCATCACTGGAGTCACATAGCTCATCAGTTTAAGTGGATTTCTCAAACCTGAATACATCCCAAAAGCACCATTATTGTAGAAATAACTGTATATCTCTTGCATTAAAATGTAGAGAGTTACTAACCAAGGCCAAAATGTTAGGATATAAATTGACACTTGCAATCTATGAGACTTGATGCGGGCACTGTCTGTGGCCCGATGTAATCTTGGTGCGTAATGCCTCAGTTGCTTCATCTTTGTAATTATGGAACCTGCCAGTATGTTGGCTCGTCGTGTTTAAGCATAAACTGTACTCAAATCAACGTTCAGTTGGTGGACCATGAACCTCTTAAGATGCTCATGAACCTCATTGAGAAACAGAATGACTCGACCAGATCTTTCACATAATTGCTAATCAAATGTTAGAGTTCAGCGAATTCTTGATCTTCTTTCTGTTTTTTTTTTGGCAAATTAATAGCCTTTTTCCTGTGACTGCATGCATGAATTACTGGTAATGTTTTGTTTTTCAAACAAAAACTTCTGTACTTCTGTGGAGAAGACCAACTGAGGTAAGAGGTTGATACACTAGACTACATTTCATAAATGCAGCACTCACCGTGCATAGACAGACCAACAATAATGTAAGAGAAAATGCCAGCTTCGTCATGCAAGAGATCAATCAGAAGTAATGATAATAAAAAGGGAGTGAATATACAATGGCATTGGAGTGAATTTGATAACACCAAGGGTGGCTTTTTCTCAGGATTCCAAAGCATCCATACCCATGCTAACCAAACTCAATCCTTTGCTATAATAGCCAGTGAAAGTGAAGGGGAAAAAAAAATACAGAGCATTTGGCTTCCTCAGTTGGCTTTGGAGAAGGTGTGAGAGAGAGCTGGGCACAGGGTTATTCGCGCGAAGAATAAAAGAATTGTTGGCTGCTAAACGGAAAACATCAAAGCAGAAAGAGAGAGAGAGATGAACCACTATAAACGGCTGCAACAGGAGTGACGAAGAGAAGGGTTTGCTATGGAAGCTTTGGCGCTGGTTGGGGGTTGGTTTTGGTGTCGACCTGGAGGTCATTGATCACTGCTTCTTGTTTGTCAATTGGTTATTTTTTTTTTTGCCTGAAATTGAGAGAATTTGTTTGGTTCTAATTGAGATAAGCAGAACTTGTAAATTGGTTGGCTCAGGGTAGGAAGAACAATCTGGGTTGAATCAGTATCATTTATTGTTGTGTAAAACGGCGTCAGATGTGACGTTACTGTTCACCAAAATTTCTTGTTTCTCGGCGAGGAGTGGATAAGTTTTCTCAGTTCAAAATAATTAGACTATGCTGAAAGTACTGAGAAGTTAGTGACGATGCTTGTCGTCCGTCAATCTTGTCAGCAGGGAGATCATTGAGGTATCCTCCCTGTTTAATCATTTGAAGGCATGTTCATATCCGTTTAATGATCCTTTTTATTTCGGATTAAGTCCTCCAACTATTGTCTTCAAAGGTGGTTTTTCTATGATTTTGTTATTATCAGAGACTCCACGTGTCTTTAACATTTATTTTTTCTTCTCTCCCGTTTCTTCTTTTTTATGCTGCGTGTCAATAGCTAATGGATTATCTTTGTTTATTTTATAGCCGTTGATTCTCTATACAACATGCATCTTGACTCTTGAGAGCACACATTAATTTGCTAGAGAAAGATTGAAGTTGAAGATTTTTTAAAATATTTTTTATTTAAAAGTATATTAAAATAATTTTTTTATTTTTTAAAAATTATTTTTAATATTACTAGTACATCATCTAAAAATATTAATTTAAAATAAAAAAATAATTTTCTTTAAATACTTTTGAAATTCAAATGTCATAGGTCGTGGAAATTTTATCTGCACACATTAATTAAGTAACATGCAAGTTTTCAATTAAGGAAAATATTAGGAAAGGCACTCCCTTCTTTCTCCTTGTTTGATGGAGAAACGGTTATTGTCGTTATCTATTAAACAACACGCGAGTAACGCCTCCTGCTCGCCATCGACTCATCATGACATGGCATGGGGTTAATAATGTAAAAACACGCCATACTGGGTCGATCTCAATCGCCGTTGATAGCCCTCTTCCCACGGCTGGTTTCGCTACCAAGAAGAGAACATTAACATATCCGAAGCGTGCTAACACCGTCTGTCCGCCATTCGATCATCTGACCGTCGATCACTGGTGGACTCCAAAAGATCCCAACCTTCGATTCTTTTCTTATTATTTTGAATGTTTGAGCCACAATTAAGTGTCCTTTTCTTTTAAGTTAAACCATCCTAGCAATTTATTTTACTCTCTTACTTGCCGTTTCACATCACCCTATTTCTTTTTCTTTTTCTTTTTTAATTTCTTTTCTGTTTATTAATAAGAATATTGTCTTGCTCACCTTGTATATAAAATACTTTATGCACTATTTTTATCATCAATAAAAAGAATTCATGGATAGAAAATCATCTGCATCTTAATTAAATACGATTAAATTTAAATGTATGAGCATTGATTTTTAGATATATTTCATATTATTATGATCAATAAAATATCATAAATGACGTGCCTTCCTTCGTTTTAGAGATAAAAAAAAAAAATATGCTCTTATTTCTCACCGCTCCACCTGTCTTGAGTCCATCCTAATTTGTTGAATGTCCTTTTCAGTCTCTTGCTAATACATATAGAGAGATAAGGATGCCACGTCGGTCAAACATACTCTGACAGCTGTGAGTAGTCAAATCTAAACTTCTTGATCTGGAGGTGAACAACTCCAACGGTCCAAAATGCACAGTGCTCGTTTTGATTAAAATGCGAACGTGCTCATTTGATCACTCCTGATCACACCCGCCGTCAGCTTACCTTGCTGGCTTAAATTCCCGAAACCGAGGCAGCAATTTGTCTCCATCTTTATCAGTTTCTTTTGAAGTAGGAGGAGGTGAAAATGCGCATAGAGGAAAGCGATGGAGTATCGGCGTCGAGAAAGCACCTGGTGTTTGCCTATTATGTTACCGGTCATGGTTTTGGCCATGCCACTCGTGTTGTCGAGGTCTCTTTCACTGCTCTTATTTTTTCTCCATATTGCAATTCCTCGTGGTTCTCAATTTTTTTTTATAAAAAAGATCATCATTATTTTCGAGACAGCTTGATGTTGATGATCATAGCGTGATTGCGATGATCATGCATAGTATTTTTCTGTTTTATTTTTTTAGAAAATTTGGGTTTGAGCTTGAAACAGTGTGATTTTGCTGGAATAGGTTGTTAGGAACTTGATTTTGGCTGGGCATGATGTGCACGTGGTCACTGGTGCACCTGATTTTGTCTTCACCTCTGAAATTCAGTCGCCTCGTCTCTTCATTCGCAAGGTTTACTATTATTATTATTATTATTTGGGAATGTGGGAGTAGAAAATTGATAATTCCAATTAATTTTTTTTATTTGTGTTTGAATTCATAGGTATTATTGGACTGTGGAGCAGTACAGGCAGATGCATTGACCGTGGATCGCCTTGCGTCGTTGGAGAAGGTATAAAAACACTAATTATTACCCTTTTTCTTTCTTTTTCTCGCAATTACAATTGTGGTAACTAGTGCTGGCTCATACTTCATAAATACCAATTGAAGTGATGGAATTTTTCTTTTGCTATGCTAATTACACTTTTTTGCTTTTCTGGATGTTAGTATTCGGAGACGGCTGTGAAGCCCCGGGAATCTATTTTGGCTACTGAGATAGAGTGGCTGAACTCCATCAAGGCTGACTTAGTGGTATTGATCTTGTTTTTCTCATATTTGTTATTATAGTTGAACTCCTGCGGTGGCTATTTATCTGGACTATGGTGTCAAGGGTTCACTTTAATTTAGTATTAAAAGACAAAAATCGTGAAAAATGAAGAGCATTGAGCATTAATGAATTGCATTTTTGCTCATATGAAAGCAGGTTTCTGATGTTGTTCCGGTTGCGTGTCGTGCTGCAGCTGATGCAGGAATTCGATCTGTATGTGTCACCAACTTCAGGTAACTTGTTGTTGCTAGCATTCTCGTTCATTTTACAGTTTCTAGAATTTCTTTTATTTGAGTCTAATTATCTTGGAGGGTAAATGTATTGAGTGTTATCAATAATTACTTTAGTCTTGGAGGATGAGAGGTTTTAATGGATAGCTCCACAAGAATTTATGTCTTTTTGTTCTTCTTCTTTCCTTTTAAGGGAAAAAAATAGAAATATTGGTATGATGAAAAAGCATAATTGCATGAAAAGTTTTTAATTTTATCCACTGAATAAATATCCTTTATTGTAACTTACTTTTTTGTCATGTCAAAAAATTAAAACTTGATCATAAGGTTGCCTGACCTTAACTGAGATGCTTGGATGTGAGATTCTTCTGTTGCCCGACCTTATCTAAATTTAAGATGTTAAACCAAAAAAGTTTGCTTCTTATATCCTATTATCTATTTTAGTAAAGATGCTTCTTTCTAGATGAAGTTGCTTAGTGGAGTGGTTGATACACGGTGCTTAGGTCATGCTATAAACCCCAGAATTGGTTTGATGTTTGTGTTACCATTCGATGGTTGAAAATATGATATGATGTGCAAGGTCATTGGTATAACTTATGGAAAATTTAAAGCCCCTGCTTGAACTTTTGCTAGCCACACCATCAATCCTTGTGATTTTATGAAAACCTAGTTGATCTTTGTCTTTTCACTGTTGCAGTTGGGACTTCATCTATGCAGAGTATGTTATGGCAGCCGGAAATCATCATCGTTCAATAGTTTGGCAGGTGACATATTGTTTTTATAGAATTCCTTTCCCCTCGTACTCATAATTGTCCAATTAGTGTTTCCATTTCCCTAGTTCTTGTGACCTTTTGCCAATGCCTTCTTCATTTGATATGTTCTGGTCATAATTCCAATATCTTCTCCCAGTATCTTTATTCCTTTTGTATCCAAAATTCCAACCAAGTCAATTAATCACGCAAGGCATAGAAAATACTCAATATAGTGATTTTACTGTCAAACCAATTGCCAATGACTCTTCATCTCAAGAATTTATATGCAATTTGAGATGGCTGTACTTCTTCTGTGTACCTGCACTGTTTTGGCATTCAGGATCTACCCTTTTGATTTGGGACTTGTTTTGGTGTGATTTTAGTAGTACTAAATTTGCTTATGGTCTTGAAATTATCACAGATAGCAGAGGATTACTCTCACTGTGAATTCCTAATCCGCCTCCCAGGATATTGCCCAAGTATGTTGGTTCTTACAGAGCCTCAAGACAAATCTCCCTGTGTTTCCTTTCTCATTTCCATATCTGTTGCAGGAACATTGTTTGGTTGCTCTCAAAATATTAATTTGGTTCTCATCTGTTTTCAGTGCCTGCTTTCCGGGATGTTATTGATGTACCTCTTGTTGTGAGGAGGTTGCACAAAACCTGCAAGGAGGTTTGGCTTCTGAACACTGTTGAAACCCTTTCTTTATATCATTCAAATGTTGATCCAAGTCTTCTATTTTCTTAACATAGGCAAGGAAGGAACTTGGCATCAGTGATGACGTGAAGTTGGTAATCCTTAACTTCGGTGGACAGGTGAGAATATTAAAAGTTTCTGTAGATCTCATACGTGTGCTCAAATTTGCGTGAAGTATATTTCTCATTTAATGTCTGCTGCAATGTTTGTCCCTGATATGCTTCGATGCCTTATGCATTGGTTGGAAATGTACAATGGTTTCATTCTTACTGCAAGCTTCTTTCCCTCTTGTGTAGCCATCTGGGTGGAAGTTGAAAGAGGAGTACTTACCTTCTGGTTGGCTTTGCCTGGTACCTTTTTCAGTAACAATGTCTATGTATTAGTAATGTATAAAAACACATTTTCATAATGGTTATTGAAGCATGTGAGTTTTGATTCAGGTTTGTGGCGCTTCTGACAGCCAGGAGCTTCCACCAAATTTCATAAAGCTTGCAAAAGATGCCTACACACCTGATCTTATTGCAGCATCAGACTGCATGCTTGGTCAGTATGATATTTTTGGTAGCTGAACTAAATTAAATGGTTTGAAACAGAAACTCATTGGGATTTCCATTTCTTCAGGGAAAATTGGATATGGCACTGTCAGTGAAGCCCTGGCATTCAAGCTACCATTTGTCTTTGTGCGAAGAGATTATTTCAATGAAGAGCCCTTTTTGAGAAATATGCTTGAGGTGCAATAATTGTTTCTGAGTGTCATCATAATCTTTTGTTTTCTTCCTTTCTTCCTCTTCCTCTTATTCTTCTGTTCTCTCTGTGATCTTTTCTTGTAGCTCCTTTCACGTTATTTTGATAGTAGTGAAATATGATGTCTTGAAACAGTATTACCAGTGTGGTGTTGAGATGATTAGGAGAGATTTACTCATTGGTCACTGGAAACCTTATCTTGAACGTGCAATTAGTTTGAAACCATGCTATGAGGGAGGCATTAATGGAGGCGAGGTACTAACTTCCTTTCCTGATTTCTGTGATTTTCTTGACATGTTTCTCAACACTGATGTACTGCTTTTGGATATTTTGAAATTGCAGGTGGCAGCTCACATTTTGCAGGAGACAGCTATTGGTAAAAACTACGCTTCAGATAAGGTAAGCAAAGTTGTGATATCTAGTTTTATGTGGGGTGTAATCAATAATGCATGTGTTTCGCATCAACATCGTTGTGGACAAGGTTTATGTAATGATAATGTAACTATCTTCAAAGAAAATGTACAAGACAAATGTTAAGAATAATTAATCCATGGATGTTAATTCTCTTATTCCTTCAATTTTCAACCTCTCATTCCTTTGTGCTTAGTTTTTGAGAATTGAGAGATTTTGCATATGGCTGAGCTGCCTTGATTCTTTTCGCTGTGACAATTTTTATTTTGTCAAACAGCTTGTACATTGTTAAAATGGTAGAACTTTTTATGAAAAAAATTGAGTTACTAAATTCAGATTTACATTGAAATATTATTTCCTTGTCTTTGAATGGTCTAAAACAATTGTTCTGTTTTTCCTTGTGAAAGTGTAGTTCAGTGGAGCAAGAAGATTGCGAGATGCCATTGTCCTTGGTTATCAATTACAAAGGGTCCCTGGACGAGATATCAGCATCCCAGAATGGTATTCAAGTGCTGAAAATGAACTCAATAAATCTACCGGGTCTCCAACTACCCAAATAATTGAAAATGGATCCCTGACAAGCTTGTGAGTTTTGTCTTTCTCCATTTAACTTGGCAGATTCTTAATTTTGATGAGACATTCAATTCTTTATTCTGTTGACATTTTTATGCAACTCTTTCCAGATGCACTGATGATTTTGAGATTCTACATGGAGATCTTCAAGGCCTTCCAGATGCAAAGAGTTTCTTAAAGAGCTTGGCAGAGCTAGATACTGTATATGACTCTGAGAAGAACACTGAGAAGCGCCAAATGCGGGAACGTAAGGCTGCTGCAGGACTCTTTAATTGGGAGGTCTGTATCATGTCCAGTAAAACACATTGATTCTAACTCGTGTACTCTTTTAGTGTTTTCACAAACCATAATGCTTATTAATAGCAACTACGTACAAGGTTGACTCTAGGCATTGTAGTGATTTGCAGTTTCTTCTCAATCAGTTGCATTCCTGCACTATGAATCACTATCATCTTCAAAATGGATGGATTTTAATTTCATTTGGAAATTAAAGTAGGTCCTCATGTGTTTGATACAAACATGGAAGGAGTTTATTTGCCTATGTTATATTTGTACAGGAAGATATCTATGTGGCAAGAGCACCTGGGAGATTGGATGTAATGGGAGGGATTGCTGATTATTCAGGAAGTCTTGTGTTGCAGGTTAGACTTCTCTATTTTTTTAAGCTTTGCCATCACAGTAAAATTTTGTGCTGTCTTTGTTCCTTTTTTTTTTGTTACCTCGTATTTACTTAAACCTTACTGCTCGCTGTATTTTATCCTTTTTGTTTCAAAAAGTTACTAATGCCTGGAGGTAACACCACAGTTCTCACCAAGTCTTGCTTTGGGTGCCTGGGCGATATCCATTTTGTGAAGGATTAATACACTTTATATTAATCTGGCTTCCCAAAATAATTTGGTGCTAATCAATTTATCTGTTTCTCTTTCTGTCTATCACATCTGAATCCTATTTCCTCCGTATGTTGACTATTTCTTCCTTTCTCTTTGTTTTCCATAGAAGAAACCTAATGTTGACCATGGTCCTGACAATCAAACCACTCCTGTATCCTTAAGTGTATTATCATGCACCATGTATGAATTTAGTCATAGTGAGGAAAAACTCCACTTCTTTCATATCAGATCTGTCACTATTGAGTTGATTAACAATCTTCCATTTCTTTTTTCATAGATGCCTATTAAAGAAGCCTGCCATGTTGCTGTGCAAAGGAACCATGCGAGTAAACATAGGCTCTGGAAACATGCCCAGGCTCGGCAAAATGCAAAAGGACAGGGGCCTACCCCTGTTCTTCAAATAGTAAGTATGACATTTGAATATTGAACCATTATTTCCGCACACACTCATCCATCCATAATCCCCTCTAGTCACTCTCCATATACAATATAGATTGGTGGTTTATGTTGTTAATTCAGCTGTGATAACTATGATTTGAACTCATTTTGTGCAGCTTAAAGTTTAATATGTGAGATAGATCTTTAGTTGCTATTGTAAACATCTTTCTTTATCTCAATCAGGTATCCTATGGGTCAGAATTAAGCAATCGTGGTCCAACCTTTGACATGGATCTATCTGATTTTATGGATGGAGAGATGCCAATATCATATGACAAGGCAAAAAAATATTTTGCCCAAGATCCATCACAAAAGTAGGTCACTGTCACTTTTGTTTCTTATTTGGATATATTGAGAACTCTGGATCTTACTTTCATGGTCCCTCTTCTAGGTGGGCTGCTTATGTTGCAGGGACAATTCTTGTTTTGATGACAGAATTAGGTGTACGCTTTGAGGATAGCATTAGCATGCTGGTATGAGTCGCCTTCTTGCATTCTTTCTCCATTAGAAGATTTTATTGCTTCTTTTTTTATCAATTGCTATATTGGCTTTCTTTGTTTTTCCCGTTCCTCTGTCCCATTGACTTCAATATGCATGAAAATACAGATGATAAGATTGCTTTCATGTATCTTGCTGTCATATAACCATAAAACTGTTATACTATAGGTAGGTTTACAATGACCCAAAGCTTAAGGTGAACTAGGTAAACTGTGCTAAATTTCTGGTTATTGTCGGTTGCACGTGGACTTTTTTTGTCCTTTTTGTTGTAGATCATCTGGTGCATATTCTGGGCTTTGCTCATTTCAGATCTTAATTATTCCTACACGGAAATACAGGTTTCTTCAGCAGTCCCCGAGGGAAAAGGGGTATCTTCTTCTGCATCAGTGGAGGTTGCCAGCATGTCTGCTATAGCTGCTGCTCATGGTAATTGCTATTCTAATTCTCCTGAACTCATTGGCAGTTCATTTTTTCTTTTAATGTGTCTGCCATGTTATAATTTGGTCCTTTCGCTAGCTGCCCAATTAATGTTCTTATCATGACTAATGACCTTTATGTAAACTGGATTTTGAAATAATCAAGATGGTTCAACCACAGATCAATGGGATAGTGGATGGCTAAGTGGAAGCACATGAGTTTTAGGACAGAATACTAGGTAGGAAATGAATAAATAAATAAAAACGGTGAATTTGTAATTTTTTACCCCGAATCAATGCATAAGGAAATAAATAAATAAATAAAAACTGTGAATTTTTAATTTTTTACCCTGAATCAATGGATACGAAGACTTTCTCCATTGTTTGAGACTTTTTCAGAGTTTTTGAAGATTTAATTAAATTGGTTTTACTTCCAATTACCAGAACAAATGCCTTGCCACTGTGGAGAACTTGCCACCATTAAACAAAATGAAAGCTTAAATAATGTAAAGCTTTGAATTTGTCACTGTAATTTTTTGTTAGGAATGATCCTTGCAGAAGCTAATAATCTACTTTGTAAACATCTGCAGCTAATGAACTCTGTAAATATCTAACAAGGTTTAGTTCATTTATTTCAAGCTGTAGTCTCGTTAGATTGAATCCCAGCAATTTATGAAGAATACTGCCTGCATCATACCAAAAATTCTGTTTCTTACAGTAAGCTGTTGTATAAAGCCACTATCATTTATTTTTCCTACAGGACTATGGATACTCTTGGATATTCATGAACTGATATTCTTGATGTTGTTAAACAATTGACTTTAAAGTTAAACCTTCCTGTAAATGTTGCAGGATTAAGTATCAGTCCTAGAGATATTGCTTTGCTCTGCCAAAAGGTTTGATTTTTAACAAATAGAAGAAAACTTCTTATTAGCAAAATATGTATATGAGTTCTGACATAAGAAGTGTTCAATAGGTAGAGAATCACATTGTTGGAGCTCCATGTGGTGTAATGGATCAGATGACTTCAGCATGCGGTGAAGCCAACAAACTTCTTGCAATGGTGTGCCAGGTAAGGATCATTCATGCCGCTGCCTAAGCTTTTGATAAAGATGTTCCAAAGGATAAGAAACAATGCTATACCTATGTTGATTATCAATGCAGCCTGCAGAGGTTATTGGGCTTGTAGAAATTCCTAGCCATATTCGTTTCTGGGGAATTGATTCAGGAATACGACACAGGTATCCAGCCCCCTGAATGCTTTTTATTAATTCTCCTGCCACTCATTTTACAAATTGGCATTTGCATGTAATGTTCATTCATTCTAAGCACTCTTTCATTTTCTCTATTTCAGGTTTTTTCTTGATTGCTTTCACTAATTGATTGTTAAGTCTCCATGGATGTTTTATCTTATTTGATTTGGCGTCTTTTCATTTTAGTAAAAGAAACGGTGTTGTGGCTCACTACCAACCTCTCCAACCTCTATTGGACATGGCATATTAGTTGTTTACAGATCAGGCATTATGGAATTTAATAATGGTTGTTAATTCTTGTTCTTGCCAGGCCCTTGACCTGCTCACGTTCCTGCAGGAAAATATTTATTACATGTTCAAGAAATTAATGTCTATGAAGCTCCTTTTAATGGCTACATTTGCTTCTGGATTATTGTAGTAATTTTTTGGCATTGCTAATGGCATATATAATGTACTAATTTCACCACTTTGATAACTTCTGTAGCAGACCACGCTTCTTTATCTGTTGGCATTTCTTAGCTTCTATTTTAATGTAGTATTTTTTTTTTCCGGCAGTGTTGGTGGTGCAGATTATGGATCTGTAAGAATAGGTGCCTTCATGGGTCGAAAGATGATTCAGTCCATAGCATCATCTACTTTGTCCAGATCACTGCCCACGGCTAATGGGTTAATCCATGACGAGTTGGAGGATCATAGTGTGGATCTAATCAAAGCTGAAGCTTCATTGGATTACTTGTGTAACTTATCACCACACCGGTAAGGGTCTTTTGAGGTCCATTCTATAATTTGTGTAACGTTGGTAGTAATCCATGTGATGTGTGGGATGCTTTGATTAATTTCTCTTATGTTAATGTTTTTATCCTTACATCCTGTAGTTATCTTACAGAGCCTTGTGACTGTTTTGATTAAAAAAAAACTATCTCTTCTCTTTGTGGGATGAATTAAATACTCTTACATTGCTTAAGAAACATGGCCTCTTATTATAGTTGAAACGCACATTTTAATAAAATAGAGAAAAAACAGTTTTTACTTGTCATAACCTCATGCTTCCACAATCGACAGGTGATTCCCTGCTTCTATAATATATTATCAGTGTTGGATGGTTCTAACTTGATGTTCTCTTTACTTTCTGTTCCAAATGCTGTATTTCTGTTGTCATTCTCCATTATCTTGCTTTATGTTTATGGTTATGTGACATCTGAATCTTGTCCTGCAACTCTGAAGTAAATGCACGTGCATTTTTTACTTTTATGTTAATCTAATGATTCAGATATGAGGCTCTCTATGCTAAGATGCTTCCTGAATCCATCCTTGGAGAGACCTTTCTGGAGAAGTATATTGATCATAATGATGCTGTCACGATAATCGATAAGAAGCGCACATATGTTGTGAGAGCACCGGCTAATCATCCTATATATGAAAACTTCCGTGTCAAGGTCAGCAATAATTTTCATTTCATTGTTTCAAATATAGATTGGACAACTTTGGAAATTATGTTCGGTGGATACAGCTGTCCATGCTTTTTGTAAAATCCTCTTTGTTCTGCTTCTTGATGTTAGGCCTTCAAAGCATTGTTAACTTCCACCAGTTCAGATGAGCAACTTACAGCTCTTGGAGAACTCTTGTATCAGGTATATTCAAATTTGTTTGACATCACTGTGATTGAGATTTTCATTGGTGAAAACTTCAGATTTGATTTGCCAGATATTCATTATCCAGATATAGGAAATGTTACAAAGATGTTCACTACTCTATATTTCTGTCCTGTAATCATGATAAAGTGACTGGAAAAGCCATTATCAATGTGTGAGCCAGCCATGTTTGGTTGACAGTGCCATGTCCCCTTTCCTTTAGGGGAACTATTGACTAATTGACCACAGTAAGCATTATTCTGAAAGCACATAAACATCATGATTGTTAACTTTTTACACCAAAGAAATCTTACTATTTTTTAACATTAAAATAAATAATAACAGCCTGCTCAATGAATGGAATCACGAGAAATATGAAATAGACGAAAGTGGATTGAAAATATTTATTGATGTGCCATGTTATTTTGCAGTGTCACTATAGCTACAGTGCTTGTGGGCTTGGCTCTGATGGGACGGATAGGCTTGTGCGGTTGGTACAGGAAATGCAACATGGCAAACCATCAAAATCCGAGGATGGGACTTTATATGGAGCAAAAATAACTGGTGGGGGTTCTGGTGGAACTGTTTGTGTAATCGGTAGGAACTGTCTTAGAAGCAGCCAACAAATTCTGGAGGTAATTCTAGACCAGCATGATCATAGAAAAATGTTATTTTTTCTCCTTTATGCATTTGTTCCTTTTATCATCATTCACATGTTCTTGTTCTTCAAGGTGTCCAATTACAAATAGAATTATCTTGAATTTGATATTTGCCGAGATACTTTCCTTCACCTTTTCATAGATGCCCTGTTTTTTTCATGCTCTTGCATTTCATGATAGGCCTAGGACGCCGAATTAACTAGAGATTATATTTTTGCTTTCTTTTGTCATTGCTCATATTTAACAAGTAATTACAATTACAAGCCATTGTAGATTGATGAGTGTATTTTTTCCTCCTGCTTACCGATGCTAATCATTTAGAAGGGAAAAACATACTAGTATTTAAAGTATTTTTCTTGTTCCTTTATAATTGCTATTGGATTTAACTTGTTGATGAGCAATTTGTCATTTTGAATGTCCAGATTCAGCACAGATACAAAGGTGGAACCGGGTATTTGCCATTTATTTTTGAGGGTTCGTCGCCAGGGTCAGGAAAATTCGGATACTTGAGAATTCGCCGGCGGGTGTCCAGAGCTTAGAATTTAGTCAGCTGTCTCTCGTTGTGGTTACTATATTAAGATACAGAACATTTCTGTATTAGTAAAATGTAACCACAATCCAGCTGCATAAATTATTATCATTATTCCAGGAATTTGTATTTCGGATATTACTTTATAAAAATCCAACTGCTTCCCCTCCGAATAATAGAGCATGTTTCAGACCAAAAACTGTCACTGATTCACCAGTGGGCGTTAGAATCTGATGGGATATCCCGTTATGAAGTTGATGTTAAGGACTCGGTACAGTAGTTTTGATCGCCTCTGTGCCATCTGTTTTTTACCTCAATACGGAAACGAATCGTTTAATGACCCGAGACATACAGTTTTATGACGCCCACCAGTTATTTTTTACCTCAGAGTTGGTCCATGTCGATTTGTTTACTGGGAATTTAAACTTGATAGTTGAATTTGATCTTTGAAGGGGTTTCCTAAAATGACTTTATACTTGTTCCAATCAGAAAAAAGAACAAGGTGATAGAGCATTTGAAGCTCATAGATTTACATCAAATGATTCTTTTGGTTATATACTGTCCAGCAATGGCTCCCAGCATCCATTATAATGCACGTCTGGGATTATAAATCCCCACTCGCCTTTTATGAACAAGTGACCATGAAATCATAGTACAACGCCTACGCCACTAATAATTGCTCAGAAAGAATGTCTGCTTTCAGGGGGCGAGGGGACTGTCACTGCCATCCTGCCGATAGTAGGATTCGTAAGTGGCTATTCTTGTCTTCGACTCGGGCAGCTCCAGATCTTTCCTAAATTCAGCGGACATCTCGGCAAAATCCGACATCTGAGTCCTCTTCCATTCCTTTCGACAAATACAGTGAAAACAAATAAGCAAGCAAGCAAGAAACAGAGTTGAGGAAAATGATGGGATGAAGGCATCGGAAGTAAAACAGCAAATGCAAGTGATGGGGCTAAAAGGTGGGATTGACTGGAGCATTAAGAACATATCCAACAGATTTACTGCAAAATCCTAGATGTTCGTTTAAAATATAAACAAAGAAAAGAAAAAACCTGGGCGTGGGCTTGGTAACATCTTGGGCTCACTTCAGCTGAGACAACACAGTGGCTTGCCACATAACCTAGCCGGCAGCCATGGCTAACCTATAGCCAAGCCTGACCAGCTAATACTGTTGTTGGCCAGGCATGAAGCAGTATAACCTTGATGATTTTGTGGTTCAGACGGGTCTCATACTTCAAATTATGAATTATAGGATTTATTCTTAATGCTCCTCCAAAACCAGAACAACAAAGACTAAGAACAGGTAAGATGACAGGATTTATCATTTGTAGACTACTAGATTTCCAGAGCCTGATTCTCACAGATTTAGCGTGAAAGTACATTGAAAAGAAGCACAGCAAAACCTTGGTTGGAGGCTTGAAAGTTCAATGGCTGTGTAAATTCAAGACAAGTGGGCAAAAAGTAAGCATAGCTATCATGTAAGGAAAAGAAAAGACATGCAGTCTATTGGATGATGTTACTATCTTAATGCGGATATGAGAAATGTTTGCAATCTATTCCATTTTGACTTTGCAAACAACGTTATTGACCTTGGCACTGACCAATTAATTAACTGATTTAATTACATGATGAAACAAGAGGAAACTGGCTTGAATCAATCAAGATTTCGACCATAAAAAAGGGGTACGAATAGAGCCAAGCACAATTGCCTTGACCTTCCGATTTTTGCAGTTTGCTGAAAGAAAAAAATGTAACTCTTGGTTCACAATTCATATTCTAACATTCCCCTGTTCTCGAACATCTTTTGCCTGAAACTACATTAAAGCATACAGTAGCAACCTATGCAAAGAAGATTTTCAAGAAAATAAAATATAGCATGATTACCTCAAAATCCCACTCCCCGTACAAGTTGGGATCATTCTTGTCTGACCAAACATAAGCAAATGCTTGTGACTTGTTAGATGAGTCCTGCAAAATATCATCACCATCTATTACTTTCTGCAACAATATAGAACAACTCCATGAGAGCCACATGTGACGATCTTTCTCATCTGTTTGGAGACCTTCCCCTTGAAATGGACCATAAATTTTCAAGAGTATCTGGCTTTTCATTTGAATTTTAGCCCATGCAAGCTCAAAACCACAGTACTTCTTTTGCATCAAGCCATGAGACATTATTCAAATTCGAAACGTCCAAAGAAAAGTATGACAAAACTAAAAGGGCGACATGCCACTTAACCAGTCGATCATCAATTAGAAAAAAAAAAAGATGGTTGATGATCAACAATGTTCTTGACAGTCAATTCCTATCCTGCGGAGAAGGAATTGGCAGCTTACCTACTTAGCAACAACAAGGGCATGCAATCAATGAAGCATGAACATCCCATTTAAATTCATGACAAGAAAACATTGAAGATTGTTGGACCGAACTCACTTACCATCAAAGAAACATCAACAGCGACTCTTTCATATTCAACATCCTCAAATTCATCTAAAATATACAATTCCAGATCAGTGATGCCCTGGAGAACCTGCACTAACAAGAACTCATACATTGGATGCAGCCTAAGACACAAGAATCAAAATCACTAAGAAAACACGTTCATTAAATTTAACATTTTAAAAAAGAAAACAATTGGCAGCAACCAAAACTTGAGATTATACATAAGAAAAATTCCAGCTTAGATTAAGAAATGAGAAAATTAGGACTTGAACATAAAAGTGAACCAATGAGACAGACCTTTCCAGTAACTTTCTTGTTCTCCACAGGTAGAATTGCAGGGTAGACACGCCCTTTTATGCTAAACCTGTGACTACAAAACAACAAAAAAAAGTAAGCAAAAATAAATTGTGGGTTATGATCAGTGATGAATGAACATTAAAAAAACTGGAATAAAGAAGAAATCGATACAAGGAGAGGAAGAGTTATTATTAAAATGAAATCACAGGCCAATTTTAATTTAACGAAAAAGAGAAGAAGAAAAAAGACAGACTGGCCGTCGAGGATGGCTGGAGAAGATTGAGGGATGCGACTCAAGAGGGCACGAACAACGTCATCAGCAAGAAGGCTTCCGTACACGAACACGTTGTGGACCTGATTGCCTCCTACCATTGCCATTGCTGTTGTTGGCTTGTTGCTGACCAAATATCACCCTCTCTTTCTCTGAACAAGACGGGACAAAATGGTCTTCTTAATGCCACCCAGGACAACTCATTTGTAATGTGAGATTTCATTCTAGTCCTCAAATTAAAAACAAAAAAACAAATTGAAATGTTATCCAGTCAATTGCACACAGTCCATACGCTTCATTTTTTTATTTTTTTTGATTTACGTGGGGTGTCCGGGCAGCTTGCACGCATCACGACTAATCCCCACGGCCCACTGAATACCCTGCAAACCCAGTAGACATGTAAGGCACCGCGGGGATGACAGACGTGCACGCCAGGGCTCGAACCCAGGTGCAGTGGAAAGAAATAAGCCATTTCCACTGCTAGACCAAGCCCTAGAATGCGTCCATACCCTTCATTGATTCGATTGATTGAGGCCCTCTCGGGTGTTTTCATGTGTTAGATAGTTTTCGTAAGATTGGGATTTGTTTGAGTGAATTTTTTAGCCTACATTGATTTTTGGCTATATATATATATATATAATGGAGTACTTTCTCTGTTGCGTCAAGATATATATAGAATTAGGACATCCATCACTGGCAACATAACTTCATAAGCTCATTGGATAAACACAGATGCATTTAACTGTCCATGCCACAGTGGCAGAGGGTCAACAGGGTAACAGTTTCTTATCGCTCCCTCTGAGTTAATCCTTGAAAACAATGAATATAAAAAGCAAAAGGATTGAGTTTGAGCAACTCTGTGTGCAATGCAATGAAGAAAAAATCTGCTAGAAATAACAAGTCATCAAGTCTCACAATGACAGTGCATATATAACAGCCCCATTTGCACCGTGCATATATAACAGCCCCATTTGCACCGTGCATATATAACAGCCCCATTTGCTCCATATCGTGAACGGAGGGAAACTGCCTCTACCACCGACTGCTGCAAGAAAATGGGTTATCTACAATAGCCAAGCACCCTGCAGGCACAAAAACAGAGAGAGCACATTCCTTCCATGCGAATTTGTGCTTGGCTATTGTAGATACCCCATTTTGTCAAATTGAAATCATATTTCTTGACAATTTTTTGTAGATCCATACCCCCTTCAACACTTCAAAACCATTTTCTTCTGCTCGCCTATGCATCCTATGAGGTTGTCTATGGCAGCCATAAAGCAAAATGTTTGTACCATGTTGTTGAAAAAGTGATTTTGATTATTTTTTAAAATATTTTATTATTTAAAAATGTATTAAAATATATTTTTTATTTTTTAAATAATTATTTTTAATATTAATATATTAAAATAATTCTAAACCATTAAAAAAAATGTGAATTGTATATTTAACCTATTTTACTGAATTTTGAGTTGGCTCGAATTATGGAAATAAGATCTTTTTAAAAGTTATTTAGTATCAATTCATTATTAAAAACAATTATTTTATTTTAAAAGAAATTATTTTTAATATCAATATATTAAAATAATTCTAAAACATTAAAAAAATAATGTGAATGGTATATTTAACCTATTTTATTGAATTTTGAGTCAGCTCAAATTAAAATCTTTCCAAAATGAATGGAAATAAGATGTTTTTAAAAGCTATTTGATATCGATTCATTATTAAAAACAATTATTTTATTTTTTCCTTTTCATTTCCAACAAAAAAATTGAAAAACAATATTCATTTATTAAAAAAATGAGTTTTCTCAAAAACAATTCATCAAAATTAAAAATTCTTTCCATAAAAAATCATATTTTATAACAGCCATCCAAATATTTTGTTTCATTTAAACCAAGAATCATCACAAAGAACATGTATTGTTAACTAAGAAAATATTTGCAGTTAAATTTATGACATATTGAAACATGAAAATGTGAAAAAATAAATAAAATTAATCTTTCGATTGCATTTACAAAATTATATTGCCTTTTTATTTTTATTTTTTCATTGCAAAAACTTGTAAAGAATAAATGTGAACGTGGATAACCTCTCAAATGTGTGGCTTTTCAAACTTAATAGAAATTCGAAAAATTGAAGAACTAATCTTTTAGTTTTTAGATGGAAAAGTATTATATTAAAAAAAAATTCACTTTTTATTTCCCTGATTTAATTTTTTTTTCTATCTGATTATTACTTTGTTCACAATTTAAGTATTGCTTTGTTTTTGCAGCAATAAATAAATGGATGGGTATTTTGAAGGCCTAGCGAGTTAAATGATTTCCCCTTTTTCTTCAAAGGCTCTTCATTTTTTTTTACTTTCCTCGTACAGAATCCACAGATGACTCGCTTGTTCAGCGTAATAGTTTCAGCTGTGAATCTCACGCAAGTTAGGTTATGGTTGGGAGCTGTAGGAGTGCTGACCACGCGCTCAGTTATCCCCAAGGTTCAACAATGGCAGCCTATGTACATGGAATTTGTCATGCTGTGGGAAAACAAAAGCTCGGAAATTTTTGGCATTATGCAACATCAACAGAATTCTACAACCAATATTCAAAGCTTCGACTGCTTTCCTCGCCTCCTGAATCGTCAACGTTATTGACCTGTGACCAATTTTCTAGTCTCCTGAATCGTCAACGTTATTGACCTGTGACCAATTTTCTCGTCAACGTTATTGACCTGTGACCAATGACCAATCTGATGGTCTCCTTGTTTCATCTCCCGGGAAATTTCCAGCAAGAAAGCGAGCTAGGCATCTCAAAACATTCTCACCCTTGAAACATTCAAGACATGCTTCTGAAGATAAATTGGCACTCACATGAAAGAAAGGAAATTGAATTATTCCTTGTTATTTTCATTGGAAATAAAAGGTTGAATAAAAGAAGTTGTTCCATCTACTTTTCTGTCATTTGGCCAATAAGAACAAGTAAACATCTTTTGCCGTTTGGAACTTAATCTAATTGAAGGTTAGAGATGTGGCACTGTCAAAAGACTAGATAGACTGCTACAGACTCTACTATAGAAAAACAGCTCTTCCTCTGGTTTGGAAAGGTCAACGGAAGATTCAGAACGGTTGGGCTAACGAATCTTGGTTTAATCTCTAATGTATAGGTCTTCGACTTTCAAGAGTCCATTACGACGGCTTCTTGGAGTGGACGAAGAAGAAGGACTGGCATATGGGATATGAGCGCTTTCGGAGATGTCCCAGTTATCTTCTTCTCAGTGGGAATACCATTCCCCGTAATTCCAAGAACCTTCCTTACTTCTTTTGCTAGTTCTATCACCATCTCGTCCTCATGACCTGTGTACACATTTCAGTGCTCGATCATTAGCAAAAGCAATTCAAAATGGATAGAAATAGTATCGTATATTCATGAGAAATGATCACTGTACAAAAAGAAATTAAATCTTACCGATAGCGAACATGGCTTTTTCTAGCAGGAAGAGATAGTCTCTGTTGTTCCCACATGGTCCATGAGCAGTTGCAATTTGCCTGAAATGGTGAGAAAGAATCTATAAGGTAAATTGTTTACGGGCTGCACTTCATTCAAGCAGAAACAATAATGGTTATAAAGGGTTGGATTATGTCATCTAACGTACCTAGCCATTTCCTCCAAAGGGGCAGGCCCGAGGTAGTACTTGTTTGACACCTTGTCTGGAGTCGATGTGAAACTGCACGTGTGAGAACACATTTCTTTAAGAAAATCATGCCAAAAAGGAGGATGGATGTCATAAGCATCGTCTCTTTTAACTAAAATAAATATGAATTCATAGATGGTAAAATGGTTAACTTACACTATAACTCCAGTTAAAGCAGGTTGTGAGGGTTCCCCTTCCTATATTGAGGAAAAGCACAAATGGATCAAAAATATGAGGACAATGAGCATAAAGACAGACCTAGAAATCATTTGCCAAATTCAGACACTTCAACAAAAACAAACCATTATCTTACCTTATAAAAGTCTACGACGGTCTTTTTATCATATTCGCACTCTCTCCTCTCCAAATACTACAAAAAAATTAAAATCAACGCATATCAATACATGTAAGAAATGACAATTCAGTAACTGCTTTCAAAGGAAGGGGAAAAGATCTCCCACTATAATAATATATGAATGTGGCTGAATTATGTAAAAAGGCGTATTAATTGCAAATTAATTTCTTTAGTAATGCCACTCCATCTTAGATCATACCCCCTACATTTCTCCCATCAAATTAGTACATAAGTCAGCTCCGCTCAGCAATGTTAAGCTAGAAATACTGCAACAGGACATACCTCCATAGCTAATCTTTCCCTTTCAGGACCTCCCCGTACACAATAGGCAGCTCCCCACTGTAAGAATTGAAAAGAGAGGAATAAGAAACAAAACAAGGAAGAACGCAAGCCTATTGAAAGTGAGATAAAGCAACAGTACAAAGATTTAAATGAAAAAGATGAGCATTTTTGGCCGACCACCGCCACCAACAAAACCAGGTCAAAGGCATAGAAGTTGCTAAAGAGTTTAACTTACGCAAATAGCTCCTTCAACATTTTCCAGCGTGCAAGTTCTTGCAGGACTCTCAGGTGTACCTCTGTGATCAATGCACGCTGACATCCAGAACATGAGATTTGTTAACAACAGCTTAACTAATTAGAGACCATGAATATTCATGATTATTACTGTAATTGATAAAATGACTTCAAACTGACAAGTAACATACCAAGATCAAAGACACGCCTGTAGTCTTTGATAAATCCAATCACTTTCTCATCATATTCAAAACCTGGGTTCCACACCAATGAACCATAGCCAAAAATCCAGAAAACCATTTTCGCTTATCTCCTGAGAAAGGTCACCATTCACATAATTAAAAACAAACTACAAGGCTAATCCCAAATCATAACATTATAATTCCCGGGAAAAAAAAGAATTTCAGGAATCAACACAAATAACAGCAGTTCCGATGGGCCATATTCTCCAAGTTCAAAAATTACTGCAAAAAGCACAAACCCAGCTCCTATCCTACGGGATTGCATCTAAAATGTCGATCAGAAACATTTCCCTCAGTAAGAGATTCTCACTTTTGGCCACACCACATAAGACTGAAGCAAGAATTACATTACATAACAAAATCAATGTTCGAAAAGTAAAACGACAATAAACAACCGACACTGTTTCATGGACAGAAAATGGAGAGGCAAAATAAAAATAAAAGGAAATCTGAAAGAACAAAAGATGAAATCGAAAAGGAAAGACAAAAGGATGGTGATTACAAGGAGTGGAGCAAGAAGGAGCCAATGTTGTGCGATCCAAGAGGGCAGAATGCGAGATTTATGAAGATGGTGGCTGAAGGGCAATGGCCAGTCAGCTGGTTGGCGGGATAATAGAGAGGAAACAAAGAGGGGAGAGAGAGATGAAATCGGGGCTTAAAGGATCCCTCTCTCTATCTCTCTCGCCTTGGTTTCTTCTGGTCTTTGAGGATGAAGGGATTGGTAGGGTGGCGAAGGTAGAGCCTATTTATCGAGGAAGGAAAGGGGTGATGAGAGGCCTCTTCAAGTTGTTGTGCGGCCACCTCGACCCAACCCCTCGACCACGATTCCATGCCTATGCCACCTATGTGTTGTAATGTGTATGTACTATGTATGCGTGTATGTATGTATTTCTCTTGCATGCATTTTTTTTCTTTAAAAAACCAATTTAATTTTCTAAATAAAAGACACTAACCAAAGTACGTCGAGGAAAAACATAACCAATAATTACCACGGATTTTCATGTTAGCTTTTATAGAAGTAATATCTTGACCTAGTTCTTATACATTGAGATTAAGTCTATCTCTTTGATTTAATAATAAAAAAAAAAAGAGAGAGTCTATATAATACGATTAACTTAATTTCTTGAGTGATAATAATTGGTATTTTTAGCCAATATTTATACATATAAATTAAGCCTACTTTTCGTAGTTTGACGAAAAAAAAACACTAAAAAATTTTAATTTGATATTTTTTAGATAAAATAATAATTTAAAAGGCAAAAATACCACAAGAACAAACCAATACTAACCATATACTATATTATTAATCGGAATTGAGAATAATATTGATTGTATGATGATATTATACTATTTATCCATGCATAAACTAACAAGATGACAAGCCTTTCCTTTTATGTTGAATAATTGCCAATGAGGTTTCATGGTGGCCCTCTGCGAATATCCCATTAATTTCTCCATTGATCTTCTTGTTTTCTGTTCAATTAATTTTTTATTTTTTTTTTAATCTCAATGTAGTGCTATTATTAAGTGTCTTTGTAGAAGAAAAAATGACCAAGAAAATCTATATATATATATATATTTAATAAAAATATATTTCCTTGTAAAATATACATATATTTGTTTTTTTTTCCTCCAAATAAAAAGTGTTAAATATTATTTAACAAAAACTATTGAATAATGCAATCAGCGATCATCATGCATGGCTTAATTAGCATGAAAGCATCCTGATAATGGAAACCAGTAACTGTATTGGTGGAGGGCAGGGCAGATGCATTGAACGTGGACAGGATCTTAGCTGGATGGGTTTCTCCCGCGTGCCACCGTTTTCCGTTGAAAGCTTCAAGAACAAGTTGCTGCAACGGCTCGTGTTCTGCTCCTTTTCCAAGTCAAAACCCACGACGAGAAGTTACCGAACCACCATCGGATGACGGTCATTCTTAAGGTTCAATGAACCTGGACATGCTCTCTCTTTTCTGCGTTGATTCTTAGTTTCCTAGGAGGATTTAAAAATAAGTCTATACCGGAAGTATTAATGAGCCCAATTGTTTAAGATAAAAAATTTTAGCTTCTAGAATCTATGTTTTTAATTCAAGATCTCTCTTATTAATTGACATGAAAGAATTAGTAGATTTATTTCCTTAAAAATAAAAATAAGCGAGGATTATGAACTTATAATATACACCCCCGTTGCTACATTCCATTACGATTACAAATAGACATAATTGGACATGTTTTTTTTTTTTATATATATATATATTCTTATTTTTAGACTTTATTCCCTATTTTATTCACTCTATTGGATTGAGAGAGGTAGATTTTTTTTTAATATAATATAAATAAAATATTTTTTAGATAATTCAAATTAAAGTAATTAGATCTCTTATTTAGATTTATATAACATCACTGAGGAACAGAAATATTCTAATATTCCACCTTTATTATATATTCCATACATAATACTATATAAATATTATATCTATAGAATATAATTTATTTTCAAGATTTTTTGATGGTGAAATAATAATCATGCAAGACTCAAAATCTCGTGCTAAAAAGTGTGGAAATTTGACTCCTCTTTAAAATATAATATCAAGAATGCTTATTGAATGCACACGAGGTTCCAGCCCAGCAGTGGAAAGGACTTGTTCCCTTCCTCTGCATCCAATTTTAAGTCTTACCGCGCATGCCTGTCATCCCCGCGGTGCCTTACCTGTTCACTGGGCTTGTAGGATGTTCAATGAACCTTGGGGATTAGTCGTTGTGTGCGCAAGCTGGCCTGAACACCCCACGTAAATAAAAAAAAATGCTTATTGAATGAACAATTCAGTAAGAGATCTCGAACAATTCAGTATTATATGTGCGAGTATTTATTAATGAAATTAATTAAAATTAATTATTTAGAAATATATCTTTATATTCTTAATATATTAAAATATTTTTTTTTAAAATATCATTTTAATATATTTTTAATTAAAACCCATCTTTTACCGCAACATCAACTTATCCAAAACTCATGTTGAAAAAGTAAACTCCAGAGCGATATATTCCAGTGAAGGATCGATATACACATGGACGCCTCATGTAACAAATAATGTTAATTCGACATGACTGGAATATATTTATTAAATTATTTTAGATATGAGACAATCCGTCTTCATATATATATATGAAGAACACAGCAATATAATTTAATAAGAAATTACTTGATTGTTTCAAATATTACAAAACAATAAGTCGTCGATATGTGCACCCCTTAATTCGTACAGGCTTAACGCAACAATCTGTCAGTACATCATCATACACTTAATAACACCAAATTGTTGACCCTACTTTCTGTGCAGATCTGGAAGAAGTCAACTGTTGACGGGATCCATGTATTTCTTGGAATCTAGATTTTGCAATGCACGTTGTTTTGAAGATACATATATTTGGTGTGGTGCCCTTGTCGCTCGTGTTGCCTGCAAGGCCGAGCTACATTTATTGGAAATAATATGAGTTATTATTTTATAATTAATTTCCAATCAATGAATTGTTCCAAAGAAGTAAAAATTAGAAGCATATTTGCATAAATAAATTATCTTCTTTTTTTATAATTAATTTCTTAATAAAAATTAGGTAACCTTATGGGTTTTGATTTGGATTGTTTGGCCAATCACCATGGCTAAGCTTGGATACCACGCGTTGTGGGAATTGAACTTCTTGGAAAAAGCAGCACGACGTCGGGCAAGAGCAAGGTGAGATGAGCCGTCGGGTCATGGTCGGTCTCCTGCATGTACACGCAGGAGTTGATGTGCTAGCTCGAAGAAATGGTGGGCAGATGTCCTCGACACCGTCCACCACCAACAACATTTCAACTACCATGGCCTCCGGGTTTATTTTAAACTATAGTTACACTTTAAGCCTCTAAAAGTTTATTTCATAAATTCAATAGATTCTCTATTAATAAAAATACATAATTACTTTTCTAAATCAACCTAGTATAGAAATAAATACTAAATTTATAAAACACTAAATTTTATTTAATCTTACTGTATATTATTGATAAATTTATTTTAAACTATCAAAATATACCATTAGGTTTGCTGATTAAAATTTTGTATTAATATATATGTTATTCAATTTTAGAGTTACATTTAAAATCAAATATTTAAAAATTATTTTTTTTCTAAATATATTAAAATATTATAATTTTAATGATTGATTTGATAAGTTAATTGTTTAAAATTTGTTTTACTATTTTTTCTTCTCAAGTTATTTTTTGAAATAATATAATTTTAAAATATTTTAAATTCATCGGAATAAGCAATGTTAATTTTTTTAATATTAGATTTAAAATTAAATCGGTTAAATATCAAGTATTGATATAATTTAAAAAATTAAATATTTAAATTTGTTTTTTAAATATGTTTTAGAACATCGTAATTTAAATGATTATGATCGATTCGATAAGCTTGTTATTTAAAACTTGTTTATTATTATTATTTTAAATTATATTTTAAAATAATATAATTTTAAAATAAAAAATATTGAAACGAAAATATTTTAGATTGATCGGACTAATCTTCAACGCCGGCCGGGTTTAATAACTTTGTGTGCTCGTATCCATTGGAGTGGTAATTTTGCCAGACCTGAGCAAGACATGCCTAGGATCACAAGACCAGCAGTGTCACGGGTGAAGTGTGCAATCACAACAGAAGAGAAGCTCCACCGCAGGTTCAAACCGAAGACCCTCGTCTCCAAACGTCCTCATTTTCTCCACCGCAGAATGGCCATCTTCACGGTCATTTTGAAACGCTGCCACGGATCACTGCGTCATCACCGGTACTTATCTTAAAGAAAACCTAAATGCCTCTTTTGCTTTTCTATTGAAAATTTAACTAAAGATTTTTCTTTCTTGTTTTGCGTTGAAGTTTAAATTCATATTTTTTCTATAACTCATGAACTGAAATTTAGATTCTGTAAATTATTCTTTGATCAGCATGTCTCCACTTATATTTGTTACAAAAATCCTGGGTTAGTTTCTGAATTACAAAAGTTGAACTCTGGATCAAGTCTGGTTTTGCTACCATCCTGTAACAACTCGATGAGCTTTTTTGGAATATGGGGTTTGATTGATTTTAACATGGCAGATATTGAAATGGAGGCAACACAATCAACCACAGCAATTAATAATAAGAAGCGGAAAAAGGGAAATCAAGACTGTAAGAATAGTAAATCATCTCGTGTTTTGAGCACTCCGCGAACGCGTTCTCAGGTATCCCCGGAGTGGACTGCTAAACAAGCACTGATTCTAGTGAATGAGATTGCTGCTGTTGACAAGGATAGCTCAAAAGCGGTATCGACCAGTCAGAAATGGAAGATCATTGTTGGTAACTGCGTTGCGCTGGATGTAACGCATACCCTGAGTCAGTGCCGGAGTAAGTGGAACTCTTTGGTTATCGAGTACAACCAGATTAAAAAATGGGATAAAGAGTCCGAGTCGCGGAGTGACTTCTACTGGTCTCTGGGATGTCAAAGGAGAAAGGAATTTGGACTTCCGGAGAATTTTGATGATGAGCTGTTCAAAGCTATTGATGATTATATGTGGAGCCAGAAGGAACAGCTGGATACGGATCCAGATACCGACCTTCAAAAGGCTGACTTGCTTGATGTAGTTGCAAACTTGGGTATGCTTCCTCTCCGATTTAACATGCAGTAATTTAGTTGTTGCTAGTTAAATCATTGATTGGGTATGCATATCATATTGTCAGTAATTACGAATGGTGCGTTACAGTGTTTATGATCAATTTTTTTCCCTCCTGTTTTTGTTCATTTTAGATCAATTGTGATTTTATTTTATGTGTGTCACAAAAGTTCTTTAGTGTTTGATTTTGGTATTCTGCTATGAAAATCATGAAATAAAGCTACTATGGATTACAAGACAGAAGTTTGAACCTTGAAAGCTAATTTCCCTGTAGTTCTCTAACTTTTAATTTGAAGTTTATGTGTGGGATTCCATCTTGTCTGTTGTTTCACCTGGGGATATCTGATAATATTGGAACCGACTCATTTATTACCATCTGCAGCTGTGTTTGCTGATTTTGGAACAGTATTTGTGAGTTTCAGCTGCCTCTTCAGCACCATGTGTCTGCATTAGCTCCCCTATTCAGTTCATTTATATAGCTAACTTGCCTAGATTTTATTTTCTTTTTAGGTAGGATCCATAGGTGCTTCCATTTAAAAGTTTTTCCATGTATTTCCAAAACTACAAGATTGAAATTATGGTAATGCATTTGCCCCTCTCAGGTTACTGTCATAATGATAACTGCCTAAAAATAGAGGTCTGATTATATTGAGATTGTTGTATCAAGAAGCTTGAAATGGCTTGAATTTACGAATGCTGTAGAAATTAGCTAAGTACAATTGGTTGCATAACTGCTTAAGTTGCTTGAGCTATTGATTCTGGGCATAGTACATGAAATGTGGTGATGCTTTGTTGTGCTTGGATATATGCATGTATAGTAGGTGAGCTGCTTTTGAGTAGGGTGATAGATTATATTTCCAGCTGTTCTCTTACAATCTCCTATGCTTCTCAGGGGCCAAGAAACAGAGGAAGTGGTTAACATCTCTGAAAACCCATACGGAAGAGAAGACTCACAAATGCTGCAGAAAGGAAAACTCCCAAACAATCCACGCAGTAGAAGAACCTCAGAAAAGACACGAGGAAGAAAATTCTCAGATATACTGCACTATGGAAAGCCCTCATGGATTCCATGCTGAAGAAGAATGTCAGGAAAGTCAGGTGCAAGAAAACACTCAGACATGCTGTTCTGAAGGAAAGCTTCAAGCAATCCACGCAGATGACTATCCTTGGGAAAGATGCACAGAAGAAGAGCCTCATACAATCCATGCAGAAGAGTGGCTGCAGCCATGCTGCTCAAAGGAAAAGCCTCAGACAATCCATGTACAAGAGGAAAATCAAGAAAGATATGTGGAAGAAAACCATCAGACATGCTACACAAAGGAAAAGCCTCAGACAATCCATGCAGAAGAGGAACTTCACGAAATTCAAGTGAAAGAAAAGCCTCAAAAGCCACTTAGAAAAGAAAAACCTCAGATTGGAAGTGGGGATGAAAAGCCTAAAATCTACAGCGGTCGAAAAAAAAAGCCCAGAACAGAAGATATGGAGCAATTGATGGTGGAAAAACTCAGCGAGAATGCTGAAATGATCCAGGCTGTAGTTAATGGCAACCTTCCTGAGATGGCAGGCCTCGAAGCTGCTGATTCAAACAATATCGAGGGCTTCAAAACTGATCTTATAAGAAGTCAAGGGGACAAGCTTATTGCATGCCTTGAAAATATTGTCAACACTATGAGGCAGTTCCCTTGGCTTCTCCAAGATGCGACTACTTGATGTATCTAATGTTAAATTTTCCTTTTATGGGTTAATGTAGATAGTAGCCACCATGACCGGCATCATCGGGAATAAGACTGCTCCCTCTCCTTCAGGTTTGAGCGTATTTCCTTAGTTCAAAGCCTTAAACTTTCATGTATTGTACTGGTTTGAACGATGTAGAAATGGAACCCCGGTTGCGGAATAAAACATAAATTTGTTCTTCGAGCTATATGCTGGATCCCCCGATGAGGTTTGGCATATTTCATCTTGTGAAGTTGAAAGAAAAAGATTAAAAAGAGGTGAAGAATACGGGGGCCCTCTGGTTTAAACAATGCACGACTCCCCACAGGGGATCGAACCCAGAATCTCTGGTTCCGTAGACCAGCGCCTTATCCATTGGGCCATGGAGTCTGATAGCCACCAGTCTTTATAACAGTGCATTCTTAAAGTTATAACACAACATTCAGTTTGCACAAGATTGATCATTTGCCATTCCATGACTGTGCATGGACTAACATCTACTTCATCATTTAACATTTTTTCAATTAGCAATCATCAAATTAACGTAAGATCCTTTATCTCTTCCTACAAAACATTCAACTGAGGAGAAACATGGAAATGTGTCATCGAACTTCAACTAGCAATAACAAACATGAAGATCTTATTATTCTTCAATATCCATGATTCCAAGTTACAAATTCAGAATAAAGATTTAAATTTATAACATCTTAGGCATTGCTGGGGTAAATTAAATATTACCATAACAACTTCTTAAGACAAAACCACCACTTTACTCATAATCCACATCCCCAAAGAGAACTCAAAAGCAAAGAGTGTATGAAGCAATCCTCGATCAAGTGCAAATCCAAACAGTGTGATCCCGCCATTGTTGTGTTGCAAATAAGCCACTGCAATTGAGAAAATTAATTAATATTGCAATCATCTGCTGTTAGATTCAATCGAATCCAGAACAAAATTTTATGAGAGGTAACGACATAGCTAACCAACTGCTCTCCCCTGCCTCTATGTCTAATCAATCCTACATTGATTCTCTGGACATACAGATTGACAAGGGTAAGTGAGAAATATTTAGGTGAAGTTTTACCCACCTAAAGCCTGCCTGGTTTGGAAGGAGCATGGATCCTGTGAGGAAATTGCAATGAAAAAGTCCGAAGAATCGGACTCGCTGTCTCCAGCATTGAATGCTAGACTCCCGTCAGCTTCCGGCACATGGTTTTTTCCCTGGTCTACCCTGGCAAATGCAGATGTAACATTCATATGCCATCCAGTGGCTATTGACACAATACCTTGAGCTCTATGTGTAATTCTTGCAGCTCCAAGTAAACATAAGAAGAATCCACTTAGTTGAACTGCTGAACATATCTGCATCCATCCCTCAAAGTATTAGGAATCATCAGTCTTGTACACTGCAAAACACTTAGTATAAAGGCAAACTTCTTACCACAAGGTCTCCGGAATTGAAGAAACTCTTCTGAGTGCTGAATCCCAAAACCAGCAACAATGCTCCAAATTGACTAACTGTAATGGTAACCAAACAGGATATGATGAAGAATCGATATCTATGGCTTGTAAGAGATAATTGTTTCTTAATCCTAACATGCTCCCTGAATATGACACCGGCACCCGATCCATAACCCTCAAACAACTTATGAAACCCTTCAAATCTGAGTATCTGAAGCTCACAAGTCAACCGAAACAGGACACAAACCAACAAGAACACCCCTGTCCTATAAACCCAAGACACCAGCACCAACACAAACATGATGGAATTCAATGGAATACTGTGAGGACTAATATTATAAGGTAACCATATTTTGACTGTGGAGAAAAATATGATTTTGTGTGCAAGTTCGACAAAGAAAGATGGAAGCAATATGCAGGCTAGGTACCGAAAAGCCTTATCGAGCTCGCGCGAGTATCCTCTTCTAACGAACAACGAGTCATCCTGTAAGCCATCGAGGAACAAGAGCTGGCGGAGACCGTATCTCTTAAAGAAACGGAAAAGAGTAAAGAAAGCTATTAAAGCCAAGGCAGACTCAGGAACCTGCACCAGCTTGTTGTAAGAGACGGGGTCGTCAGCTGGTGCTGAGGATGGGACTCTAATGGAGAGGGAGCTTAGAATCGGGACAATAATGGCAAGGAAAATGAAAACAAAATAGGACACGGTTTTTCCTATGCAAGAGGAATGATCAAGTGCACACCATCTAAGGCTCATTCGGAAATTGCGTAGCTCATCGAAGAGTAGTGATTTTGATCTAGCATATGAAGGTTGAAGTAACAAGGGTACATTAGCCTGCAGCTGGTCTGATTGATCGTTTTCCTTGGTGAACGTTACATGCCGATCGGAGCAATGAGCATCTATAAGGGTATCGCCAGAAGTGGTAGAGGTGTTGTTGATCATTGTTGAAGTTGTGAGGTGGAGATTACTCAGGCTGGCAGTCTGTATAATTAGGGCCGGTACTTTATAAGTGACTTGAGAGAAGCTAGCAAGAGGTCTGTGACACCATGCAACTTTTGTAGCTGTGAAGAAAGCAACGTTTCACAATATAGGAGATGGTAAACAACATCTTGCTTGGGAGTTTAAGCCAAGCATAATATATATGCTTTGTGGAGGGAAAGAATACAGATTTACGAGCACTCATTATAAATCTATAGTGTGAAAGATTCTAGTATCCATGCACCAGCTACACGGCTTTCTGACCACAAGGATGCAGGAGTCGTAGTGAAAATTAGCCGAAAGCACTTGCTGCAAAGCAGAAAGGCTTAACTTTTTCCCGTGAGCTCTCTTGACCTTCAATGAAGTGAAAGGGAAAAAAGACATTGAATGAAGGGAAGAATAAAGGGTAGCTACTTGATCCGAGTGTGAAGGTGGACAACTCTTTTTTTTTTGGGGGGGTTAATTACCTTTGTTCACTTCTCAAGTCATTATCATATTCTTTGCTTTGCTTGAGATATCTGATAAACATCAACCCAGAAAATAAATACACCTTTATTAAATTTATTATTAATTATAAGATAATAATTTGTTTTCAGTCACCCAAAACATAATAATTTGGATATTTAAGGACGTGGGCTTGAAATTAACATTTTTTGATGACCTGGGCAGGTTATTCAGTCAGACACTCTTGTGTCCACATATCACATGGAGAAATAATTTATTTATCCTTAAATTAATTAAAACCATTATGATCCAATTTCCGAGTTCATGTAAAAGGTTTTGTATCAAACTGCAAGATAACACGTAAAGACTATAATGGAATCCTAAACACAGAGCCAAGCTTAATTGGATCTAGATCGGCAAGGATTTTTTACTTTTATTTTTTAATCCATAATGACTTACTAGAAACGGGCTTCATGTTCATAGTTTCGCCACCATAGATCAGATTGTTCAGTCAAGTCTTTTCAAGCAAATTTGGCCAAGTCTGTGACATGGTGGCCGAGTTTAACATCAAATCTATTACAAAATTGATATAATTGATTCGGTTAAAATTCAGTTCAAATATAATTTTTTTTAAAAAACATTATTATTTTAAAAATTCATTAACTTAGCATATCGGATTTTAGATTGAGTTTGATAATTTTATATTGCATTTATCACAATATGTATGTATGTATGTATATATATATATACCAAATTAAAAAAAATTAAAATTATTTGGAGAAATTACTAAATCTAACTTAAATAGTGATCCAATCAAACTATTAGATTATCGAGTTATTGGTGGAATCATATATTCGTTGTAATATGGCGTGTGTGTATGTTTTAGAACTTGTGAAACATTAAACAATAAATAGTAAAATGGAAAGTGCATAATTTTAAAGATAAGGGCAAAAAATTTCAAGCTTGGCAAGTGAAAAAAAAGAAGATTTTAATAGGAAAAGACAACAATACACATTTAAAGGTGAAGTTATTAAGTATAAATGAACGAGAGAATTGAGGTAATTGCACAACCAATTGATAAGTATAAAAGGAAGAGCAAAAAGAAAAGAAAAAAGAAAAAAGAAGAGAATTATAAATTAAGAGAGAGAACCGAAAGTGGAAGAAAATAAAGAGAATTGAGGGAAAATAGAGGAAAGGAAAGAGAATTTATGAAAGTAGGCGTCTAAGGTAAGAGTTGTGTTTTAATATGTAGATTTTGGTAATTAGTTTTGATTTTGGTTTTTATTAAGGTTTAGGGTTTTGAAGTTTATGTTTTAGGTTAAATTAATGATTTTATTGATATGTTATGAATTGATTATTTTAGGTTTTTGAGATATATGTTGGATTTTTTTAAGATTTATTATCATTGAAAGACTGGTAAATTGAGAATCTAGAATCTCAATCAACCGGTCAAACTGTTTGAATTTGGCAGACTAATGAGTCATTTTTGGTTAACCAATTTTCTTAATGATTTCAGTAATTCAGTTAATAGTTTTTGATCAATCGATTGATTGTGCAATGAAGGTTAATCAATTCCCTTAGGTATGGTTAATTTAGAAAATATCTATTAGAATATTCATACTAACAGGGTAATATTAGTCTTTATGTATTTTATAATTTTAAATCTTAATTGGTTATAGAGTTGACAACTTGTGGCTACTGAATATTATACAATCTAGAGCATCATGTTTGTTGTATTTGATTTTTTGATGAGCCTTATCTTATAATATTTCTTGTTATAGATTATTATGAAACTTTGTTGTAAAAGCTTAATGTCAAATTTGTATATATATTCTTTATTGCTACACTATCTTGCTTGTGTATATTAAATGTTTTATATTTACTAAGTTGTTGAACTCATTGACTTGTTATTTATTGTTTTGAAGAGCATAACTTGTATGCTGGTAATTGTTGTTGTACTTTATAACCTAATTTCTTGTTTGTAATTAATATTATTTTGTTATGTCTAGTTAATGCTTTATAATTATAGACTTTAGTTTATGGCTAATCATTTAACTCGTGCTTCATCGCGGGTTATATTATTATTTTTTAAAATATCAGATATGCAATTGCTTCAATGTTTTTTTTTTAACATAAAAAATTTAAAGTGTAAATTAAAAAAGTTATGCAAATATCTAGTTAAATAAATCAATAACCATTTATATAAATAAACAAGTCATTAATAATAACAAAAATAGAAATTAAAAAAAATTAAGAGTTGAATGGATTGAATCAAAAGAAAAAAATAAATTAAAGGGATGATTTAATTTCTTGCATGATTAGCATGAAACCCAAGGAAGAAAGAGAAGGAATTGAATGAAAGAAAAAAAAAAAGAAAGCATGTGGATGTCAAACTAGATCGAATCACTGTATACGTGTCATTTAAAAAAAAAAGATGTTGAGACGAATCAAATAATACAGTGAAAACACAATTAACACTACTATATTCAGCCACATGCGTCGTCTAAAAACACAGAGTAGTTGATGCTTGCAAGACATGTGTCAATAATTTTATTATTTTTTTGGTATAAAATTAAAAAAATACTACTAGAACTAAATAATAATAACAATTTTTTTTTATGAAATTACAACCATATTTCTAAAACCAAGACTAAAAAAATTAGATATAAAGGGTAATGGAGAAATTATCTTTAATGAGAAACAAAATTACTATAAAACTTATGGGCAAAAGGTTATGACTATTTACTTTTTAAGGTTAATATTATAATTTCATTGTTAAAATTAATATAAAATTACTATAACGCCCCATTTACCCTTGAAAATAACACATAAACCAATAGGAAAGGACAATAATACCTCAATCCCAAGTCTTATGAGCTTTGAAATTCTATTGTGCAAGTTTATATTATAATTTGTCTTGATCTACAATGCACTTACACCAGAAATCTCACGCGATTTAGAAGTTTCCTTACATAGCGTCAACTCATTAATTAGGTGAAAGGTTGAGTCATCGAGTTTTCAATTAAAGAGGGACCCGTTTTGAGGTTTAAGAACAATGCTAATTGTTTTCAAATATAAAACATCCGTTATTATTGTTATTATTTTCTTAAAAAATGTCTCATATTCACAATCCAGTTTAAGCATCCTGGGTCAGAGGCTTGGGGGCCAGCTCGCCAATATAACTCCACTGAAACAGAAGAAAATCTCAGTGTTCTGGATGAAATGGCAATAATCTTCTTGTGATGAAGTAGAATTAGAGTAATTCAGTGCGTGAAAAGCATTTAACAAAAATATTAATTTAATATTTTTATGGCAAAAAATAATAATTATTATAATAAAAAAGAAAGCAGACTGAATGACAACAACAAGCTAGGGTTATACATGCAAATTAACCATCCTCTACCATTCCATATCGTCTGAAAGGAAACACACAAATCACAAAGATTAAAGACATAGAAGTCATACATCAATGTGTTTTTCTTGTCATCATCACACTGATTACAGACTGCTTGATGCCTTGTCAACAACAAAAGACACCCACATAAATATAATCATATGATCTTACCAGGACATGCCATTAGTTACCAATCAAGAAAATCATTGTATATTATATAAAAGAAAAAACATCAAAATGGCCGGCCTCCTTGTAACACAGCTCATGCTTCTTCATAGGACGACTTCGTCAATTACAACCTTAACTTGTACCCTTTGCTTTCTCCAAAACTCTTGATTTCCTAGTCTGACACCCTCTTAACCATTTCCCATCCTCTCCTTTTAATTTGTTCAATATTTGATGCTTGAAAGAAAACTACACACATCCTCATTATGGCTCATACGGTAGCTTGTTGGCACCTCATGATGCCGCTATTTTACTTTCTGGTCACGGCGAGCCATTTTTCTGTGACGTCACACGGTGCATCTGATGCTGAAATCCTTGTCAACTTCAAGAACTCCTTGTCTGCAAACTCCTTGCTCTACGATTGGAATGTGTCAGGCATTCCTCCCTGCACCGGTGGCACTGACAATTGGGTTGGTTTGCGTTGCAACAATGATAGCACGATCGATAAGTTGTTGCTTGAGAATATGGGCTTAAAGGGTACCATCGACATAGACATCTTGATGCAATTGCCAACGTTGAGAACGTTAAGCTTCATGAATAATAGCTTTGAGGGTCCAATGCCTGAAGTGAAAAAACTTAGTTCCTTGAGAAACTTGTATTTGTCCAACAACAATTTCTCAGGAAACATTGACAAGGATGCATTTGACGGAATGAGTTCGTTGAAGGAAGTTTATTTGGCACATAATGAGTTTACTGGTGAAATTCCTAGATCACTTGTTTTGGTGCCGAAGCTAACAAAGTTGAGCCTTGAAGGGAATCAATTTGATGGGAACTTGCCTGATTTCCCTCAAGAAAACTTGATTGTGTTTAATGCTGCAGGTAACAATTTCAAGGGTCAGATACCTACCAGCCTTGCTGACTTCAGTCCAAGCTCTTTTGCAGGTCAATTCCTATAGCAACTCTATGCTTTTCAATTTCAATCCAATATTCACCTCTCTTCTAGTTCTCAAAAATATATATTGGATGCAACTGGAACTCTATTTCTGTGTTTTCCCTTGATAATTATGTGAAAACTGGTCTCATAATTATGATGGATTTGTATGTGGTAAGCACGTTGTTGATCCGATTCTTGTTGTAGAAGTCAAATTATGGGCTGTAAAGAGAATCTCTTCAGAAACATTATGGCTGTTGCAATATTTAAGGCATTCATTTGTGTATGCATGATGCAGGGAATCAAGGGTTATGTGGAAAGCCACTGCCTGCATGCAAATCATCCAGGAAAAAGACCGTCGTAATTATTGTGGTCGTTGTTGTATCTGTGGTTGCATTATCGGCTATTGTTGTCTTTGCCTGCATCCGCAGCCGCCAAAACAAAACACTCAAATTTAAGGATACCAAAAAGAAATTTGGCGATGATAAAAAGGAAGCTCAACCATCAGATCAGTTTGGTGATGGTAAAATGGGTGATAGTGGGCAGTTGCATTTCGTAAGATATGATAGGGATAGATTTGATTTGCAAGACCTCCTTAGGGCCTCTGCTGAGGTCCTGGGCAGTGGTACTTTTGGGTCATCTTATAAGGCAGTTCTTTTAGATGGGCCTGCTATGGTTGTGAAGAGGTTTAGGCATATGAGTAGTGTAGGTAAGGAAGGATTTCATGAGCACATGAGAAAGTTAGGAACATTGTCTCACCCTAACTTGCTCCCTCTAGTGGCATACTACTACAGAAAAGAAGAAAAGCTTTTGGTCTCTGACTTCATTGAAAATGGCAGCTTGGCTTCTCATCTTCATGGTAACTAAGCCTCTCTCTAACACTTTACAAATACCAAAGGGAATTGTATTAAGAAATTATCATCCACGCACATGTTTGTGCTTTTACTACGAGGGACAGACATGATTGCCTTAACGTGTGGATGATTGTTTTTTATCACATTCATCATACAAGAAATAGAAGGAAAGAGTGCTAAAATTGTTTATCAAGACTGATTTGTTGATTTTATGGATTTATCTTCAGGTAAGCGTTCCCCGGGAAAACCATGGATTGACTGGCCAACTCGGCTAAGGATCGTCAAAGGAGTTGCCAAGGGGTTGGCCTATCTCTACGAGGAGTTTCCAACACTAGCTTTGCCTCATGGTCACCTAAAATCCTCCAACGTTCTTCTAGATGATACATTCGAGCCCCTCTTGACAGATTATGCCCTAGTTCCTGTGGTTAATAAAGACCATTCTCAACAAGTTATGGTTGCCTACAAGTCGCCTGAATGCTCTCAATCCGACCGTCCGAATAGGAAGACTGATGTGTGGAGTCTCGGTATACTAATTCTGGAAATCTTGACAGGCAAGTTCCCTGAAAATTATCTAACGCAAGGAAAGGGTGGTGATGCAGATTTGGCAACTTGGGTTAACTCAGTTGTTAGAGAAGAGTGGACAGGAGAGGTATTTGACATGGATATGATCAGGACCAAGAATTGCGAGGGTGAGATGCTAAAGCTGTTGAAAATTGGGATGTGCTGCTGTGAATGGAATTTGGAGAGGAGGTGGGATTTGAAGGTGGCTGTAGCCAAAATTGAGGAATTGAAGGAGAGAGACAATGACAATGATGACTTCAGTAATTCCTATGCAAGTGAAGGTGAAGTCTATTCTTCTAGAGCAGTGACTGATGATGATTTCTCCTTCTCGGTCAATGGTTGAATTGAATGAATAAAGTTAGCTCTCTTGCTGTTATTTTTCCCAAAGTCTGCATTGGAACAAGGGTTGGAGGAGCTACATAAGATGAATCGATACTGTTTGTTGCAAGTCTCTATTTATTTTGCCTTGATTCGTAACAGTTTATGTAATGTTACTGATTGAGTCACATATCAGTTGTTTATGCTCTCTGTCTCTCTTTTCTCCCTAACCTTGCTGCTATATGATGGTGTAAGAAAATCTTTTGATGTTTTTGACAAAATTTGGGAAGACAAGACAAGATAACTGTTCAAATAATTTTGTTAGGACTTCAAAGAGGATCTAATATCTGCATAATTATGGAATATACCTGGCGAGGTTAATAGTTGCTTTCTTAACTGTAACCTGTCACCTGTCACCTGTCACCTGTCACTACACCTGTCTGAAGATAGAGATCATCTCCATCTGAGGATACACTTGATTGCCTACGTACATATTCCTACACAAGGAATCCTCTCTGAGTTGGGTTTATCCTCTCACACGTCTCTCTTATCCCTTCTTTTGTATTGGAATCTGACCAGTTTTCTCTACCTTCTCATTTCAAACTCCCATCAAAGGATATCATCAGAAATACTGAAGTGCTTTTGCTTGCTGTTCTTTATTTTCCAAGGTAAGTTTTAGTACTTGGAAATTTTGTGTGATGGATAAGCAGACTTGGAGCTAAATGCCAGGCAGTTTTGAGAGCCATCTGCAAGAGAAATAAGACATTTTAGTTTGGTTTCTTCTACTTGAGTCCTGCTTTATGCTTATGGGAATTACTGAATCACATCCTTGTCTAATTCTCATGATATCAGCCTACAAGAGTTTTTTATGTTCTGATGATGAAATAAACCAAAGGAATTCCAAGGAGTTTCTTGTCATGTGTTGAGGCAATTGATTCTGTGTTCTTAACATGAACACCCCTGATTTTTTCTACTATTGGGTTGTCAAATGCTCTCCTTTTCCAACCTTTACTTGTAAATTGTTGCCTCGATGCTGCTGTTCTTCCTGTGATGTTTGAGGGAACCTGCTTTAAGTACTGTGACAAAACAGAAAACCCATAATTTATAAGAACACTATTAAGTCACACGATTCTAAACAAAACCATTATAATAACTGATATATTCTATTCTCAAGCTGTCTTTAGCAAAAACTGAGTGCAGGAGAGAGCAAAGAAGCTAGACCTGTTCCTGGCCATATGCAAAGCAGTTCCCTTTAACAGCAGTTAGGTTCCAATTTATGGGGACTCAAAGCACTGACCTAATTTGACTAAAACGTACAATATTTTTTCAGTTTGTGTTCCATGTGGTGTAAGTACAGATGAAGAGTTACTATTAGATTCTTGCAGTGCCACCATTTAGACAAGTGGTCTTGCTGTACTTCTCATTAGGACAAATGCTTGCCACGATTTTTCTAAAGGCTCGGAGCATTTTAAAAATTGACATTGAGCTCATCCATTGCAATTTCAGTCCTTTGATTGCACATGTCAATCACCCTTTGTCAAAATTTGGGGGCCTAATGGAAAAAAAGAAAGATAATATGTGAACCTGGTGGTTCTTGTTTCTTGATAAAATCTTGCATGTGCTTCCCTCTTCCTCGTTTATTATACTTTTAGGACGCTACAAAAGGTTTTTTTTTAGAAATATTTTGAAATAAAGAAAGAAGATTTAATAGAAAATGATAACAATACCCTTAAAAGAATAAATCTTAGATATATATGGATGAAGAACTTTTTAGTAATTGGACAAACAATTGGTATATATATATAAACCGTAAGAAGAAGAAAAAAAAAGAAAGACAAAAAAAATTTGAGAAAATAAATTTAAAAGGTAAGATTTATATTTTGATGTGTATAATTATTGGTGTTAATTAAAATTATAAATTTGATTAAAAATTAAGATTTTGATTTGGGCTTGACTGATGAGTTGATTGAAATATTATGAGTAATGATTTATTTTGAGTTATGATTTGTCTAAATGATGAATTTGAGCTAGAGATTTTGAGAGATAAGTAGGTGATCTATGTAAAAATTTAGATTTGAGATTGAAGATGATAAAATTACAGTTTGATTTCTAGAGCAAATTAATTGAGGATAAATTATGGAAAGAATTTCAGTGTAATTATGAATTTATGACATTTTAAGTTTGGTCCATTGATTTGATAAAATTAAAATTTGACCTTTAAAAATCTAAAAAAAATTCCAGATTGATTTCTAGCTGTAATTGTTGTTTTAGATTGGTTTGATAAATAATTGAGGTTTATTAGTGAATTATTATCAAGTTTTATGAATTGTTTTCTTTTGAATTAGATTTCGAGAAAATCATTTAATTTTTAAGTTTTTTTTGAAAAAAAAACCAGTTTGCTTCATAAACATATAAGATTATGAGTTAGACTCTTAGTTAAGTATATTAAATATATTTTACATTATTTCTGAATTGTTTTTAAGTATATCTCATTTTATATTTAGATAGGGAGAAACTTGTATAAAAAACATAGTGCTAAACTCCATCTATATCCATTGAACCTTTACTAGCCTTGTTCTCTCCTTAAACTTAAACTAAAAGATTGTTATATCTCCTTTTATCCTGAATAACTCCAAACTCACAGCTTGGTGGTCTGTATATCCTAAAGCTTCATGCAACTGTCAGATGTCGTCTAAAAACCTTCAAGGATCCTTTGAACTATCCATCTTAATAAAAATAGAACATGCCAACTTCATGAGGTCATTCAATAAGACATCAACTTCCTAAACAGTGTGGAATGATGATGATACATCTCTATCCCTTCTCTTATCTCTCTTCATAATAAATTTTATCCAGGTCCGTATAACATAGCTAAAATGTTAAAACTCTGTAACAAGCTCAGGATTTGCGACCTTTATACTTGTTTCACCAACCACGTTTTCCTCTTATAACTCCTAAGACTCCTCTTTTACTAGTAAAGGTATCCCTTTAACATGTTAAGGTGTGTGTGCACCGCTCCTCTCCTCTACCTTTTAATTCTTAACCACATAATAAAAACGACATTTTGATCATCATTTACTTTTATAACAGGCAAGAATACTTAATTCATGCTAAAACAGTAACATGATAATTATCATAAAATTATAGGAAAACATATCTATTATAAAATATAAAGAGTTCAAAATGACATGCTTGATGAGAATTTTAAATTTCAAAGGCAACAGACAAGACAATATGAATTTTAATGCTCCATATATTACGAAATTAATTATACTATTGTTTCTTTAATCTAAAGCTCTCTGATACAAATTTTTTCACAACCTGATTTCTAAATTCATGACTGACACATAGACAAAGTCTCTTTCTAGGTTTCCATACCTATGTGAACTTAAACTTACATATAAATTTTTTCACTTATATAAACAAAACAGAGATCTACACAACATGATAACATAACTAATTTCATAATATAAATTGATTATTTTAATATAAAAGTTAATACAAATATCTTAGTTATGGAGCACTAGATGAACATTAAAAAGGTATTAATGACAACTAAAAGAGTAGGTGTCAAAGGTCCAACAAAAATCACATGCTAATAAGTTATAAGCCTAAAAAGATAAATAACAAAAAGGTGAGTTCAATAACTCATTGAGTATATAACATTCAATATACGCACACGAGGTAATATAACAATGAGAAACACATATACACAAATATGACTTTAAGTTTTTATATGAAAATTTTTTAAATAGATCATAACAAAAATATTATAATATAAGGCTCATAAAATCAAAATATAACGAGCATGATGCTCCATATTGTAGGATGATCAGTCACCACAAATTAATGACTCCCCCTACCAACTAGGGTTCAAATACAATGTGCATAAAGACTAACACTACCTTGTTAGCATTAGTATTTTAAGTAGCATACCATTCATATTATAATCAAACAAACAAGTTTATATCTCAAGATTCTGAAGTGCATAATGGTTCATATTAAAGATTTAATTTCAATAAGTGATCATATTTAATTATAAATAAGGAATAAATAACATTATAAGAATAACCAAGAAAAACAATCAATTCCATGTTAATAATTTAATTATTTATACTAATCCACTAGTATATTGAAAATTATTGACTCACCTAACTAAAAAATAAAAATTACACGAAAGCAAATACTGAAGTCAATCTTATTGATATGCCGCATGTATAATATCATGATTATCTGAATATTAAAAAAAAAACTAAAAATAAATGTAAAATCTATTTAATACACTTAACTAAGGATCTAATTCATACTCCAATATATTTTTTAACTAACTGGTCATTTTTCTCAAAAAACCTAAAAATCAAACGATTTTCTTGAAATTTAATTTAAATGAAAATAAATCATAAAACTTGATAATAATTCATCAAATAAACTTTAATTATTTTTTAAACCAATATGAAAAACTATAATTACAACCAGGGATCAATCCAGAATTTTATTAGATTTTTAGGGGTTAAATTGTAATTTTATTAAATTGGAGGACCAAACTAAAAATATCATAAATTCATAACTATACTAAAATTTTTCCCATAATTCATCCTTAATTTTTTTCAGAATCTTGAATTTTGATCCATGGACCAAACTGTAATATTTTCAAAGTTTGGGGATTAAATTATAATTTTCACAAATTAAAGGACTAAACTGAAATTTTATCATCTTCAACCTCAAATCTAAATATTTCTATAGATCATCTACTGATCTACCAAAATCTCTAATTTAAATTTATTATTTAAATAAATTGTAATTCAAAATCATTATCCTTATCCAAGATTTTTTAAAATAAACTAAATAAATTATTATCATAACAATTAACTCTCATAATATTTCAATCAACTCATCAATCAAACTTAAATCAAAATGTTTAAAATTCTAACCTTTAACAAATTCATATTCTTAATTAATACCAATAATTACACATATCAAAACATAAATTTTACATTTTAAATTTCTTTTCTCCAACTCTTTTTTACTGCTTTTATCTTTTCTTCTTTCTCTTCATCTTCTTTTTACAGTTTCCTCTCTTTAAATTTGAGTCTTCTCTCTGTTTTTTTCTTCTTCTTTCATTTTTTAGATTTATCAATTCTTTATTTAATTACTAAAATGTCCTTTATCCATAATAACTGAGACTTGCTCTTCTAAGAGTATTGTTATCATTTCGTATTAAACCTTCTTATTATATTTCAAAATCATACAGACTTCTGTGGCCATCTTATCAGCACAAGGGATAGATTATCTTTTATCCGGTGAAGGAACTTCCTGTGGAACGCCCTTTTTCTGTAATTCTTTTTTTTTGCCCCTTACCTTCTGTTAATTGCAGATATTATATCCTTGCTGCAGAGCTTTTATGTTTATGTTTATGTTTATGTTTGATTACTGAAAAAGGTTGATGAAAAAAGAAAAGTTACGGTCTCTTTAGCTTTTAAAAGGAATTGTTCAATGCAACGAAGAAACTAAAATGCCAAATCTTGTTTTTATTGAGCTTAGTTGCCCTTGTCATCATGTCATGGTAAGGTAATTTGCCTCCTCTTTTCGGCAAACTGGTGCAGGCCATGTAAATCATTTGCTCCCCAGCTAGTTAAATTTTATAATGGCCTAATTAAGAGCTATTGGCAAAAAACTAGAGATTGTCCTCACCTCCTTTGATCGCGAAGAGGATTGATTCAAGGAACACTTCAAGTGCATGCCATGGCTTGCAGTCCCGCTTGAAGGATACTTGCATAGACTATAGACATTTGAGCGACATATATCCCTTTAATCACATTACGTCATTTATCTCATAGAGCTCTGATGGAATATCAGTTGAGGACGTTATGATTGGATAGAAGAGTATGGTTTTGAAGCATTTCCCTTCAGTAGGAAACAAATCGAGGAGTTGAGGTCTATCGATGATGCGAAGCGCCAGGGAGGACAACTTCTTGGAAGGACGAAACTATGTTTTACCAAGAGATACTACGAAGGCGATTTAAGTTTATCCCTGTTGTTACAAATGGCACGCCAGTCATAGCTTTGACATTTTTTAACCTTATCTGAACTTGTTGGCAAGACAATAGGCCTTCACTTTGGTGCACACTTGTGGCCTCCAAGCCGTGTCTTCACTGGCAACTTATCCAGGCTTACAACGAGATCATAACCACCAAAGATGGATGCTTTGAAATTATTTTAGTCTCTACAGACCGAGGCCTTAATGAATTTAATACCAACCTAAGTAGCATGCCATAGCTTTCTATTCCATACAAGGATAAAACATGGAAAGGCCTTTGCGGGATCTCTAGCATTAAAGGGATTCCAGCTTTGTTCATTATAGGACAGGATGGCGAGACTATTAGCACATATGGGAAGGCCATGATTTCCTTGTATAGTGCTAAGGCTTTCCCACTTACAGAGTCAAGGATTACAGAGATGAAGGCAGCTTTGAAAAAGAAAGGAGATGCATTGCCCCGGCAAGTGAAGAATATAAAGCACCAACATGCTCTGAAGTTGGACATGGCAAAACATATGTATGTGACGGTTTCAAAGGGCAAGGCAAGTTCTGGGCATTCTCTTGTGATTTTGGGATTATGACCGTCATCTAGCATGTGTAGAAGAGGCATGCTCAGAGTGTTTAGTGGGAGTGAAAGATGTTAATATAACAGCTTAAATGTAGTACTTGAAATACTTGAATGAATAATGCATGACCTTTCCAAGAAAAAAAAATTCTGTGTCCATCGATTTAATGTAACAAACTGATTTTTTTGATACCACGGACCAATTGGGTGAATCAATTTAAGGCTAGTTGATTGAGTCACAAGGCCTCAATTTACTAATCCTATGCATGCCATTTAGGATAACAGAACCATAAATCTGATGGCAGCTGAGTATTTATAGGTCAAAGCTCAAACACCAGAGAGCAATTTGTGGGGGAAAGAATTTAGAGGGTATGGATTTAATTAATTAATTTAGTTAGAAGAGAGAAAATAAAAGGTTAAAAAAAGAAAAAAGAAAAAACTAGCCTAATTTAGGAAGATACAGTTAGGATTGTGGAACTTTAGGAAGAAGGATATTGCAGTAGAACCACAGAGGTAAAGGTCCCTTCCTGGCTCTCTTCTTCTAGAGAGAGGGAAATAGATAATCAAAGAAAAGAGAAAATTTCCCATTTGCATAAAATTTTGATATGCAGATTGCATTTCTGAGTTTCTTGTAGAGAAAGTTGAAGGTTGATCAAAAGGTTCTCATCAGCTTCTGATAAGATACCAGAAGAGTAATCAATCCATTGAACGTTTTGAAGGTTCTGCTATTAGTTTCAAGGATAGAAAATAGTTGATTGAGAGAGATGTGGATGCCCAGGTCTTTGCCAGAGAAAAGGGTTGGAGGAAATGGATTAGTTGCAGTGGCAATAGACAAGGATAAAAGCAGTCAAATTGCCCTCAAATGGGCTATTGACAATCTTTTGGTTAAAGGGCAGACTGTTATTCTCATCCATGTCAATCTCAAATCATCCCTTTCTTCACATTCTTCTTCACCAAGTAAGCATCTCCCTTGCAACCATAGTCCTGCATACATATTGCAGATGCAAATGAAAAATTGTCGTGGATTCCATTTTGTAATTGTTAATAGCTTGATTTCATAATATTTTTCTGAAAGCATCATCTTAGCAGGAAATGCTATTTCCCTTAGAAAGTCTTACATAAAAAAGGGATGGAAAAATGGAAACAAATAAAAACATGTCATGGATTTGCATGCTAACAGAAAGACGCCGCGCAAAAGGCAGTAAAGCTATAGCCTTGAGATGAAAGCAATATATCTGTATCGTAGTCTCGTATAGGAGAAGTTTCTTAACCATGTTACTGATCATATTATTGCAATTTTCATATTCATTTTCGATGCAGAGATGAACCAATTTGTTGATTCCAAAGATAATTCCAAGGATTTGTTCCTTCCTTTCCGCTGTTTCTGCACACGTAAAGATGTAAGTGTAGAAGATGAAATCTTCATTTTCTTTCAACGTGAACTTGAATGGGAAAGCCTATCCTGCAAGAAATAGTTATGGAATTATCAAGAGCATATGCGTACTTGTCCAGAAATTCTCTATGAATTGAATTCATTAAGGCCTTCTAAGGATGCCTCCACTTTAAATTTATAGTTAACCATACTTGTTTCATATTTTCAAGTCTTTAAGCTTCTGCATTCATTTTGACAACAGATTAGCTGCAAAGATGTCATGTTGGAAGACACGGATGTCGCAAAAGCATTAATTGAATATGTTACCCAGACTCTAATTGAGACTTTGATTGTTGGTGGGTCGACGAAAGGAGGCTTTCTGAGGTATGTACGTACCTCTCTTGTGAAGTCACTAGCAGGAAAATAAATCTAGCAAAACCTTTTCAGATAGAAAAAGGTCATATGTTGGTGAGAGATGAGAAGATGAGTGCTTAGAAGTTAAGAGTTCTGAACACGGTGCTTCAAATGGCATGTAACAAATGCATCTGAAATGCTATCAAAGACAAGACAGACTGACATCAGACGCTATGATAAATTGTTCAAATTTCTTATCCAGGATGTTGAAATGTGACGATAGGCATGTGAAAATGGCTAACAAGCTTTGCATCAATAATCCGTATGAGTGTTTTTGTGTTTCTGTAGAATGTAAAGCTAATGATATTATGAAAGCATAAATTTCTTCCGAGTTCCCTAACCTCCAAAAAATTTCTTCCCAAAAGATTCAAAGCAGCAGATATAGCAGGCAACGTGTCAAAGGGGGCACCAGATTTTTGCACTGTTTATGTCATATCCAAAGGAAAGATTCAGTCCATGCGACCTGCCTTCCGTCCTGCACCAGTTACCTCAGTGCACAGCCAACTTCTTAACCAAAACGGCACAATGCCAGCTTCAATGGACACGCATATTCCTCCAACACCTGTTAAAAGAGGTTGGGGATTTTGATTTTGTTTTTGTTTTTGTTTTCTATGCTCTGAGTAGACTTCCATTGATCATAAAATTAATAATGTGTATTCAATCGGTAGCTGAGAAGCCACCACTGGAACCACCCCGAAGATCAATTGGTGAGACAGAATCCTTCAGGCAAGTGATGCTCAGCGCTCATTTTCCTTGTTTTGTAAGAGAAGAACAATAAAACTGTGAAAAACATAAATTATCTATATAGCCAGTTTTCTAGTGAAGGAAGACCTGAAATTTTTCATCAAAATGGTTCGAAAGTCCTATCGATGACCTACTGTGTCTTTTATAGTCCCCAAAAGAGAAAAGGGAAAATCTATCAGTCTCTTGAAGAACAAACATAAAAAATTTTGCTTCTGAAAACAGGTCACCATTCACCAGGAGAGGTTTGAATGGAAAGTCATATGGTGAACTCTCGGTTCCAGATAGCGATATATCATTTGTCAGCTCTGGCAGAGCAAGCATCGACAGCATATTTCCAGCTTTCTATGACAACACAGAAACAAGCCGCACCCCTCCACGGCTGTCAAACATCTCTGACTTTGACAGCAACTATAGCTTTGAGTCCTTGCATTATGGAAGGAGATCAATGGATCAAGGTGGATTTTCACCTGAATTATCACCCTTCTCACATGAAAGTGACCAGCTGCCATCAGCCGCGGTAAGAGCATGCAGTCATTCATTTCAATAGCAGAAATATATAAATGTAGCATCTGCATTTTCTGAAGATGAATGAGTATACATCTATAATAGTATCTTTCATAATTAGTGTAACAATGAATAAACATGGATCTAAACATTGTCGCCCTGGAAATAAACTACTCTGTGAAAAGTTCCAGTTTAATCCACGCAGATGAAAGCACGTTCCACCTTCCGGTAAAGCTGGCAACAATTTCTGACTTTTCTCAAATGACAAATAATCCACTATCTACATTAGTGTTTGTTATTTGTGAGAGCTAACAGTTACATTCAAGATATTCTGTAAAATCTCAGGAAGATGTGGAGGCTGAAATGAGAAGGTTAAAGCTGGAGCTCAAGCAAACAATGGAAATGTACAGTTCCGCTTGCAAAGAAGCGCTCACTGCAAAACAAAAGGTATAAGAAATTTCATCTTCTTGTCACGTGGCCTTAAAAGTCCACAATGAGGTTTGAGATTAACTTCTTTGCAGGCAAAAGAGCTCCAGCGCTGGAAAATGGAAGAAGAGCAGAGATTAGAAGAAGCACGATTAGCCGAAGAAGCTGCGTTGGCAATTGCAGAAAGGGAAAAAGCCAAATCCAAAGCAGCAATTGAGGCTGCAGAAGCAGCTCAGCGAATTGCTGAGCTGGAATCACAAAAAAGGATTAATGCAGAAATGAAAGCACACAGAGAAGCAGAAGAGAAGAGAAAGGCTCTTGATGCTCTAGCAAATTCAGATGTCAGATACAGGAGATACCCAATCGAAGAAATTGAAGCTTCAACAGATTACTTTTCAGAATCACGCAAGATCGGTGAAGGGGGTTATGGTCCTGTATACAAGGGTTATCTGGACCACACGTCCGTAGCAATTAAGGTTTTACGGCCGGATGCAGCTCAAGGAAGGTCACAGTTTCAGCAAGAGGTACGTAGCCAAAAAGATTCTCTACAGGTGCTTCAGTTTTAAAAATTTTCAAGCTCTTACTTCTGAACGACTTTCTCGAAAGGAAAAATCAGTATTGTAACTTTTCAGAAACAAATTTCTCCGAAAACACAATTTTTAAATTCGTTAAGCAGCTTAGGAGTGACCCCCTTAGAAGATTTTAACCCTTTCATGGGTTACATCAAATCAACAGAAGCCTTTCTGAAACTACACCACACAACTCTTGAAAATTATCTTTTTAGATTTTCAATTAACCTAGTGAGAACTGTTTTCAGGTTGAGGTTTTGTGTTGCATAAGGCACCCTAACATGGTCCTCCTCCTGGGAGCCTGCCCTGAGTATGGATGCTTAGTATATGAGTTTATGGCTAACGGTAGCTTAGAAGATCGTCTCTTCTGCAGGGGAAACACTCCACCTTTATCATGGCAGTTAAGGTTTCGCATAGCAGCTGAAATTGGCACTGGTTTGCTGTTCCTCCACCAAACGAAACCTGAGCCACTCGTACATCGTGATCTAAAACCTGCCAACATCTTGCTTGACCGCAATTTTGTGAGCAAGATCAGCGATGTTGGGTTGGCCAGGCTAGTCCCACCATCAGTTGCTGACAATGTGACGCAGTACCGCATGACATCCACGGCTGGAACTTTCTGCTATATAGATCCAGAGTATCAACAAACAGGCATGCTAGGTATAAAGTCAGATATATACTCTCTAGGGATCATGTTTCTACAAATATTAACAGCGAAACCAGCAATGGGATTGACTCACCATGTTGAAAGGGCACTTGAAAAGGGTACTTTTGCTCAGATGCTGGATCCAGCAGTGCCTGATTGGCCGATTGAAGAGGCAACGTACTTTGCCAAGCTATCGCTAAAGTGTGCAGAGTTAAGGCGGAAAGACAGGCCTGACCTCGGAAAGGTTGTCCTGCCAGAACTTGAGAGATTGAGAGCAATTGCTGAAGAAACTATGCATCGCTCATTGTCAACACCAAGTGCAGTAAGCTCGCCAGAATTAATTCTGCATAAAAATCTACAAGCATGCATAGCTACAAATTACCACATTAACAAATACTTAATGTTTTTGCAGAGTGACCTTCCTTCTTCAAGATCCGAAGTAAGCTCAAGAAGCTCTTCAGCCCATGCATGAAATGTCAAAAACAAACAGGACTGTTAATAATTAAGGAAATTAAAGTGGAAGTTCCATCGATTTTTTTTATATACCGTGTAGATATAATCAATCAAGATGAGGTCAGAAGTTCCTCTGACGTTTTTCTCTTCTTTTGTGCTGTGTTTCAATATTGTCACAAATTAGTCGTCCCATCTCTTTGAATTGCCAAGGGAATTGGCTAGCAAAGAGCTTAATTAAATTTGTAGATTGTCACTGCAACTTTCTACAAAAATCCTGAAATTTGATTTTGCTGAAAAGGTAATCTTTATTGGTATTAGAGAATAATATAAATCATATTTTAAAATCTTATTTAAATGCTTAAATTTTTAAGTGAGATGGTTCTTTAACATGGTATCAGAGTCTTGATGATTAAGCGCTCACAAGTTCGAACCTCACCATCTTTATTTATTTGATAAAAATTAAGCATAAAATAATAGAAACCTATACAAGTTTCAAGTCCAAAAAACTTTTACTCGAGGGTTGAGGAAGTGTATCAAAAAATAATATAAATCATATCTTTACCGATAAATGTTATGTCATCAAATTTTGATATTTCCATGTACTCTCGATTGACTCAGCTTCTACTCCATTTTTCTCAGCTTATCAACTCCTAAGGTGGTGCTTTAATTGCTTGGACTTTTTTTTTTTACTTGGTGGTTTAGTTTTATAGTTAAAAAACAATCATAACTTAAAAATTACAGTTGTTAAAATATAATTTATATTATTTATTAATATATTTTTTAATAAAAAAACCCTTTAAAAATATAATTTATATTATTTTTAAAAACATTTTCAATTTAAAACTTGCATAAATTTATATTATCTTGATTTATTAATTAATTTTAATTAAAAGAGAAAATAAGGGTTATAGTAATCGTTTTATTGTTAAAAGTCTTATATCATGTAAAAAAACTATAAGTCTATCTAGTATTTAATTTAATTAATTAAAATGATGGTCAATAAATATTTAATATCATTTCAAATAAATATTCTAACTTAAAAAATTTAAATTTAAATTGCTAATTGAAATTCTAAACAGAACTATTTTGTATGGGTTTGATGTAAGTTTAAGTTATATTAGGCATAATTCGACTTTGTTTATTATTCTCTATAAATATTTAATTCATAAAAGCTTCCACTAAGTTATTAGATGCCTTGACAAACAAGTTTTCTGACACAGTCAAATAAGCAAATATCCATAAAGGGGATTACATTTCAAAGCTTGATTTTAACCCGAAGGTAATTGTTTAGAATTGTTTACTACCTAAAGTTAATAATTTTAACTCTATTTTAAATGGCAAACACATTTCTCTTTCTTTTCGAGATGAAAGCATACTTGTTTTATTAACTAATCTCGAGGAGGCTTGTTAAATGATCGATGGATTATTTATAAAATAAACTTAATCCAAGAGATGGATATTGTTTTGAAGTTCCAAGTTTGAATTACTTGTTACATATACAACTCGGATAAGGTAATTAAAACTCAGTTGAATGATGACGCATTCGATCTTAGAGAAATCCATATCTCAAAGAAGAAAAGGTGTCCGGAAGAAAAATCATCCAAAAATGGTCCCAGAACTAACGGTAATACATGAGCTGCTGAGCTGCCAAACCGTTATGCTATCCATCATACATAGCTTGAGACCCACCAGCGCTCAAGTCCATTGAAGCAGCAGCTAGGCCATGCTGTCCGATCAGCTGGAGAAGAGCTTGGCCTGAATGGCCGGATGCAGCAGCTTGGCTCAAGGCAAGTTGGCTCTGATAGGCCAGCAAATCAGCTCCAGAGTAGCCTTGGTTTATACCAGTTGATGGAGCGATTTGATATGGTTGAGCTGGAGGTGGCAATGGATTTGAAGCTGTTCCAGGGGGCGTTGGCTTGCTACCCCATGAGCACTGCACATGAAAACACCAATGTTGACATGAAAGGAAGCAAAAAACAAAGAAAAGAAAACCCATCAAGTAATATCATGTCTGACCTTCACGGGCTTTCCACAAACTATCTTCCCATTGCCCGTTTGAATGGCTGAGGCTGCTTCTTCATGAGTGTTGTATCTGACAAACCCAAAACCTTTATCTCTCTGGACTCGAACATCCTCAATCACACCAGCCCCAAGAGCATGAAAATGACGATGCAGCTCAGCCTGGGTGACCTGATCAAACAGACCAAATTGTCAAGCAAAAGGTACAGAGCCAAGGAGCCAACATCTTATCACTTCCATTCAGAAGTAAGAGCGATCAAAGAAGATAAAAAATATGACATGAAACCAATCACTCTCAAAATCGGAATTTCCTAAACAGATAGCATGCTTTTTATTCAATCTGTTGCCTATAAAGCACTTATTTAATAAATGCAATATTGGAGATAAAAGTTACCACTTCCAAAACAAAAGAGGGTTCTACCTAAACTTGTAGAAGAAAGCAGTAAAATAACTGTAAATTGATTATTCATCCTTTAATTACCTCATGGGAAAGATTGCCAACATAGACAGTGGTGCATGCAGGATTGCTTTCAGGAGCCTCCTCGTTAGTGCTTTCCTGACCTCCTTCTGCTTACCAAGATACAAAAGTAAAACTCTGTCAGCATTCAACTCTCCAACCATGCATTTACAAAAGATATCTGTTTTACAAACTCAATACAGCAGGAAATTGCTCAACTCAAATTCAGAACTCGGGAGTGGAAAATGAAGTTCAATAGCGATTACAGCTGAAATAAATTCATGCCAAAATGAAGCTCACATATGGCAAATCAAACTGATAGTGATCACACACACACACACACCCCTGAGTCCACTTCATGAAAGCATGGACTAGCAAAATACTTCGGAACTTTGAAATCAGCTAGTCACCTATCTACGCATGCTTGGTAAATAACCTATTAACCATAAGTGCAGATACGAAATATGGAAAGAATACAATTTCTTATTTAAAGTCATTTGCCATTACTCAAGTGGCATCGGATTGAATCCATCTCATAGTTGAGATACAAAGGACAAAAAAAGGGAGAGAGCTACCCCCTTTCTAGGTATTACGCAAGGCTCAATGACCTTTTGGATCAAGCAAAGAAAAAAAAAGATTATTTTACATAATGTGGGCTGAATTACCAGAAAAGGTTTATGGTACCTGAAGATCCATTAGTAAGTACAACTGCATTTTGGTTATCACTGTTTTGCTTATCTTCATTGGATTCAACACCTTTAGTTGCCCAATTACATCTTATCTGCCTGTTTCCGAGCCATTTACCTACAGTTCAGAATGGAGCAAAACATCAAAACCATGCACTAACTCTTCCCAGAGAGCACAGAGAAGTTAAACCAAGGAACCATGGATAAAGTTATGTGCCTTACCAGTTAAGTCATTAATAGCACTTTGTGCCTCCTGCAGAGTAGTATCATAAGAAAATTAGTTTATGGCTTGAGCAACTTCTTAAGAAATTTTAGTCAATATCCAAATGGAAAAATCAGAACATAAGGATATCCATGCCACCAGACATCTAAATCAGTCTTCAATTTGCTGTTGGAAACCAATCATTACTCACTCAAAAACATTGAAAATAGATTCGTCAAAAAGAAATTAAAATGGAAAATAAAAGCAAATAATTTCTTCTTGAATCTTTATATCCCCAAATAAACTAGAAAAGTACAAACAATTCTAGCAGAGGACCTCAATACTTCAAGCTCCAAGCAAAACATTGTTAACTCATAAAATCTTCTATCAACTTGAACACACTGAAACAAGAAGTTCATAAAGCGTAAAATGAATTAAGAAATAAATCCACAACCCTCAAACTTGATTCAGTAGCTACTCATAACTGGAAAGCAGTACCTGCTGATGACGGAATGAAACAAAGCCATATCCTTTCGAGCGGCCAGTTTTGTGATCCCACATGACCCTTGCATTGCTGGAGATGAAACAACATTGTGAAAACAAACATAAGGTTTTTAGAACAAAAACAACAACCTGGTATTTTTACACAGCCAAGAAAGAGTATAAGACATGAGTAACATAAAAGAGATGGTAGCAGTCCACTTTACATGTTAACCAAGATTGTTAACATCAATCAAAGAGAAAAATCGTGTTGTAACAAATACATCTGGAGTTTTAGACAAAGTGTATAAGAGTACAGAGTGATTTAGCCATTTACATTTCAGTGATATCTTCTTTTCCCACTTGAGTGACATGTGTTTGGTTCCTCAACAGTGTCATTAACTGTTTTAGCAGCAAGAAATATGTCCCTGACACTGCATTTAACAACTACTTAAATGGATGAGCATGATTGGGTTTACTTAAAAGTGTCACAAATAGCAAAAGGGCATCATCACCTTTGCCTTATTTTTCTTATAGTATTGACACGTTTAAGAGCATTGCTTGAAGAATAAAACACAAATACGTGCAAATGGCCAACTTACAAAATACTTTGTTCGCACTTGACCCAAAACATTTTGGATGAAAAAAATGATAAACAGAAAACAAGGAACTTACGAGCAACTAGGAAAGACTGAGAAGCAAGCAAATAAATTAACATCAGTAACCTCTGGACTCAAATCACCAACAAACACATGGAAATGCCCTGACAAGATGAAAGAATAAACCCATAAAAACCGTGAATAAGCAAGACACAACCAAATAAAAAACAGCTGAAACAATGAAACTGAAAATAACCTGATGTATCCTCCCTTTGGCTATTGCCATATGCCCAATTCACTTTAAGCGCCTGACCATAACTGGAAAATTGTATTAATAAAGCACAAAATCTATGATGTCCAAAAAAAAAAAGAGTTCACCAATAAGGTAGCATTTGCTACAGAGTAAAAATTGAATAAAGTCATACTGATTATTTGCAAATCTTAATTACTCAATACACAACATGCAATTAAATCAGTATTTCTACAAATAAATAAGCGGCATGGTCCAGAAGAAAATGATAGAAATTAGGAAAAAAGATTCAGTGGTACAAACCACATTATGTAAAATCATTTCCTTGCACTTGTTTTAGATTGTCAGCTGAACGAATCCATTGGGCTAAAGGTACAAGATTAGCCAAGCTTAATAAAGGAGACACAAAAACTTACAGTTGGCGTCCATGCAATGTCATTATTGCAAGTGCTGCAGATGATTGGTCATGGTAGTCCACAAAACCGTATGATGACTGCAATTAGCACAAACCATATGAATCATTAAAAAAAAAGTGCAGGCAACATTATGGAAAAGAATATTGTAAGAAGACAACAGGCAAAACCAGCACAAAATCAGAAGAGAAGAATTTTTTCAGAGTAAGAGAAATACAATATCTAGAACAAGTCATCCTCTATTCCTAACACTAAAGTTTCTTTCTTTGTTTGTTTTTTTAACTTCCCATCTGAAATAATACTAGAAAGTGCAAAACACTCAAAGAATTCAACGAAAAATGTCGGAAAAACAAGAGGCTGGGGCAATGGGGAGTTGAATTGATCGGTAAGGAAAGAAAGAAAGAAACCTTATCCTTTCTGATGAGCTTGCATCCAGCAAGAGGGCCAGCAGTTGCGAAAACTTCAGCAAGAAGCTTGTCAGTGACGTTTACATGAATATTTCCTACATAACTAATAGATCATCCATGGAAGGAAAGAGTGTTAGAAATTTTTAAAAAAATTAAAATCCAAGGGAAGGGAAATTAGGATAAAGATGAAAGAAAAGAAAGGGGAGAAAATGAAAGAGGCTTACACTCTACGACAAGAAGAAGAAGACTCAACAGCAGGAGGCAGGTTACCACCAAGGAACAAGGGGTTTGCTTCTCTAGTGTTTTCAGGTTAAGTATTTAGTCGTATAATAGTCATTAGAGGTTTAGATGTTTAGATGGTCGTTCCGGACATCCATGTTAATCTAAAAAAACATTACATTTATATTGAAAAAGGAATAAAATTTGAATTTAATTAACTGAAGAATAAATGAACGAACTAAAAAAAAGTGATTGAAGCGGAAAAGAAACATAATAAACAAAGATTGAAAATTTAACAAACAGAGGGAGAGAAAGACCTGAGACATTGCAGAAGCGACGAGAGCAGGATGATGATACATGTGATGATGTTGAAGCAGTGCTTGCTGTTGCATTCACGCTCTTCAAGATGACGACAGTGACGGGGACACCGGTTCTCGCTCTCCCTCTCCTTTTCTTCCGCCCTTTATTTCCCTCGGCTATGTTATGCCCCGCTTTTCGGCAGCTTCATCAACGATCCCTAAATTTATATTTTTATGTTACTACTCCAGCCATTTTATTTTTAAAGTTTATTATTATTATTATTATCAGTATCCCTCGTGGAAATGATTAAACTCCATGGCATTTAGTTATTCGTATAATAAATTTAGTTCCATTAATTAAACCATCAGGAATCAAAATGTTATCTGATATTTCTTGATTATTGAAATAAAAATATTTTAAATGGTTTTCAATGAACACCATATTTCTCTCTACCTTTTAATATAAAAATTGATTTTATGGTTTTTAGTTCTTGGAAAAAACATATTTCTCTCTATTTTTTAATATAAAAAATGACTTTTTGATCCTTGAACACACTTTTTTTCTTGAGTTGGATCTTCCATATTTATTGATATATTAAAACACAAATTTTTAGTATTTATCGCCAACTTGTTTCCAAAACAAATTCCAAAGCTTCAATTAATTACAAAGATAAAAGCATCCAAGTTAAATAATATGACGCATAAATATAAACATATCCCCAAAAAAATATTCAGAAGAAGAATTTCCATGGTGAGTGCATCATTTCTAAACTTAAATTACCACACAGCAGCTTTCCAAGATTTTAAGCAATGGCCAGCCTGTTGAATATTGTGAAACCGGCAACCAGACTGTCCAAAAAAACCCCAACAAGACATTTCAATTGCTACCTTACAATATAATTGCATATTCTTACACTGCTGTACAAAATTATATTGTAAGAAGAATCTCTCTTGTCCATACAGGGGCTGGAACCCTTCTCAGAAGAGCAATGCTTTCTTCTGTTGAAACTAAAAAGCTGCCTTCGTTCAACAGATCCATTGATTCATTCATTGTGTCAAGGTGTTAGCCAAAAATGATTCCATGTATTTACTATTACCAACTTCACTCTCCCTAGCCTCGACAGCTTCTTTGACTCTCGGTTTGCTCTTAGGTTGGCAGGATCGACCTACATTCGCTTTCTCCAGTCTGACGTCCTCTGGCAATGTTTCAAATAACACCCCAAACATGAATAGTTAGATGAAGATCCTGGAAGTCTAAAACTATCAATTGCTTCATAGATTCATCAAGGCGAGAAATGCAAAGAGGTAATTTGTATGGAGTGCAATAAAAGAGAAGGTTTTTTTAACATAGATCCATCAAGGGGAAATGGTAAAGAGATACCGTGGATGTAGTGCTATAAAACAAGGGTTTTAGGTTAAGAAATTCAGAGTTTTTTTATCTTCATCACTTACAAGCAATCATTTCATGCAAATAACTACTGTTTATAGTCCCCCTCCCCAATTGCGCCGGTATTCCCCCCACTTCGCTGTGATCGTAAGCAGTGATTGACCTTGAGGTAGACAGGAGGCATAACGGTTCACAAAAATGATACGTCCCCCTTAATATGCAATGATCCTCGTTTGCCCTTATCTCACACTAACTTGAAAGTGTAATTCACTACCATGCTAATCCCCTTAGGGTTCCCCACATACGGGGGGCCCAATCCATTTGGGATGACTCTTTACATTCCATTTTTCCCCTCTAACTTCATGCATCAGTAATAGTCCCTTCAACTATGCTTGCCAACATGGATGAGAAATTAGGCTAGATTGTAGTAACATATGAAAATCACTACTCAATACAACACAAAGAAATGCTAAACAAGACATACCTTGGGAACAGAAACCATTGTTTGGCGTTGTTTAACCCTCTATCCAACCCTTCCGATCTTTAGTATCACAGGATGCCCGTCCTTCGGATGGTCACCCTAACAAAAAGAAAAAATAACAGAGTGCAACAATAGCCAAAGATGAGGGAAAGACATATCCGTAGAGAAATTAACGAGCATACCAATGTCCGAGGGTAGCGTAGCAAATCTAGAGCAACTTCAAGAGCAATAGCATCCATATCTTTTATCTAAAAAACAGAACAATTCTGTCCATTTAATACATGTTCGCTAACTACAATTGATAGCATGGAACAAAGTGTTTTTCCAAGAACAAGTTTGATCCATCCAAACAGATGCTAGCAGGAAAAAAATAGAAAAAAGAAAAAAAGAGTGAGCACAAAACTTCAATGAATAAAAGATACTAACAATATGCTGGTGCAGAGCAGCATGGCGAATTACATCACTAAATGTGCCCCCGAAGAAAAGAAACCAAGAAATGGACAATGCACACACAACACTGCATCACCATAAATGGTATCAGAAAGAAAAATGAGGTTCCAAAACAGTTGCATGTATCATGCAAGCAAATCTAAACACACATGGAAACAGAAGATCTTTTAAGCGTGCAACCTGTCCTCTCTTCACCAAGCTGTACATAGAATCCATATGGACCTTTTTTCAAAAGAACCTAAAAGGGAAGGAAAAAATTTCTGGTCAACTTGAAAGAAACAGCAAACAGATCAGTTGCACTGGTTAATGGAATTGATACCCTGACACTGATGCAAAGAACTAAAATTTTCAAGGAAAACCTTCTCATCGGAAGTTGGATGAACATCAAGCAGTCTTGTTTCATCAACATTAGTATCATTGGTATCGTGAAGAGTTTCTTCTTCCTCATCATCACCATATAATGTCTTTGCAATGTACTTGTAGCATTGGACAGCAAAACTCAACATTTGCTACCAAATAAAAAAAGGAATGTGGGGTTTGCTAGGTCTAGGGAGTGTTCTCAGAAAACTAAATCCGCTGCCATGATTAAGAGAATCGCTCAACTGGAAAAACAAAAGGAAATAAAAGGTTATTGATTAGTACTTTAAAGTATATTTTTAACAAAGTCTTATATTAGTATTTTACTTTTGAAGTATCAATAACTACTTAACTAAAACATGTTTTATAATAATAAGTCTGATACTATAAAATATATTTAATTTATGGAAAATGTTCATCTTAAATGCAGATCTATCACATAAATTAAAAAATTAATTAATGAGTTTAGCTACTGAAATTGAAAAGACAAAGAAAGGGTGAAGCTTAGAAAAGAGATATTAGTTCAGTCCAAACTGAAACACTATTCAGTCATTGGATTATATCTGGAATTGGAGAACTTGAATTTAGATATGTTCTATATAGATGGAAAGCTAAAACATAAGCCTAAAATATTTATGAGTAATACAAGACTCAATTCTGTTGTTTGGAAGTTTAAATTTTAACAACAACGGAAAAGTCTGAATCTATCATGCAACCCAAACACTATTCAGTGTTCAGCTTATATATTGAGTTCTAGGAGTCTAAATAACCTTAATTTTATTTTTTTTGTTAGAAAACTGAGGCAATTTCCTAGAACTTCCATAATTAAAGTCTGTTCAAATTCTGATGTTAACAATTATATTTTTAGTAGACAAGAAGATAAAGATTGTCATCAAGTCAAAAATTGGTCACCCACTCAATAATTAATCATCAAATTAATAGTTTTAAATTTTGGCCTATAAAAAGAGGTATTTATTATGCATTTAGACATCTTAATTTTTATATTAAAATCATGCTCTTTATTTCTTTATTTATATTTTTGTAATATTTATGTTTTATTTCATGTTATATTTTTCTTAATATCTTTTTTATATTTTTCATTTCTTTTACTATACTTATATTCTTATATTGTTTATTTATATTTCTCTCCTTCATTATGTTTAGCTAAGTTTATTATGTCAAAGTGAAAAAGTTACACTAATGGTGTAAGAATAAGTATAGTGTAAACTTAACATGGACTTTAATATTTGATATTAACATGTTTTGTATTTGTTATCTTATTCATTTTTAATATTTTGCTTGTTAAATGGTTAATATAGATTTATGCTGTACACATGTGCTATGAAAAGAACTTGATTTGTTATTAACATAAGTTATAATAAAAAATACCTGACAATATTTATAAATATTAGCATTATTCTAATAAGATAATTAATGTAATCATATTAACAATTTATAATCCGATTGAAATCTCCTTTGTGTGTGGTTTTCAGTTGGGTAATAAAAAGAGTTTATACTATAATTGTTTAAAATACCATTAGTACATCCTTTAACCTTGACATTTATTTTTATCATTATTTAATTTTCATATTAATCTTACAATCTCAAATTCTTATTATTATTGTTGTTATTTATAATTTATATAATTAATCTTCATGTGATTCGATTTTAGTCTTATCAGATTATTTATTATTTTAATATTTCTACACTTGAAAAAAAATATCAAGCTTTTAGTCATCTATGTTATCTCATGCCCGAGCTATCATAAATCAGTGAAAAAAACTAAAGATACATGTGGATCCAGCTTCTCTGTCTAAAACCAAATTGAAGTATCATTATTAAAAGACCAATGGCTTAAGAGACTTCCAGTGTTTAAGTGTTAATTAAAGGCTGACGGAGACACAGACATATACAGAGACCATCCATTGGTGAGATTTTGAGAATGGTTGATGGAGAAGAGAGTCCATCTCTTCTTAGTTTAAGCTGCGAGCATTGCGTGTAATTACGACAAGTGGTACAAAATGATAAATAAAATGCTGGATAATTCAGAAATGCCCATCTTTGTAACTGCAAACATCGATGCAAAAGGCAAAACAGATATGAATTAATTTAAAGTTAGCATCTTTATCACTGTATTATGCCATGCAGAGAACAGGAATCTAAGAATGAAATGCTTTGTTTTTTGTTTTCATTGACTAAGTACACAAAGAATCAATTTTTATCAAATGGAGCATCAAGAATCACAGATATGAGAGTAAAAATAGAAAAATTAAACTGAAACTAGAAGAGAAAGAGAAGGAACCTTAGCCTTCAGAGGACAAAAATGGAAAGCTGTAGCAGAAGAAGTAGATAGTGACAAAAAGCTCATCATCTCCCACCTTCTATTCCTTCATTTCCTTTGCTCTTTTTTCCCTTTCCCGTTTTGCAGTGTCTCTGTTTTCAGCTTGGTGGCGGTGGAAGAGAGGGAAACCTCGGGGTTACAGGGGGTAAGGTCCAAACTCCAGGGTTTTGCAAAGGTTTATTAGTTAATATTTTAGCCCTTCAAAATACAAAATTTTTGCCTAGTGTCTCGTAACGGGGTCGAGCCGGTCACATATAGTGGTCCAGGCCAAGCCCAACAGAAAATATTCATAACTTTTCGGGTCGTCAATCCACTAAAGAGGAGTACTTATTTAGTTATCGGGGCCCCGACTCCGATAGCCATCTGGTTCTCTCTCTCTCACTCCCTCGTTCGATCGCTCTGTCTCTCATTCTCCGATAAGCTCTTTGCCGGTTTTCGTGTAGTAAGATTTGGCTCTGCTTTGGTTAATATCACAGAAGGTATGCTTCTCCTTCTCCTTCTCCTTCTCCTTCTCCAGTATTTCCTCTTGTAGTTGTAGTAGTGCATGTCATATTTAATAGCTGTTTGTTAGCTGAGAAAATTATCAAGACTCTCAAAGTTTCAATTTTTAATTACTTAGCCTACCAATGAAGTATTGAATGAATGCGGGATTTTAGGGTAATTGTTGTTTCTTATGTGAAATCATGGTGAGTTTGAGGATGTGTTTTAAAAATTTATTTAGTTTTTTATTTGCTAGGTTTAATGGATAGGCAACCGCCGCCTCCGCCCCATGATTATGCCGCAATGGCATATGCTCAGCAGCAGCAGCAGCAGCCACAATATGGATATCCTCCTCCTCCACATCAACACCAACAATACCCTCCCCCACCTAATCCATTCATGCCTCCTCCTCATCCTTCAGTGCAGCAATATCCCTACACTCAACCTCCTCCACACCCTCACCATCTTCAACACCCGCCACAGCAACAGCAGCACCCTCCGCCTTTTGCACCACATTTACCGCCTCACCTTATACCTCCACCTTTTCATACTCCTACTTATGATTCTTCCCCACCTCCGGCTCCCCCTCCATCTGATCCTGAGCTTCAGAAACGTATAGATAAGCTTGTTGAGTATGCCATAAAGAATGGGCCAGAATTTGAAGTCATGATCCGCGAAAAACAGCAGGATAATCCTGCTTATAGTTTCCTTTTTGGAGGAGAGGGTCATGCATATTATCGGTATAAGCTTTGGTTATCTACGCGTGGTCCTCTCAATCCTCCTTTCCAAGCATCTTCTATGATGCATCCACCACCAAACCCAATGATGAATGCCACTGTTGGGCCTCCTCCTCAAATGCACCAACCTCCTTTTCCACCTTTTTATGATCACCTTCACCAGCACACTCCACAGCCCTTTGGTGTTCATAGTAGATCAGATTTTGATCAACCATCCAAGTCCTTTAAAGGACTCTCTGGTCCACTTCCTCCTGATGTTGCAGTAGAACTCAGTAATGTGCTTACCACTCTAAATGGTACCAAGGAGTCTATCAAAGGGGCCAAGATTTGGTTCATGCAAAGGTCTCCATTTGCACCAGCTCTTGCCGAAGCACTTAGGGACAGGATTTTTTCTCTGGATGATTCTGAGAGGCAATTGCACATCATCTATCTCGCCAATGATATTCTTTTTGACAGGTATGGTTCTACTTCTGCATTGCTGTCTGAACTTACTGCAACTTGATCATTCCTTAACAAAATCTGTATTGTTCAACAACAGCTGTTTGTCTCTGTTGTTTGTTCATAAGCTCCTTACATCATACACTCCTGTTTGATTCATTTTCTTTTCATTCGTCTCTCCTTCCCCTCTTAAGGATGCATATATCTTTAATAGAATTGATCTTTGTAATTGTGTGCATTGTGCTAGAAGGACCTCTTTAGTCAAATATTGCTATAATCCTTCATGAGTGGATTCCTTGTCAATATTTTCTTAATCTGAGGTCTTCTGTTCTTAAAGAAGCTTAAACTCTGTGATTTCATTGCTTTGAAATCTAGTCCCATTGAGGTAAATTACTCAAAGTTATATGGTTGATCAGAATTGGATGCGTAATGGTAATCGACCTTGAAATGGTTCATCAGAATGTAGATACTTACCTACAATTGAATTTGACAAAGATTGAAATAAGATAAATAAGTATTGAATCACAAAGTAGAGAATGAAGTTGTTGAATTTCAGCTACCAGAAGTAGATTTTTCCATTTGAAAGCACCCTTGAATGATAGATTTATAAGAAATCAAGGAACCAGAATTTTGGAATACTTTGGCTGGCGAAAGCGCCGTTGATAGTGTAAATTATTTGAAATTTGTGGTCCCAGCTTCCTTCCTAATTGAAAATCTCCCTCTTTTACATAGCATGTAATGGCTTAAGATTTTGGTACGTGTAGATAGGATTTGTTAAAAGTATTGCCATTGCAAAGATATAAGCCCAAAGTTGCATATTTGTGGCCTATTCATAGTTTTAAGCCCCACGTGTTATCCTTTTTATCTGTCTCACAAATATTAGTGAGAGAACATTATATCTTACTGCCTTCTATAGTCTCTACAGTATATAATTGGAAAAAACTCACAAACAGGGCCTCAGATAAAAGGACACATAATAACATTTTTTGTAGTTTGGGAATAGATTTCAGAAGGCTGAAGTATCTCTCTCAATCTCCGATGCTCTTTTTTTTAGCATCGTCTCTTCAGTCTGCAATCTAGCTCCATGATTGAGCAGCTGCTTCTCCTTGAATTCTAGCCTTAAAAGGCCAAACTCAATCCCAGCTTTAGGCCTTCTTTGTATGAGCTTGAAAGCAAATGACAAGCAAGGAACACAAACTTTTGCAGGAGGTGATGGCTTGTTTTCACATCTTTGTATCATTAGGAGATTCTTTGAAGTGGCACTGGGGGTGCTCCACCTGTATTGGGAAAAAAAATAACATATTCAAGTTTACATCATCAGCTAAAAGTCTGAGCACAATTTCAGATAATATTATTGGCAATGCCTAATGTTATTGTAGCTTCCTTTTTGCCACTGGAGCTCATATTAGATTCCTTACATATCTAATATGTAAAAGCTTTGGAATTTATGAGTGCACTTTGAAAGTTGACATTAATACGTCAATGTGTTATAGACTTACCGTTATATCTCCAAAATGTGCAGTTTCTCCAAAAGTCTTTTATGTCAGTCTTTCTTTTATCATCCTAATTACCCTGTGGCTGACTCTCTGCAGCTGCCAGTCTGTTAGGTCCTTCATATTTGTCTTTTGAAATATTTGACTATTTTTATTTTAAGAATTATCTTGTATGAATCTTCAAGCCTGCTTGATTTTTAATGCAACCCCCTGTAGATTTCCATCTCTGCTTGGTTGTATTTTGTTTTGGTTTTTCTACTTTCTTGCTATGGCATTGTGAGCCATGATTGTGTTTTTTTTCTTTGATAGAAATGATGATTTTGTTCATAGGGCAAGAGTAGTCTGAAACTTCCTTGACCTTCTTGCCATTCGTTACCTGCAGTTTGCAAAGGAGAATTAATCCCCATGATCTTGATAATGAAGCCCTTGCATTTAAGCCTGTGCTAGGTTCCATGCTTGCAAGGATTTATCACTACCCTCAGAATAAGGATGAAAACCAGTCGCGGTTGCAGAAAATTCTGCAGTTCTGGGCCTCAAAGGAGGTCTATGATCAAGATACCATTTATAAACTTGAAGGTGAGATGGTTAGCGGACCACCAGTAAATTCTTTTCCAGGGCCTCCAAAAGAACTATCTACTGGCTCAACAGATTCTGTGCCTGCTGCAGGTAGCTCCTTCCATCCTCTTGCTATGTATGCAGAGCATTTTAAACCAATAGTATTTGTATCAGGGGTAGTTGTGACTACTGATTGAGTTTTAGGGGCAGCTTAATAGTCTAAAGTGATTTGGATTTGTTTTGACGAATTTGGCAATTTCATTCTCGTGAGAAATGTCACAGAAGTTCCTTTTCCTGCAGGCTTTACTCAACATGCAACAAGCCACAATGCTCCACAATGGCCACCTGATAGGCAAAGTGTACCAGATCAGGAGCATCTTGATAAACAAATGCTGCCCGTCATGCTTCCAACCCTAGGAAATCAGCAATTTATTCCAAATCCTGTCCCTGCTGCTACTTTTCCAGGTTCCCTGCCCATAAATTCCTCTGTTCTGCCAGCAGGTCAACAACCTGCACCACATTTATTGCAAGCACCTCCTGCTAACATTGCTGAAAACTTGTCACCATATCCCCTGTTCCCACCCGGTCTTATTCCTGGAATGGTCAGAAAGATGCAGATTGGCAGTGGGGTGCCCTACTCGCCTTTGAGCCCTTTGGACATCCCAACAACCATACCCCCATCCAATGTATCCCCATCAGAAATTCTAGATAGAGTCTCAAAGTTTTTTAAAGAGATTGGAGAGGTTAACCCATCTGAGGGACCTATGAGAGCTGACCTAAAAGACGAAGATGATGAGTATGAGAGAGACTCTCCCATTCGCAAGGGGGGAGCTTGCATCCCTCCTCCCCCTAACTTACAGGTTGAGCCAGAGACAGGAGCTTATGCAGATGGAAGTGTGGAGCGGAAACATGGAACTGGCTCAGGAAGACTGGGACTTGGGGCAACAGCCGATCCTAATGAGCCAAGTCAATACGACGATGTTTACACATCTTACAGGAAACAGAGAAGCACCAACTATCACTCATCCATGAGTGTAAGGGCTGCTACTAGGTAGAAACCCCGTGCATGCGCATGGCTCACATCGATTTGTTGTTAACTGGAAAAGCTGGAGTGGCTGTACTGTCTGCCTTCCCATCTTTATCAAAGTGTTGGGTGTATTCATGGGAACTTGGATGTGTAGCAGGTCGTCAATCTTTGGATTATGCTAGTTAAAGTTTCGATTCAGAAGAATGTGGTAGCATGCATTAGACGGTCCTCCCTGCGAGTGTTGTAATCATTCAACCAATACCAACATTGGCGTTGAAAGTTCAATATAATTACCCGTATGTGAGTTCTGTTGCCTGGATGAAGAAGAAAAAAGGAATTGTGAAGTGCATTTTTTTCTCTTTTTTTATATCTACTTTAATAATTCAATAGCCTTTGCTTTTCCCGCTAGTAATAAATGGCAGGCAGTAATTAGCACGAAATAATCTGTGATGGAACTTAATCTCAGGTGATGAACAAGCTGATAATTGATGTTTTTTTTCTTAATTACTGTGCATTATTCTGTTTATTTGCATGTGTGTATTCCCCACTTGCTTACAACAACTGTACAGTGTGGGAAAACTTCCTAAGGTGTGGGAAACGCTAGGAAAATATCTTTTAATGCAGGGGAAAAAAAAAAGTTTAGATGACCAAAGGAGTATTATTAAATTGGCGTGTGAAAGAGGCCCAAATTAATTGTTTTTACTTTCTAGCCCTATAAAAAATTATTAGCCAGAAATTGACTAATAATAAAAAATTACTTAGAAAACTAAAAGGCATGGGTTTTTCCATGAGAGATTGCACTGTTCATCTTCTCAAATTTGAACTTCTTTGTTTTTTTAATTTGATCTCAAGATGTTCTAGACGTGATTTCGTTCCTTCTGAACTAGATTCAAGGGCCATTGAATAAATTTTATTGGTTAAAGATGAGATTGAAAGATTAGGAATTAAAAAAAAAGTGTTTTAAATAGGTGATAGTTTCCAAGTTAATATAAAAGTTTAATTTAATCCTTATATTTTAAAAAAATATATAAATATATAAATGTTTAGTATTTCAATATTTTTTCAATTATATCTTGATATAAAAATTTATTTTTTGTTATTTTTTAATTTCTAATTTTTTTTTAAAAAAAAAGAAATTGTTGAATTTCAACAAATTAAGAGAAAATATCATTGACGTTGATTTACACCATCAAAATAATTCATCTTTATTTCAAAATATTTTATTTGATGAATGGAGGTTATATTAGATAAATTTATTTTAGTAAAAAAAGGTCAAAAAATTGGTTTTGAGTCAAAATACTATTAACCTGATTTTTCATACATCACAATAGTTAGATTCTAAAATAATAAAGTAAAATATCATTTAATTTTTTATTAAAAAAAATAAGACAAACAATATGTTCTAGATATAACATAAAAAAGGGTTCATGTTGATGCCCAAGGACCCAAACGAATAGGCCAAGTAGGCTGATCTAACCTTCTTCTTTTTCTAAAATGTTTTTTCTTGTTTTTTTTAATTAATACTTTTTTTAGAATTATTTTTTATTTATATTTAGATTAATATACTTTCTTTCTTTTATTTTGTTTATATAGCCTTTTTTTTAATGACAAATATTTTTTAGCTCTTTTATTTTTGCTATCTTTAATATATATTTTAAATTAATGTATTTTTTCAAAGTTATTTTTATTTTTATTTAAATTAATATCCTTTCTTTTTCTTCTTCTTCTTTTATTTTGTTTATAGAGTCTTTTATAAACTATAGTTATTTTTTGAATATTTTTTTAATATTAAGTAATATTCTAAAATGAGTGGGGAAAGTATTGCAATTTTTTCTTTTTTCTTTTTCTTTTTTACATGTTTTATTTCTTTTTTTCTTCCCCAATATCGTCTTCTTTTTCTTTTTTAATTTTTTAAATTATCTTTATTATTTTTCTTAATATTAAACTAGTTAAAAATTTAGTTATGTAATTTTTTCTTTAAAGTATTATGGATTGTTACAATGTGTTTTCTACATGGTTTTTTTATTTTCTTTTTATTAATTTTTTTTCTTTTTTCTTTTTCAAAATAGTCTTTGTTGATTTTATTTTTTTCATGTTGACCTAGTTGAAAATTTGACTTTGTATTTTTTTTTAAAAAAAGTATAAATTGCTACAATGTTTTTATACATGATTTTTGTTTTACTATAGTGCTTCTCTCTACTTTTTTTTTTAAATTATCTTCATCGATTTTTTTAATATTGAGTTGGTTGGGAATTTAACTTTAACTTTTTCCACATGTTTGTTTTTGCTTTTTTTTCCAAAATTATTTTTTTTAGAATTTGTTTTGTTATTTTTTTTAATATTAAGTTGGTTGAGAATTTAGATTTGTAATTTTTTTCTTTTAAATATATTGAATTGCTACAATGTTTTTTTATATGGTTTTTTTATGATTTTTTTATTTTTCTTTTCAGAACTATCTTTGTTGATTTTTTTTTATATTGAGTTGATCGAGGATTTAACTTGATAATTTTTTTTAAACATGAATTACTTCAATATTCTTTTACATGAATTTTTTTTCTTTATGATTTTTTTATAAACTCTAGACAATACACAAGCAGCCACAAACATGCGGTGTCATGCGAGCATAACATCTAATATATATATTAATATTATTTAACCCGTTTGAGTCCATGACCTGAATCATAAATTTAACAAAGTAAGTTACAACAACAGGGTCATTATTATTTTTTAATTTTATTTTTTTATTATTTTTTTAAAATAATTTTTAAATTTATGTTTCATTTAACACCACTTATATGTGATTTTTTTAGTCCACTTATTTAAATTTTTTTTCAATAGAGGTTTTTTTTTAAAATTATTTTATGTGTTTAATTTTTTAAAGTGGTTTTTCCAATTCATGTATATATTTTTTTAATTTCTTGTGTAGATAAAATTTATTTTTTAAAATACTAACAAAAAAATTCAGATATTTTTTCTAATATATATAGCCTTTCATATTTTTTTTATATTTTTTTCAAACAATTTAATAAATATGTGTATCTATTTCTATTATTATTTGATGGAATAAAAAAATATTTTAATCAACAAGATTCATCAAATACAACCAGTTTATATATCTCAAATTGCAAAATTAAATATTTTAATTTACACTTATTTTTAATTTTTTTAATTTTATTTTTATTTAGTGTTAATGTTTTTTTTTAATTTATCTATATATATAATTTTAGATTTATTTGATTATATATATGGATAAAATTTTTAATTTATACTTAAAAAAATTATTAGTTATAAAAATATGTAAAAAAAATATTTATTTTTTCAATAACAAATAAAAATATTTGACACAACTAATCACGAAGACAGACATATGAATAGTTGATAACATAATAATATAATGAATGAAAGCAATTTTCCGGCTCTTATCTGCTAATGTTTACTAGGCTGCCAGTGCCATGCACTCATTCAAACACATGATATATAGATACATAAGACCATATGCAGTCTGCTCTCCAGTATGAAAAATACTGCAGGAATCTGCAGCTGCAGAAGGTGAAGGTCAAGCAGGTGCTTTGCCTCTCCTCTCCTTTGTTAGTCTCCTCTCCAGTAATTACTATATATAAAAAAAAAAAAAGGAAAAAAACCTTGAGTTCTGAGGTAGGCTGGCTCTGGCCGTAAATTTGGAAAATACATAAGGGCAATTGTGTCAATGGAAAATCACGAGAGAAGACAAAATAACGAAGGAGAAGGAAGAGAAAACCGAAGAACCATTGAAAGTACAAGCAATGGGAAGCCAAGCGGAGACTGGCTGACTGACTTCCTGTTTAGCTTGTTTCTTTGTTTTTGTCTAAAAATCTTCTTCCTCTTCTTGTTCAGCTGCAACATCATCATCTCTGACTTTGTGTTCATGATGGAGATGAAGATTATGCATTTGCTTTTATCGTTGACTGATTGATTTCCATTTCATTTCATTTCGGTTCACAGAGAATCAGACGTAGGCAGGCAGGCAGCTTTTTGCCTTTTTTTTTTTTAATTTACTGCTGCTACTTTGTATTTGTTTCTTAATTATTACTAACAACTATAATAGTCATACTCATCTCTCTCTTTTCTTTTCTTAACTGTGATTGTGTTCAAGACCAATTAATTTTATTAATTAGCTGATCAAATTTCTGTCAGACCCTCTTCCTCTTTTCTCATTTCTATATCTAAAGCTCTAAGCTTTCTCCCAATCCTTTTTGTTTCCCTTGAAAGAAAGAAAATATTTGAAGTTTAGCTCACAATATTTGCAAGGGCTTCGATTGATTTTGAAGGGTTGTATTATGTCAAAAGCTTCTGACTTGTTGTGTGACTGATTTTGTGATATGAATGTTGCTTGCAGACAGTGACAGAAAAATAATGACTTTGTGTGGGTGTGGTGGCTTCAAATCTGTTGAAGAATGTCTTAACTAGCTCTTGCAAAGGTATAATCCTTCTCTTAACACTCGTAATATGATTTAGTAGTGTCAAACTTCATGGTTCTTTCTATTTTTGCTTTCTCATATTATGGCTTTTATCTAACCCCATTTGTTGACAAATAGGTTTCCAAAGTTGCCTGCTTTTCACCTCTTCCGTCTTTAATTCCCTGATAATTAGAGAGTGATTTCGCAGGTACATGTCAAGTTGTTTCATTCTCTGCTTCTTAATCATCATTAATGATCTTTTGAGTCTTATAATCATGTCTGGCTTTTTACGTTCTGTCGTGTTCTTTTGCAATTAATGTGGTGCAAGCTGCGTAAATGGCTTCCGATATCATACCCCACTTAATCTTGATTCCCTTCACCCATTTCAGTGTAAATACATCACCAGGAAAAACAATGCATTACTTACCGAAAATTGTTGAAGGATTTAGATCAAGATAACTTAAAATGCTCGGTTTTTTGTTTTGTTCTGGGGTACATGTGCTGGACACTCTGTAACAGTAGATGAGTGGCAGGAGTTTATGATAGGATGAATTGTGCGTCTCTGATTTTATCTTGACAAGTTCATGGTTGGGAAAATGGTGGAGGGTCAAAAATTTACCGGACTCATAGGAGCAAGTAACAACAATGGTAACAACTACTATGGCTTTACACAAGGTTTTTATCAAGAACTTGGTGATGGTACAAACATGTCTATTGACAGTTTACAAACAAGCCATGTTGGTGGGTCTGTCTCAATGTCAGTGGATAACAGTAGTGTCGGATCCAATGATTCTTTAACCCATATGCTAAGCCATCCAGGTTTAAAACCTGTCAACCACCATAACTATACTGTATCAGTAGGCCAGAGTGTGTTTCGTCCAGGGAAAGTCACCCATGCCCTAAATGATGATGCATTAGTGCAAGCTTTGGTGGATAATCGGTATCCAACAGAGGGACTGCAGCATTATGACGATTGGACAATTGATTTGAGAAAACTCAACATGGGTACAGCTTTTGCCCAAGGTGCTTTTGGAAAGTTATACAGAGGCACGTATAATGGGGAGGATATTGCTATTAAGATATTGGAGAGGCCTGGGAATAGCCCGGAGAAAGCACAAGTGATGGAACAACAGTTCCAGCAGGAAGTTATGATGCTTGCAAATTTAAAGCACCCAAACATTGTGCGGTTCATTGGTGCCTGCTGGAAGCCCATGGTTTGGTGTATCGTAACAGAGTATGCGAAAGGTGGGTGGTCAGTTCGGCAGTTTTTGACCAGGAGGCACAATCGGGCAGTACTGTTGAAATTGGCAGTTCAGCAGGCTTTAGATGTTGCGAGAGGAATGGCATATGTTCATGGACTCAGGTTTATACACTGTGATTTGAAGTCAGATAACCTCTTAATAGCAGCAGATAAAACCATAAAAATTGCTGATTTTGGTGTTGCACGGATTGAGGTGCAGACTGAAGGGATGACACCCGAAACTGGGACATACCGTTGGATGGCTCCGTAAGTCTCAACATCTTTTACACATGAAGGTTTCTTTCTTTTAGGTTACATTGTGATTGTATTCATATTTTTTCTCTGTGAGCATGTGATAGTTTTCCCTTTTCAGGGTTCTTTTTCTGATAAATGCATATTATTACAATAGATCTCCTCCCTTTTATTGCATGAATAAAGTATCTGATTATGAAAATGGTTGTAGATATAGGTTCTTAAGGAAATATTGGTAATCCACATCATTGTTTGGAGCTGTCACTCAAATAAAGTAAAGAACTGCACAGTGAATGAGAAAGAATGTCTTAGGAAGTTGAGGTTTTCATAAATTTTCTGGAAATGTATTCATTCTTTTGCCTTTCTTCTTTCAGAGGGGGTAGGGAATGGCTTGTCCCTCTTCATTGAGGTTTCCCTTTTACCCTGATTCCATTGAATGACAATAGTGGCAGCTACTTCTATCAGGAAGAGTTGATGATGGCAGGGGAAGTAATGGCCGTCAACATCATTTTGGCAATTAGGAGAATTTGGGAAGCTTTTCTTGAGAATATTGGAATTCTATAGCAACATTGCTTGCAGTGCTATGCTGCCCTACGATTAGAATGGAGGGCCAGCAATGATATTCTATTTTCCCTTCTTATTTTTACCAGTGGATATACTGATATCTTTTGGTGAGGCCTGAAATACAACTTAAAAAGTAACTCCATCTTTCGTGTGTGGTACCAGAACTGGCTTGTGCTGATTAATGCAATGTATATTATACTGCGGTGTGACAGCTTGCATTATATTGTCTCTGAAAAGCGGTTGGAGTATTGGTAGAATGTAGTACCTAAAAGGCAATTTTAATTATTTTAGATGATTGGTTATGCTGACAGCCATGCTCGCTCCAAGTAAACTCCTAACTTGAGTTTTTTCTCAATGAAACAGACACTTGATCAGAGCATAAATTCATAGGGAAATGTTAAGGTTTATATATATATATATATATTCTATCTGAAAGGAATTTAGTTGGTAGTGAGTAGAATTTGATGCATGTTCTGGAAAAGCAATTCATTTATTGAACTATAATAAAACTAGATCTTAGTGTCATTGTCCAATCTGGATTTGAAGGCTGGTAATCGACTGCAACATACATCAGTTTTTCCTAATTTTTCTTTTTCGAGAATCTACATGCTTTTGCTGATAACCAGGGATTGTGATTTTAACCACCCTCTAAAGTTTTAAATGTCCCAATTCATGCAGAGAGATGATTCAGCATAGGCCCTATACACAAAAGGTGGATGTGTACAGCTTTGGAATTGTTCTTTGGGAGCTCATAACAGGCTCTCTTCCCTTCCAGAACATGACAGCTGTTCAGGCGGCCTTTGCTGTGGTGAACAAAGGAGTAAGACCGATAATGCCACATGATTGTCTGCCTGTTCTGAGTGACATCATGACCCGCTGCTGGGATGCCAACCCTGAAATTCGCCCCCCTTTCACAGATGTTGTCAGGATGCTTGAGAATGCCGAAACCCAGATATTGACCAATGTGCGCAAGGCACGCTTCAGGTGCTGCATAGCTCAACCCATGACAGTTGAATGATCCACCAGAATATAAGACTGAAAAACAGATGTTTAAGATGATACAAATGAAAATTGTATTATGAAACCTAAGCTGTATGAACTGAAGCTATGTCATGTATCATTTTTCTTTCCCCCTTTTCCACCGCGAAGTAGGAAGATGTTAACCGTTTAGAGTGCTGTTTTTTTTTTTTTTACCATTGCTGGTGGCAGTTGTACTGATGTATCTTTATCGAATGTCGTAGTGGTGGGGGAGCATTGATGTGTCTTCCCACAGTAGCTATATATGGAGACCTGTCGTTTGTATTGTCTTGCTTGTCAGATAACAAACGAGGTCAGGTTCTGTGTCATTTGTTGCTGTTGAGGCTTATGCGAGGGCATGTCTTCCACATTGCTATGCCTTCTTGACGGGGACGAATTTGTGTGACGTAGTACATGGAAAAACGAGGTCCACTTGTTTAGGGCATCAGAACCTGATGTCATTAATGACAAATATAAATAACAGTAACTGTTGTTGTATAATTGCTCCATGATTTTGAGCATGTGGTAGCTGTTTTCTAGTCTTATTATGATTAGGAAACATCTAGATTTATGAGGTGAATTGATCAAATTCTCAGCTCCGCCAGGGAGTCAATAGTGTCACCTTTTATGAAGCTGTTGCTCACCTCCTCATCCAGGAGTGCCACGTGACCATATATCAATTAGCATCCAAAAAATGAGGAACCACACACACACGCTTGCAACAAAAATTGTGAGAAATCGAAGGTTGCGACTCGAATGGAAGAATTTTAAACACTGAAGGACTTGCAAATAAGTGTCATGCATGGCCCATAACCATTTGCTATATAGATTATCAAAATGAAAGGGCAGTAAAGTATTTTCACAAGAATTTCAAGGACATTTGTGTCCTTGGAGAAATTAAAAAAAATAAAACAAATAAATAAAAACTGAGACTTTGAAAGCAAATGCAAAGGGAAGACTGTTCTCTCTCTCTCTCTCTCTCTCTCTGTAGTTGTTGTAGTTCATATCTAAACATCTTGTCTTCTTCCTCCTCCTCCTATCCTTGCTCTTCTTCTTTTACTTTGTGATTCTTTATAGTAAAAGGAAGCTGAAGAATTGAATTCACACATTGTTGCTACTGTTGATGACCCCTCCTTCCTTTCACTAATTACTAGTAACCATCAGGTGGGTAAGAGGTATGCAACCATTTCTTTTTATCTATTTCACTGGTGCTCTTTCCTGATTTCTTTTAAATTACCTGATCTAATATCTGTCAGACCCTGGTTTTCATCTCTGGGCCTTTTACTCATATATAAAGCTCTAAGCTTTGAATTTGTCAAATTTAGTCTTTAGAAGTTGAATTTGTCATATTTCAGCTCAATGTTTTTCCGTTCAAGTCTTTCTCAATTAGTTGTTTCGCTGGCTTGATGGGTTTGGATTTTCAGGGTCTTGACATGTGAAAGTTTGTATCTTTGTATGTGACTGAAACAGCTATGATATTTTCGTCACAGATAGAGTCTAGGATCGGGATAGCTGAATCTCTTTGAGGTGTTTCAGTTTTCATTAATTCATTCAATCATTGCAAAGGTATCACCTTATCATTTCAGAAATGTAATTTTTCTTATTATTATGTTTCTATATTAGCTTTCTGGTATAATTAGTCTAGGTCATTTGCCCCCAAATAGGTTCCCATATTGCTCTGTTTCAGTGGAGATTGGTTAACGGTTTCACTGTTACGTGTCAATTTGTTTCATTTTATTACTTTCTAACCATCACTACAAGATTAGGTTTTCAAAACATTTATTTCTTTTTATGTTCTGTTGTGATCTTATCTGGCAATAATTGTGGGTTGTCCTTGGGAGAACCGTGTGGAAGATTTTTGATGATGCCCCCACATAATCTTAGAACCGTGTAAAAGATTTTTGATGATGTTGTAATACCATAAATGATAGATGACCATTTCTAAGAATACTAAGAAAATTAGTGCATGCAACACTTTTCAAATGATAGCATTACAAACTGTTCATTGTCGTTTGATGTTGATCATAGCTTAAAAGTCCTCATTTGTGTGTTTATAGGGTCCATTTAGTGGAGATGCTGCCCATTTAATGAGCGTGACTAATTTTGGATAAAAAGAATTGGGTATTGTTGAGTTCATTTTGACGAATATTCATGATCGGAAAAATGGTGGAAGGGCCAAAATTTACTGGAATCATAGGAGGAAATACCAACAATGAGAACAACTACTATGATTTCACGCAAGGGTTTTACCAAAAACTTGGTGAAGGTACCAACATGTCCATAGACAGTTTACAAACAAGCAATGCCGGTGGATCTGTCTCAATGTCAGTGGATAATAGTAGTGTGGGATCCAGTGATTCTTTAACCCACATCTTAAGCCATCCAGGTTTAAAACCTGTCAATCATCACAACTATAGTGGGACAGTGGGACAGAGTGTGTTTCGTCCAGGGAAGGTCACCCATGCACTAAATGATGATGCGTTAGCTCAAGCATTGATGAATCCTAAGTATCCAACTGAGGGGTTGCAGAATTACGATGAATGGACGATTGATTTGAGAAAACTCAATATGGGTACAGCGTTTGCCCAAGGTGCTTTTGGAAAGCTATATAGAGGCACGTATAATGGGGAGGATGTTGCAATTAAGATATTAGAGAGGCCAGAAAATAGCCCAGAGAAGGCACAAGTGATGGAGCAGCAGTTCCAACAAGAAGTTATGATGCTTGCAAATTTAAAGCACCCAAACATCGTGCGGTTTATTGGTGCCTGCCGTAAGCCCATGGTTTGGTGTATTGTGACGGAATATGCTAAGGGAGGGTCAGTTAGGCAGTTTCTGACAAGGAGGCAAAATCGGGCTGTGCCATTGAAATTGGCTGTTAAGCAAGCACTAGATGTTGCAAGGGGAATGGCTTATGTTCATGCACTTGGATTTATACACCGGGATTTGAAGTCAGATAACCTTTTGATTTCGGCCGATAAATCCATAAAGATTGCTGATTTTGGTGTCGCACGAATTGAGGTGCAGACTGAGGGGATGACTCCAGAAACTGGGACATACCGTTGGATGGCTCCGTAAGTCCCTACTCCTTCCATGCATTGAGTTTCCTTTGTTTGTGTTATTTTATGATTGTTATGCATATTTCTGTTGTAGCCAGATGAACTTTTTTGTCCTAATTCTGATAGATATGTTTTGCATGGTCAATTCTTTTCCTTTACTGAATGATTAACCTATCTCTGCGCATATGGTAGTACTCATAAGTTTTTTAGGAAATGGTGCCTTTCTCCCTCTGTATGGTGGTGTTGTTGATTAAATAAAGGAATGAAACATTGATAATAAATGAGATAGGCATTCTAAGAAAGTGTGTCATTCCATCCCTTTTCATTCTCGTGCACAATGTTGTGTTTCTTTGTCTATAGCTTGTCTTACCTGGATCTCTCTTTTTGCAAATCAATTCAGCACAACGGTTTTTAGTTCCATGGATGTTGGCAAGTGAAGCAGCATCCATTTTTATCACATGGGAAGATTTCTTTTAAGTTTTTGGATTCTGTGGCATTGTCTTGTGAAGTGTTATGGTATCCCACCATTAGGATGGAAGAGCTAGAAACTGTTGTTTTTTTTTCCTTTTAAAAAATAAACTATTTTCTCTCTTTCAAACAGTGACTTCAGGACCTAAAAAAGTCGTTCCACACTTCACATGTTGACAGTGGCGCAAGAACTTTTAGTTTTGTTTATAGTTTCTCTTCGATGGATCAACTTGTTTTAGTTATTTGCAAGGTGGTTGTGGTTTTGTAAAAGTTACCTTAAAGGAGAACTCTGTCTTTCACTTGTCTTCCCAAGTGTTTTTGTAGATCTGTCATCTCTCTTCTAAACCTCCCCTCCTTTTGATGTTGAGCTTAAGTTGCAAATCAGTTTAAATTTAACCAAGTCATGTGGCAGGCATTATGTTTTGGGGCTGGATTTCTTTACAGGGAATGTCCATTCCTAGATTTCTGATTTGTGGCTGGCTTGACAAGCTTGACCTAAATCTTTTTGCATAAGCACCATCCAGATGAGGTGGGTTTTTTTTTTTTTTTTTTTTGTCATTTGTGGGACGCTACAAGAAGACCAGGAAAGAGATGTAGATTGGAAATCTCATTTCATTCCTGTCTCTCTCTTGGGACCATTGAATCTTAAGTAACAAAGTAAAAAAGACTTCTACCCTTTTATTCAGCGCGTCATGGTTTTGAGGCCATGCTTTTTATAAACTATCATATAGATGTTGTTTTTCTGATAGACATGCATGCTGCCATAAGTGACATTTATGCCTGTACACACGGAAGTTCCTTGTGCTTAAATATATTTTTCTTGAAGGGGAATTTGATGATTATTAATTGGATTTTGCTGCATGCTCTAGGATATCAATTATTGTGCTCATTTATAGCATTACAGTAAGTTTTATCTTCTTAGATCCATCAACTGTCAATTATATGATTTTTTCTGAATCGCTGTTTTCTTGAATCTACAAACTTCAGTCAATTGCGACAACAGATTGTGGTTGTAATTATTCTCTTACGTGGTTGACTTACCAATTTGTACAGAGAGATGATTCAGCACAGGCCCTATACACAAAAGGTGGATGTGTATAGCTTTGGGATTGTCCTTTGGGAGCTCATAACAGGTTTGCTTCCCTTCCAGAACATGACAGCAGTGCAGGCAGCATTTGCTGTTGTGAACAAGGGGGTAAGGCCAGTTATACCAAATGATTGTCTCCCTGTGCTGAGTGACATCATGACGCGCTGCTGGGATACCAATCCTGAAGTCCGTCCCCCCTTCATCGAGATCGTCAAGATGCTTGAGAATGCTGAGACTGAGATCTTGACCACCGTGCGCAAGGCACGTTTCAGATGTTGCATGACTCAACCCATGACAGTTGACTGATCCAGAACATAAGACCTGATAACAGATCGTAAAGAGGATACAAATGAAAAAATGAAATATAAACCGAAGCTGTATGGATGAATTTTATGTTTGTGTATGTATCAGTATTTTTTTTTTCTTTTTCCAGATAGGGAAAAGTTGACCATTTAGACCGGATGTTTCCTGGTGTTTGGTGTCAATTGTAATGGAGTAGCGTGGTTGAAGGTCATGGTTTCCAAGCTGTAGTAGTGGGGGAACATTGGTGTATCTTCCCTCTGTAGCTATAAATATATATATGTACCTGCCATTTTCATTGTTGTTTGTTGTTATCTTATATAACAAACGCAGAGGTTCTCTTTGGATTAATAATGCTTCAATGCCCCCCCCCCCCTACTCGTTCCCTCCTTTGCGTATCAGTTCCTTAACCACTCTGCCCTGCTAGCGTGGGAGCTGGAATTGTTCCAAGTCAGTTCTTTACAGGGATGAACTGTATTGTATTATACTTGTAAATTGGAAGTCTCTAGGACCCGAAATCGTTTTGCTTGTAAATTTGAAGCCTGTAGGACAGTCATGTCCAGTTTTTCAGTAACAATGGCTCGATAGTTTCTGGTTTTTCAGCAATACCCTCCCAAACCAGAAAGGGGTTAAAATGCAATTTGCTGCCAGTTAAACATAAACTAAAGGCCAGTATTGCAATACAAATGAAAAGCATGGATGGAACAGGAAATGAACATCAATAACAAGCATCAGAGACCAGTCATACTAAAAGTAAGTGTTGTGGTAGCAATATGATGAATTGGTCACCCGTCAACCGCCACCCGCCGCAGCTTACCACAGCAGCTGCCGCAGCTTACATAGCACGCTGCCCCCTAGATTGAAAACCGGAGGCCAATCCGTCCTAAACATATAAACACTTGTATTAAAAAAGAAATACAATGCGGCAAACACATGGAGTTAATTAAGAACTCACGGGGGTAAGTTTGGTCCGCCTTGCTGGTTGACACTCGGTTATCTTTTCCTCCCAAGCAGGAGACATCGTCTCCAGGTAATCCAGATTAAATCCATAAGCTAGATTAAAGGCACTGAAATAGTAGATGCCAACAACAGTCCCATTCTTGCTAAAAAATGGAGTGCCACACGCATGCTCGCTGCCATAAATAGCTCCTACCTCCACAAATTGTATCGGAACTCTCGAGTGACAAGCGTGCTTAATGCTAGGTGCAACTATTTGTTGTACTTCTTTAGTCATGATAAAAGATGACAAGTTTCTGTTCGGACATGAAACCATTCCTTTGAGATGTCGACACACATTATTAAAAAAGACATGAATACACATTATTAAAAAAAACATGAATAAAATGAATCTCACTGCCTTGTACAGCTGCAGAGGTAGCGAGGCGTGCATAGGGAAAGTCCTCCCTCTCTGACTCCAACTTGAGCAATAAAAAAGGATGATCAGCATATTCATGACAGATAGCCGCCTTGAGTCCTTCATCATCTTCTTTAAAACAAACAAACATGCATTCCAGTTCTGTTAGTGCCGGTGCCGGTGTTAGTGTTGATAGTAAGGATGTGGCCATAAGGTGAGATCACAACACCAGCTGCAAACAAGGATAGCGTGCCAGATTCAAAAACATTATAGATTTGAGCAACAGGGGGCACCATGGTTCTGAAAAAAGTTGGGCATCTCAGAAGCATCCAGGGATGGATGATCGCCTCCTGCATCATAGGATCGAGCATCATCCGGATACATTGTGATTTGGAGGATAGTATTTCAAAGAGGAAAGATCTAGTGGTTGAAGATAAGGGATCTAGGGTTCATTACAACGGCAATCTAGCGATCTAGCTATGGAAGGGGAATGGAGTGGATAGGCATTAATTAGTGACGAGGTCTCAAGGGCAAAAAACCCGCCCCTTTAGTTACGAACAACTGCCTTCCTTTATCTCCTTGTGATTTATTAATTTAGTTTTTATTTAATCACTATATCCTTTATAAATTAATCATTTTCGTCTATTTCATCTAATTTATTTAGATTTTTTTATTTTAAAAAATAAAAGTAATTTTATATACGATGTTGGAAAGTTTAAGGAGGATTACCAAACGTGATATTATTAAATTAAACATGATCAACACTTATTAAACAACTATATTATAATTAAATCTAAAAATTGCTGCTAATCTTTGTAATTAAGCTAATCAAGAGTCACTCTTTGATACAAACACGATTCCCTTAAGCTTTGGCTTTGTAAATCTGGATTGGGCCGGGCATGGTCTCTTTTTTCTAGTGTCAAGTTTATAATCATTAAATTAAAAAAAAAAAAAGTTAGAAGGGAAATATTTATTGTGCAGCAGAGGATATATAAAACATTATTTCATTACAGTAATATAATGATGAAATTTGAACCATAAAATCTTCCAACTATGCATAGGAGGTTAGGTGATTTTTTTCATTATAATACAATTATCTTTTACAAATTATAAAAGGCTAGACTTGTCATTTTATTTTTTTGGTTACAATAAAATTATTAATATAACCTTAAAATAACAAAAAAGTTTATCATTCAATCAAAGGTGTTTTGGTCTTTTTTTTTTATTTTTTTTAAATAAGAAAATTATTTTACTACTATAAAATCAACTAAACTCTTTTACAAAAGTTCTTTTATTCTTCTACCTTGTTATTTTTTTATATCAAAATTATTCATGGGTATTATTGTATTTGACAATACATGAAATATTATTAAAAAACCGTTAAAAGAAAACACGTTGATGCATGCGAGATTTGAATACTCCATGTGCACGTGATCTCCGCACAAGCCACACGCTACCATGATATATTGCCGCAGCTATAATCATTACAGAATTTCTACCCAATAATTAGATTGCTTGCAATTATTATTCTAATTTTTTTTTGTTAAATTTAGTTTTTATTTTTTTAAATTTATACTTTTTTAATTAATTTTTTAAATTTATACCTAATTATTCTAATTAATTGAAAATTTTATATTATTAGTTTTTAAAGTTTGTCTTTTATACTATAATTCCGTCTCATTGTATAAGTTCATGTATAAGTTGGATTATATATTTGTAAGGGATGGTCAAGAGGATTATGATGATACATAGTAGCTAGTTGCTTCAATCTTACAGTAGTGGCGAGGATGACGATTTTGTCGGCAATGGTTTCTATTAAATGTTTCGTCATTATCAAAATCCTCAAATTGCTATTTACAGTAGTGTAGATCATGTAATTATTGAACTATAGTTGTGTTCAAGAAAAGAAAGGCATCTTTTTTATTTCTTATTAGATTTTCCCACTTTCCCATCTTTTGCTGTTGTACCATATAGAAACCAAAGATCACAGCTGTAAGATCTGCAGAAAAATGGACGGCTGCTAGGTGATGAACCACCATACACGCAGAGGATTGAAGTGTTTGCAAGAACAAGAAGGGCTTAATCTGGTATGCACGAGTCAAACTGTTAAATGTGGGTACGCAGATGGGTAGAGGTTGATTCATAATTTCGTATCTCAGTCATGGCGGCCTCAGATAGGACTGGTCAAGCAAATGAGCTCAAGTGAGCCATAGCCCCGAGCCACTCGAGCACTACATTGGAATGGTCAACATTAAACACTCTTGTTTTAGATTCACGAATTTGAGGTCAGGAGTCAAGGTATTATGGGGCTAGTCTTTGCATAGTCGAGAGTAAGTCTCCTTTTTTGTTCTTCACAGACAATTTTTCCAGGTTCGAATCCAAAACTAACAAGCAGCGCGGCGAATAAAACTAGCTCTGCCCAGTGAGATCAGAACCCTAAACCAAAGAGAAGAGTGATGATGGTGAAAAGACAAGATGTGAGAAGGCACGTGGAGATGAGGAGGCAGCCAATAATGCAATTAAATTCAGACTTGGCTTGATTAGTCCTGTTTTGTCCTATAAATATAACGGAAGGACCAAAACCCCCTTCGCTCATCGTTTTCCTTGCAGCCCCCTCTAGTCATTCTGCTTTCTTCACTTCTTACGTGCAGCAGGGCTAAGTGCCCAAGACAAGAAGAAGATGGCCAAATCCTTGAATTTATCACCATCACCTTCAACACCCACCCTTTCTCTCTCTTCTTCTTCTAAATACTCTACCCTCCTCAAAACCCCAATTACCCTTTCCTTCCCTTTATCTCGCCACCACTCCCACTCCCACTCCCACTCTCTAACCGTAAGATCCTCCTCCTCCTCTGCTACAACCACCGCTACCCCAACTTCCACCACCTCTTCCAACCAATTCCGAGTAGACATACTATCAGAATCCCTACCTTACATCCAGAAATTCAGGGGCAAAACCGTTGTCGTCAAATATGGTGGCGCTGCCATGAAACAACCTGAACTCAAAGCCTCTGTTGTAAGCGACCTTGTCCTCCTCTCCTGTGTTGGTCTCCGCCCTGTGTTAGTCCATGGTGGCGGCCCAGAAATCAACCACTGGCTACAACTCCTCAACATGGAGCCTCTCTTCCATGAGGGTCTCCGCGTTACTGATGCCAAGACCATGGAGATTGTGTCTATGGTATTGGTTGGAAAGGTCAATAAAGACCTTGTTTCTTTGATCAATAAGGCTGGTGCCACCGCGGTTGGCCTTTCTGGCATGGATGGCCGCCTTCTTATGGCCAAACCAACTCCTAACTCTGCTAAACTGGGGTTTGTTGGAGAGGTTGCACGCGTAGACCCCACTATTTTGCAGCCTCTTGTTAATAATGGGCATATACCAGTGATCGCGTCTGTGGCGGCGGATGAGTTGGGTCAGTCTTATAACATCAATGCTGACACGGTGGCAGGGGAGGTGGCTGCGGCATTGGGGGCGGAGAAGCTGATATTGCTGACTGATGTGGCGGGGATGCTTGAAAACAAAGATGATCCTGGGAGTTTGGTGAGGGAGATTGATATAAAGGGGGTAAAGAAATTGATTGAAGAGAAGAAAGTGGGAGGTGGGATGATACCAAAAGTGAATTGTTGTGTGGCGTCACTTAGTCAAGGTGTTAGAACTGCTAGTATTATTGATGGGAGAGTACAACACTCTTTGCTTCATGAGATTATGTCTGAAGAAGGCATTGGTACTATGATTACTGGCTAACCCACTGTTCTGTTTTTGGTTGTTTGTCTGTTTGATTGTGGAAGAATAATGACTCAATGCTAAAGCTCCGTACTTATCAAGTGAAGTTTTTCTTTGATGTTTGTTGTTTTTGCTTGATGGGTTTCTATTAAATTTATTTCTTTGCTTGTCAATGGTGATTAATTGATTTGATGACTCAAGCAATTAGTGATCTTGAGTTGTATTTGATTAACTGTATGACTTGCTAGTGTTCTTGCTCATTTCTGTAAATTCTAATCCATTGCTCCCGCGACTTTGAAGGCGTTCAAAAGACACCTGTTTGATGTTGAGCCTGATGCTTAAATGACTGAGTCAGTGCCTCCGAGATCTGATCACCTACATGACCGGATCCGGACATGCCTTAGGTCAACATTGAACCGGAGCCCCCGTTCCGGTGCTCTCTACAGTAATTTAGTTAGTGAATTGCGATTATCAACAATTGTTGCGGACAGCCATTACTCCGTATTCTTTGGTTCCAAAAAGGGATAAGAATATGTGAGTTATTGACACCTCTGGGTTCATATCATATGGTATCGTTTTTATGATTTAGAGCATTGGATTCGGAGCGCGTAAAAAGATTGGTTTGAGGTTTAGCAGTGAACTAAAAACTCTGTGGTGCATGTTAAAAGATTTGTTGCTAATGGCAGAATTATTGTGTGTGAATAGACGGGGAGTAACTGCACTGCAGAGTATCATAAAATAGCCGTCTAGTTCCGGTCATTTTTCATCTCACTTGTGGAATTACATTCTGTGGTCAACTGGAATTAAGCTTAAATAGCAGTGATATCTATTCGTCTAACAATTAGTACTGCTTGGTTGCCCCAATATTTTGACCAAATCAACATAAAAAATCTACTCCTTTCGCCCACAGGATTTTCCTTTAAAGACTGGTTATTTCCTTTGCATACTCCAAAGGTGCATTTCTATTGGCTTGAACCTTTGCTGGTTTTGGCAGCCTCTCGCCGGATCAACTATGAAAATATTTGTAATAACATATGGATCCTGGAGACTTCACTCAGCACAGGGAGACAAGCATTTGGGATAACTGGCCTTACCCCCTTGTTCACAACAGCAAATGCTGCCTGCACTGCTGTCATGTTCTGGAAGGGGAGCAAACCAGTTATGAGCTCCCATTGCTATACACATCCACCTCTTGTGTATAGGGCCCATGCTGAATCATCTCTCTGTACAAATGGGCAAGTCAAACACATAAGAGAATAATTACGAACACAATCTGCTGTAGAAATTGACAGAAGTTAGCAGATTTATGAAAACATCAATTCGAAAAAACTCGTGTGCTTGACAGTTGAAAGCGCTTGCAGGTTCCCAAATAATCTCTCTGTTGTTACAAGCAATGACCCATCTACCGGGACTTGCAAGTATAGGATCATGATTCAAGGTTAAACGGTCGCCTCTGTTGTTGAAGGTGGGAGAAGGTTTTCAATGTCTAGTTTGGTAGCGTTTATGTCTTCGTGTCTCTTTCAGCGTTTTTTGTGACTTTTAGGAATTGATTGTATTGGATTGTTACTTGTATTTTTCCTTGATTGGTATGTCTAGACGAAGCTAATTTGAGCATTTCGCTTTTAAGTCTTGAAGCATACCCTAATAAACAAGAAAACTCAACATGATCAAATTTAGCTGCCCATTTTTTGTTCAAGTCGAAGCGCACTATTTTCCACCTGCATTAGTGGACTTCTAATTGCGGATGAAAAGAAAACGTTTAATACATGTTCATTGATTTCATCAAACAACTGGAACACAAAAGGATCGTAACAGCTGGTTGGTCTCATGCTGCTGGTCGAAATAGTCATGCATCCAGACCAGAATGATGAAGATAGCCTGCAAATGCCTCCCAAACACTGAATCAACTCCTCCATGAATCACAAGCTCTCTCTGTTTATAAAAATGAAGATGTCACCTCTGAAAATCAATTTTACATATTCCTATCATTCGTAAATTAAAAGGAAGCCATAGCAAGAATGTCAATCAAACAGCCACCCCCTGTAAAAGACCATAGAAATGGTATATAAGTGAGGGGAAAAAAAACATTTGCGAGGGATGGCTTGGAGAGCATGTCTCGTCACAGCAAGATTAGATTCATTAATCTCGTTTTTCTATGCCGTTAGAGTTTGAGACCTGGACAAACAATACGGTAATTGTGAAATCACCCTAACATTGTTGACAAAGTCAACAATATTTTGTCAACAATGTTAGACACCAATTTATCAATAATGTTAGGCATAAATTTAGTGCCATCTACCTTGCCCTTGTCTTTTGCATGGATGTTTGCTTATAAATAGGTAATGCATCCAAGCATTATAAACACACCAAAAGAAAGAAAATTGAGAGCAAGTAGAGAGAAAGAAGAGAGGGTGAAGAGAGAGTATCCCACAAAATTGTGAGGTATTTGTGAGATAGTAAGTGAGGTGTTTTCTCCTAATAATAGAGAGATTTTGTTGTTCTCCTATTAATAGAGAGAAGTTGTATTCCTACATTACTTAGTAAAATCCTTCTATACTTGCTTGTGGACGTAGCCCAATTGGGTGAACCACGTAAATTCTTGTGTGTCTCATTTCTCATTTTATTCGGTTCTTTACCCTTTATCTTGTCGGGTTTGCATGCCATCATCCTAACAGTGGTATCAGAGCATCCTGGTTGGTGTTGTTAATACACAAAAGTTATTTTTGTATACGTTCACTATTCACCTATACGACACTATTCACCTATACGACATTATTCATCCATACGATATGGTTCACATACGTTACTGTTGGCATATATAGAAAGTCAGTGCGGTGATTAAATACAGTCTAGGAAGTTCTGTCTAAGGAGATTGAGTTTTAAGCGGGACCGTTTGTGACCCCTCCAATCTTTCCTGGGAACTTACTTAGTGAAGTATTATTCACACGATACTATTTCTATATACATTACAGATCTGTGAAACTGTGATAGTTGAATAGATTTTAGTGAATATAATGGCAGCAAAGTACGAGATTGAGAGGTTTAATGAGAGCAATTTCTCACTGTGGAAAATGAGAATCAAGGCAATCTTAAGAAAAGACAATTGCTTGGCAGCAATTGGGGATCGACCCGCGGAGATCACTGATGATACAAAATGGAATGAGATGGATGGCAATGCTATTGCTAACATACATTTAGCATTAGCCGATGAAGTATTATCAAGTGTGGCGGAGAAGAAAACAGCTAAGGAGATATGAGAGACTCTAACAAAGCTATACGAGTCCAAGTCTTTGCACAATAAGATTTTCTTAAAGCGGAGACTTTATACCCTTCGAATGGCAGAAACCACGTCGGTGACTGACCACATCAACACAATAAGAACTCTATTTTCACAACTCACTACATTGGGTCAGTAAATTGAGGAAAATGAACGTGCAAAGCTTCTATTTCAAAGTTTTCCTGATTTGTATGATCAACTCATTATCAACTTGACAAATAATATCCTCTCAGATTATCTAGTCTTCGATGATGTTGCAGCCGCTATCTTGGAAGAAGAAAATAGGCGCAAAAACAAAGGAGACAGAAACAGTTCAAACCAAGCAGAGGCATTATTGGTGTCAAGAGGAAGATCAATAGAGCGTGGCTCTAGTGGGAGTCAAAGGCAAGGGAGGTCCAAATCAAGAAGTAAGAAGGCTGTGAAATGCTACAATTGTGGCAAAAAGGGGCACTTCAAAAAGGATTGTTGGTTTAAAAAGGGTATAGAGAATGCTGCAGAGTCATCAAAATCTCAAGGATGTGTTGTGAGCACCTTAGAAGATGGAGAGATTTTATATAGTGAAGCAGCAACAATCTCTACAGATAAAGAAGAGCTCACTAAGGTCTGGCTAATGGATTCAGGAGCAACATGGCATATGACTCCTAATCGAGATTGGTTCCATACATATAAACCTATCTCTGGAGGCAAAGTGTTCATGGGTGATAATCATGCTTTAGAGATTGTCGGCATTGGCACCATCAAATTGAAGATGTATGATGGCTTAATTCGTACTATTTCAGAAGTACGACACGTGAAAGACTTAAAGAAGAATCTTTTGTCTATAGGACAATTTGATAGTCTTGGCTGTAAGATCCGAACAGACAATGGAATCATGAAAATCATCAAAGGAGCGCTGGTGGTTTTAAAGGCAAGAAAAACAGTTGCAAATGTATTTGCATTAATGGGAGAAACACATCATGAGGCAGAAGTGTCAATCGCATCAGCCAGTCCTACAGAAGAGAAAACAATGATGTGGCATCAAAAACTAGGTCACATGTCAGAAAAAGGTTTAAAGGTTCTCTCTGATCAGAAGTTACTCCCTGGGCTTACAAAGGTTACTTTACCTTTTTGTGAGCACTGTGTTACAAGTAAACAACACAGGTTGAAGTTTGGCACATCAACAACTAAGAGCAAATGCATCTTAGACCTGATTCACTCTGATGTTTGGCAAGCACCGGTTGTATCCTTGGGAGGAGCAAGATACTTTGTATCATTCATAGATGACTTCTCCAGGAGATGTTGGGTGTATCCAATTAGAAGGAAGGCAGATATGTTTACAATCTTTAAAATTTTTAAAGTGCGGGTAGAACTTGAATCTGAAAAGAAGATCAAGTGTTTGAGGACTGACAATGGAGGAGAATATACCAGTGATGAATTTGATAACTTCTGTCAACATGAAGGTATCAAAAGGCAGTTCACAACGGCATACACTCCACAACAAAATGGAGTGGCAGAGCAGATGAACAGAACTCTATTAGAAAGAACAAGAGCAATGTTGAAGGCTGCAGGTCTAGGAAAGTCATTTTGGGCAGAAGCAGTCAATACCGTCTGTTATGTGATAAATCGATCTCCATCAACTGCAATTGAGTTGAAGACACCGATGGAGATGTGGACTGGAAAACCAGCTGATTATTCTCGATTGCATATATTTGGAAGTCCTATGTACGTGATGTACAATACACAAGAAGTTAGCAAGCTGGATTCAAAATCCAGAAAATGTGTATTTTTGGGATATGCTGATGGAGTGAAGGGGTATCGCTTGTGGGATCCCACTGCCCACAAGGTAGTTATCAGCAGAGATGTCATATTTACAGAAGGTAAAATGCAAATGGAAGAACATAATAGCATTCTAAGGGAGACTACAACAGTCCATGTGGAAAATACTTAGAATCATACTTCTTCTGAAGTTGTACCAGAGCATGAAGAGCAAGAACAAATAGAGTCTGAAACTCCTGAAGTTCGGCGGTCGACTCGTGAAAGAAGACCACCGGCTTGGCACTCAGAATATGTTACTGAAAGTAACATTGCATACTGTCTTTTAACAGAGGATGGAGAGCCATCAACTTTCCATGAGGCTATCAAAAGCACAGATGTATCTATGTGGATGAAAGCAATGCAAGAGAAGATTGAAGCTCTGCATAAAAATTATACTTGGAATCTTGTTCCACTACCACAAGGAAGAAAGGCCATTGGCAACAAATAGATTTACAAGATAAAGCGTGATGGCAATGATCAAGTGGAGCGGTATCGTGCGAGATTGGTGGTGAAAGGATATGCTCAGAAAGAAGGAATAGACTTCAATGAGATATTTTCTCCGATGGTACGACTTACGACAATCAGAGTAGTCTTGGCAATGTGTGCTATATTTAATCTTCACTTGGAGCAGTTAGACGTGAAAACTGCATTTCTTCATGGAGAACTTGAAGAAGAAATTTATATGCTCCAACCAGAGGGTTTTGCTGAAACAGGCAAGGAGAACTTGGTTTGCAGGTTGAACAAATCTCTATACGGTCTCAAACAGGCACCGAGGTGTTGGTACAAGAGATTTGATTCCTTCGTAATTAGCCTTGGGTACAACAAACTCAGTTTAGACCATTGTATGTATTACAAGAGGTTTGAAGAAGATTTCATCATTTTGTTGTTGTACGTGGATGACATGTTGGTGATAGGCCCCAACAAAGATCGAGTCCAAGAATTGAAGGCACAGTTGGCTAGGGAGTTTGATATGAAGGACTTGGGACTAGCAAACAAGATTTTAGGGATGCAAATTTACCAAGACAAAAGTAAGAGGAAGATTTGGCTTTCTCAGAAGAATTATTTGAAAAAGATTTTGCGACGCTTCAACATGCAAGATTGTAAGCCAATTTCCACCCCACTTCTTATTAACTTCAAATTATCCTCAAGTATGTCTCCTAACAATGAAGTAGAGAGGATGGAGATGTCTCGAGTACCGTATGCATCAGCAGTGGGAAGTTTAATGTTTGCCATGATATGTACAAGACCAGACATTGCACAAGCAGTGGGAGCAATTAGTCGATACATGACAAATCCTGGTAGAGAGCATTGGAATACTATTAAGAGGATCTTGAGATATATCAAGGGTACCTCAGATGCTGCCTTATGTTATGGAGGATCAGAATTTACTATCAGAGGATATATTGATTCAGATTTTGCTGGTGACCTTGAGAAAAGGAAGTCCACTACAGGCTTTGTGTTCATAATTGCAGGAGGAGCTGTGAGCTGGGTTTCTAAACTTCAGACTGTTGTAGCGTTATCCACAACAGAAGCTGAGTACATGACAACTACACAAGCTTGTAAAGAAGCAATATGAATGAAGAAACTTATGGAGGAGCTCGAGCACAAACAAGAGAATATTCTTTTGTATTGTGATAGTCAAAGTGCCTTGCATATTGCAAGGAATCCAGCGTTTCATTCAAGAACAAAACACATAGATGTTCAGTATCACTTTGTTCGCGAAGTGGTGGAAGATGGAAGTGTGGATTTTCAGAAGATTTACACAAAGAAAAACCCAGCAGATGCTTTAACAAAACCAGTCAACACTGATAAGTATATATGGTGCAGATCCTCTTACGGATTAGCAAACACGTAAGCAGCATGAAGATAACAAGTATAGAAATGATAGAAGAAGCACAGATAATCAAGTGTGAAGACTTGATTAACTCATCAAAGTCTTCAAGTGGGAGAATGTGAAATCACCCTAACATTGTTGACAAAGTCAACAATATTTTGTCAACAATGTTAGGCACCAAGTTGTCAATAATGTTAGGCATAAATTTGGTGCCACCTACCTTGCCCTTGTCTTTTGCATGGATGTTTGCCTATAAATAGATAATGCATCCAAGCATTATAAACACACCAAAAAAAAGAAAATTGAGAGCAAGTAGAGAGAAAGAAGAGAGGGTGAAGAGAGAGTATCCCATAAAATTATGAGGTATTTGTGAGATAGTAAGTGAGGTGTTTTCTCCTAATAATAGAGAGATTTTGTTGTTCTCCTATTAATAGAGAGAAGTTGTATTCCTACATTACTTAGTAAAATCCTTCTATACTTGCTTGTGGACGTAGCCCAATTGGGTGAACCACGTAAATTCTTGTGTGTCTCATTTCTCATTTTATTCGGTTCTTTACCCTTTATCTTGTCGGGTTTGCATGTCATCATCCTAACAGTAATGGGTTAAAACCTATTAAAAATCGGCTAAATCGACGCCCTTTGTTAATGCAAACTGTAACCACAACAGAAGACAGAAAAAATGGATGAAAAAAGGGCTATGGAGTAGTATTGAAAATGCATCCATGCAAATCTCAGTGAGAAGATCCAGAATTTGGGAACACATTTAGTTTGCTAGGGATATGGGTTTCTTGTACTGCGTAAGCTGTCATTGTTAAGAGTAACATTTAATCTATTTTGTCAACGTATTAAGAAAATGAATTGAAAACAGAAACAGAGGATGTAACAGAGGATGTAACAGAGTGTAAATAAGATGGAACAGAGCAGAACCAAACTAAAAGAGGGGAAAATGATGCTAGTAACGCATGCATCCCAGCAACATGGGAGGATTCGTTGATCAAAGTGAGAGATAACAGATCATCGTTAGCGAGTTTCATCTCTAGGTAAAATGAGGTTGATATGCTGCCTTATTCAATGTAGAGGGAGCTGATTAAATAAAGAAACATTCATGTTATTTAAGAAGCAAATAACCATCTGACAATGAATGTTTTGCGGAGTCGATAGAGCTACTGGAAGTTTGATTGAACATACATACATACATATATGTGTGTGTCTGAAACAAAAAATGGAGTGCTAGCTTGAACACCAAGACTAAAAAAAAGAAGAAAAGAAATTCTTAAGATTACATTTATATTTATATATGTTGTTGCAAAAAGGAAAAAAAAAAGCTCATTAAAAAGACCCATGAAAATGCTAGATTTTGATAGTTTTTCTCTCTAAAAATCTAATTGAACTGAACCAAAACTAGGTGTATTTGAACAAATTTCTGGTTAGTTTTGATTATATATGAAAGGTTTCGGTTTTGTTGGATATTTTTAATAAAAAACCAAATGTAGCCAGAAGAAAAAATGTTCACCCCTGTTTCAAATGATATACATATTCACTCCATTTATGGATGAATCACTGCCTACCACCTTAATAAATCATCGCCAGTGCAAAGTCAACCCTCTTTCCCTGCAACGTCTTCTTCTCCAATGTGCCCGGCCCTCTTTCTGTCTAGGATTCCCATCCTTGTTCTGGCTTTTTTTTTTTTTTTGAATAATCACCAGTAGAACCGCCATTTTAATTGCAACTGACATGAGAGTCGCGCCACTTTCCCTACAACATCTTCTCCTTCAATATATAATGCCCTCTTCTCTCTCTGTGTGTTTTTTTTTTTAATTCTTAATTTACCACTGTTTTCTTTGGCCCATCACAAGCCAGATCATGCGAGGGCATCGCATGATCATGCATCCAGCTAATACACGTATAAAAGGAAAATCTAGGGGATGATAAAACAAATGAAAGAAGAAGAAGAAAACAAGTGCATGCAAGGGCTTAAATTCTTTCCATTACCAATGGTGGAGTGCTAGCCTGAACACTAAGATGGCAAGGAGAAACTTATTTGTATGGAATGCATAATGAGAAGTGAAGATCCGATGGCAAGCCAAACCGAAACTTGTAAAGCAAAGCCTAATCCAACCCCTTTTCATGTCTAATTAGCATTTAATATACTTCCCACCCAAATAAAATCTCAATGCATCAAGGGTATTCACAATACAATATAATAATAACAAAAAAAAACGACACAAATGCTTGATGCTTATAAATAAGAAAGTAATAATATTGTTCTATGTAACCATTTAATAGGCGGTTCAATAGTAAAAATTTGAGGTCAAGAGGTTTGTTCTCCTTGTAGTTTTAAGTTCGAGTCCCATGATTGCTAATATGATAGTTACTAAAGATTTATATAGTTGTTAACTTCAAAAATTATGAGATTAGTTAAGGTGTGTGCAAGTTGACCCGAACATCAATATTAATAAATAATAATAATAATAATAATAATAATAATAATAATATTGTTGTATGTTTGTGGCGTCGTGACAAATATCCTCCCAGATTGGTATCATCAAAAATAGAATTAGTGTCGTTGTCTTGTATCTCCATCACTAAAAACCTTAACTAGTGATAACATCATTGATTATGTATAAGAAAAACACTTCTCTTAACTATTATAAAACCTAAAATATATAAAATAACTGTCATTTCATTTAATATTTGAAATACATCATACGTATAAGTTTAAAATCTCAAATATTAAAAGAAATAAAATAAAATTTTGGCATTTTTTAGATGTAAATCAAATTCTGCTAACTTTAATAAACTAGTTATCAAATTTAACATATGAAATATTTTTTATGTTATTTTTACATAATAAAATTAAAAAAACTAGTTTATTTATTATTAAAAAAATATCTTGCATGTAAATTATAATTTTAAATATCAAATATAGAAGGGTAAAAAACAATTGCAAAATTGTCAAATATATATATATATATATATAGCCAAAGATGTCCTTGAGGCTCTACATGTGCTTAGTTTAGCCACGCGGGCAGGGCTTCTTAACTGAGCCATAAACATAAAATTTATGTTCTTAAAGATTTTTAATATATTTTTCCTTAATTATATATAAAATATTTTTACTGTCTAAATGTTTTTTGATAAAAAATTTACCTTTAATGAATTGTTGTTCATGAAATGTTGCTTGCAGTTTATAAGACTCCGTTTAATCCTCGGTTTTGCAAGGTTTTTTTTAAATATTATTAAATAAAATTTAATTTAAAAAAGCACAAATTTTTTAAGTTTGACCTGATTAATTAATTTTAATAGCAATATATTTCCCAAGACTCATACAGCGCCGGAACTATCCTAGCAAATTATATATATACATAAAATAGAGGATCCCCCGCGTCAAGGGAAATACTGAAAAGTAACGATGGAGTCTGCTACCTCTTCTAAGCGGCAACGAGTTGGTAATGGTATTGACTGAAATCTTCCTAATTGCTAGTTATAGATTTAGATACGGTCGGTAATGGTGTTGAATGTAATTTTTATTTTGTTTTTTTAATAAAACAGTACAACGTGCGGCGAGGGATACAGAGGATGAGGAGGAAGAGAAGATGTTTGATGTACGGAGCGTGAACAAAGATTTGGATGTTGATTCCAAAATAGCTGCTCTCAAGGTTTCTCTGTCTGTTGTGTGCCTCTTGTCCCGCACAGGTATCAATGAATGAATGATAATCTAATGAATGCTCTTACAAATATTTAACTACTACAGAAGAGTTGTTTTTGTTTTTGTTTGTGATTGATAACAATAATTAACAAAATTAATTAATTAATTCAGGTGGTGAGAATTTGTGTAGATGCTCGGGGACGGTCGTAGAATGTGAGCGCAAACAAGAGATTGGTGGTGGGGGTGGCGGCGGTGAATTTGTTGCTACCATCCTCACTTCTGCTAACCTTCTCAGATTTCCTGCTTATTCTAGATATACTTTTTTTGGCCCCTGACATCACCGTAATTCCTATCTTCACCAGCTAATTTAATTTTTTGTTAATTTGGTATACCGGGGCTGGCCTGGACTATCTTTTTTCAGAAGGCATCAATTCATATAAATTTATTACTATGCAATTCATTCAGGTTGAGGTTTATTTATCAAAGGGCAAGCCATTGAAGGGACAAGTTCTTGGGTATGATTTCCACTACAACCTTGCCTTCATTCAAATCACAACCGACTATCCCCTTCCTACAGCAATTCTCACAGACAGATGTTTCGATGCCTCTAACTCCTACACCTCTGCTCACTGATTCAAAACCATTGGGCCTTCGTCCTCATACGGTAGATTCAAGTTTGTTTAAGCTCCGTGGCGGTGACAAGGTAATAGCCTTGGCCCGAACTCGTACCTGCCATTGTCTTCTAGTTGAATCTGGCACGTTAAGGTATGCAAAATCAAACTTGGACTTTAGTAGTTTTTTTTGTTGGCACCAATTTTCTGTAATGCGTTTTGTGCGTACCCATAACTTCTAATTATGCTTTCAAAATCATTACCTTTAAATATCTCTAAAATAAAATTTATGGCTTCTACATACGCTTTTACTGACTTTCCTTCCCTTTTTTTTCCTAGTGTGGCAGCACTTGGATATCTAGCAATGAACGAACTTTTTTCTTTTCTTTTTATTTACACTTAGCTTCTTTCCTTTCCTTGTCTCATCCCAGTATCTATAAGAGCAGCGGGCTTCATTGTCAAGAGCTCCTCTACACTTCTTGCAAGACAACTCATGTAATCCCATCATAATCTCAATCTATTTTTAATTTTAGTTATTCTTGGCACGCCTTGGTTTTTGTTGTGAAATTGCAATACTCATTCTCGCGCATTGCGTGGCGAGGATTTACTTCTGGTAGATTAAACACTTGGCCCAAGTGTTAAATCAGATATGGGTTTGATGCATAATTGAGAGGCATGAATAATTGCACGCAAACACTATTGGAGGAAACGGGTGCAATGAAGTGAGATTTCGAATACAAATTTCCTTTTTTCTCAGGGAGTTTTTGTCATTTTGTTAAACTTCTCCTAGTGTTTTGGTTGAAGTAAATCTCAAGGCATAAACACAACCTTCTGTCATTTATCACTTTCCCTAAGCATGCCTTAAAAGTGTCATAACTCACAAATTTATCATTGCGCTGCCCTTTTCTTGAATCAATTCCTCAAATGAAGATCTTGATGCCCCATGCTGCGTGCAATCTACAATAAACATAGCTTTTATACTAGTTGTGCTAAGCCCACCAAAAAACAAGAAGCTCACACACTTCTACTCGTAAAAATTAAAAACTTGGCTTTTATACTAGTTGTGATAATCCCGCCAGAAAAACAAGAAGCTCACACATTTTATTGGTTCGGTGAATTGCCTATTCCAATAAATAAGAGACTCTAAACAAAATCATTGATCTCAACATAAAAGGAAGACAAAAGCTATAATCGGTGGCTTGTTACTTCTTACAAGTAAAAGAAGTGAGGGGTAGAGATTTGAGGGTGAGTGGAAGTATTTTCCGTGCCAGTAGGATAATTATGTCGGATTATGTCTTAAAACCTTCTTTTCTTCTTCTTCCTTTTTTTTTTTTGGTGTGCGCGTGTGCTGTAAGATTAGTATATTAATTTATTTTGCAAGCTGTATTTGTTATGCAAGAATCCTCGACACCAATGCTGCTTTTATGCTAGGTTTATATTGGTGGGCCTCTTATAAATTGTGATGGAGAGGTCATCGGGATTGTTTTTCATTATGATGGCTATGCTGCTTTTTTGCCCATCAACATAGCTTCTAGATGCATGCAGCTTTTAAAGAGAGACAGGTATGGTTCACATCATTGTTTTGAGTACATGACAGTTTATAGTTTGTCCATGATACTCTGACCTGGGTTTGTAAAACATCGAGCTCGTAAAGGTGGTTCAGGTTTCTTTAATTTTAAGTGTTCCTTTATTTTTATTTGCTATTTATTTCGGATGTAGAACAGAAAGGAGAAGGGAAATGGTAATAGAAGAGAGGAGTTATGGGCAGAGATGGAGAAGAAGAAGAGAAAAGGCGGCAAAAATAAATTATATAGATGCACCAAAGAAACCCTAGATTTAAAAAATAAATAAAATTAAATAATAAAACTGGTTATCAATGTCTTTCCTTCACAATAGAAAAGTAATGAAAATCCCTACCATGTCCTCTATCAATTTCATCCTACATGCAATTGGGTGTAAGCATGGTTTTGCAACTATTTAGATTGGCGAGGTGTATCTAATACTTTTTTGTTGCTGCACAGGGTAGTCTGTCATCCTTGGTTGGGGATGATCCTGACCAATTCTTACGCTGCCAAGGCATCTGTTTTGGAGGAAATAATTCAAAAGTTCCTTCATATCAGCAATGGAATTATATTTAAAGACGTATGATCTTGCATCTTTTTCCCCTCTCTTTTTTCTTCCAAATGCTCTTTAGTTGCTTCATTTGTGGTCTAGATGCCATGAAAGATGCTCATGTGTTGCTTAGTCACTTAGGACGTATGCATTCTTTTGTTCCCCAATGCCCCTTCATTTCTATGATGCTGATGAAGCAAATAATAGCTGTTTTGAGAAATATTTCTGCAACAGCTTCTAAACAATATAATTTGGGGTTCTCATAGGTTGCCAATCTACTGGCTCTATTTGCTTGGTAACTTGCGCTTGTATTGGTTAGTGTTTCATGGAGAGTTTGGTTTAAAGGGCATATTGATATCTTGAGTAGCTTGTTGGTGAGTGTCTTAAGCGCACCTTGTGGATATATAAATATTGATAGTTTGATTTAAAGGACATATTAAACCCAATACCTAATAATTAAATTACATCTCTCAAAATTAATAAAAACACACTAAATCTTAAACTATGTTGTTGGTGAGTATCTTAAGCGCCCCTTGTGGTCTTAGCTCATCATAACTGTATTTAACTACTATCAATGAATAACGATTGCAGTTTTATTATTCTTTTTTCCAAGCAATTTTAAGTATATACTATAGAGTGTTGATTTATGTTAATTTAATTATTTTATAATTTTATAAAATAATTTTTTAAAAATATTTTTATATAATTTCTAATGGATCATTACTAACGCGTTTATTCTATTAGTAAATCCATCGATAATAATATACCAATAGATTTACTAACAGACAAAATATATCCAACAAATGATTCACCAATGAATTATTTTTATTTGTGATTTTATCGGTAATATAATTACCAATGGAATATGTGTCTTACACCGATGGAAAAATTCCGTCAAACCACTAATGCAAAATTTAAATGTAGGATGACATTTAACTACAAGATTTAACAGTTTTACAGAATTTTTCCAACAAACAATTTGTTTTTGTTGTCTACTCCAAATGCAGTAGTAACCACAAAAAAAATACACTCTCAAAGCCTGCATTTGAAGTAGACAACAAAAACAAATCGTTTGGTTATACATGAAACACACTTTTCCATTTGTGAGACCCATTACTATTTATGTTTAAATTGTAGTTTAATAAAAGGCAAATTCAAGTTGTGTTGCAAACTAGGGATGGAGGCACATCTAGAAAGAGAGAAGGAGAAGAGCAAAAATAGAGGAAAGCAGAACCATTATCTATTAGTGGAGAGTAGCTCCCTTTCACCATAGACCTATGCCGTTTCCACCATTCCTCAGTCCATAACCGTTGTGCAACTCTTCCCCTTCCCCTTCTCTTTCTCCTTCGTTTGGAGAGTGATTGGCCTCTGCCTTTTCCACTGTCCCTCAGCCATCATCGTAGTGTTGCTTTTCCTTTTCCCCTTCTCCTTATTCTCTTTCGTCTAGAGACACTCTCTATTGTTTTGCAAAGTGAACAGTGGAGAGTGTCTCCACTGTTAATGGTTAGATCGAATCTGACCCAAACCTAAATACATTAGACCAGTCCAATCCAATAAAATAAAAAAAATCAAAAAATAATTTCTCAGATATTGTGTTTTATTTTTAAAAAAATTAGTGTTTAACATTAATCAATGACACTATATAATTACATTAGAAGGAGATTGCATGATAATATAGTATATGTAAAATTTGATCACAATTCCAATTTTGTTCCGATGATATTTTACTTGGTGTTGTTGCATGCTCAAGAAAACATGAAAATTATAGTTTTTGTTAGAATAATTTTATACGTGATGAAATTACATATAGTTTAATGGAACAATAAAAAATATTTTATATAAAGTATTATTTATTTAATGATAGAATAATAGTAGGTAAATCTACAATATTTATATTAAAATAAATTATATATATAATATAAGTTATTTTATAACCTCAATTTGAAAAGTATTCTTAATCAAACACATTAAATAATTTTTTGTTCAACTTTAATTTTAACTACAGTTTTAACCAAACATATATTTTACCAAACTAACCTTAACTAAAATTGCTTTTACAAAATAATTTTTTTCAAACCACAACCACAAAAACTACTATAATACCAAACATATTTTTAACATAGAAGACCAACATTCTCTTTTCTGTTCTTCTTTTTCTTTAGCAGGGTCGTTTCAGCAGTCTCTATCAAGTCCGGAATGTCATTTGCCAATAATAATAGATATACTATTTTATTTTTCAATGTGCTCCTATATTTGGTTATAGTTTGCACTCTTAAATTTTTACTTGATCAATCACAACTAACCAAATTTTAGAACAAATGATCAACAACCCATAGCACAGCACGATCAGTACCTCATACACTACTCTTATAAGAAACTAATATTTTTCATTTCATTCTCAATTTTCAAATAATATCACATATTTATACCCAAGGATAATTCCTTCAAGAAAATGTCAAGATAAATTTATTGGATAGCTAACCATATATTTTTTTTAATTTATTTTTAACTGTGTGCATTGCACAATCAGAACATAAACAAAATATGGTATTGAGCAGGTACACATCATGTTTGACCACAGCCAGGGGCACCTTGCACGCCTCCTTAAAATGCCTCTTCTGGAACCGGCCATCTGAAATGACCACCACGTTAACAGATTATAATACAGACGCACAAGTAATAGAAGCGAAGAATTAAAAACAACCTCCCAAGGCAAGGAAGATTCACACCAAGATCTCATTGATGGACAATAAACAAGAAATTCAAGAAACTTATCCATCATTATTAAATTTTCCAAAATTCTAAGAGGAAAAAGGATCCTACCTAAGCATTGACATGAGACACGATTAATTCTTCTTTTAAAGCCATATGTAGGCGAGAGCTAGTTTGTACAATTGTCTAGCTACTTGTAGATTTTACCTGTAATATTTCTTCGGGTTTGTTTCATCGATAACCTTTATGGTTAGACTAAAATCTCTACCCAGACATGGCCTCATCACAATTACCTCCATGGATTCTCCAGTATTGTCCAGCAAAGTTCCATAGAACTGACATTAAAACCACAAAGGTTACAGCAACAGCAAAAACAAAGCAATGGTATAATAAAAAAAAACCACGTAGTCCTGAAGTTATTGCTTACGACCAACTGTTTACCGTACACAACAAGAACAGATAAGGGTAAGCTAAATAAATAAGAAGGACCAGGCTAACAAAGCAAATCATCCATATAAAAAAGAAATATCTTTCAATTTCAAAAGGGGAATCTACATACATTGAAGCATTCTTTAATCTTTTTTTAGAGAGTCCCAATTTCCAAAGGATGCAAGTGAAACTCCCCTAGCAATGAAAACACTAAGGTGGCGTACCTCGGAGGAAGATACAACAGCCTGTTTACCACATCGAATGATGATGTCATTAGTACGCACGCCTGAAGAACAAGCAGGAGATTCTGGTATAACCTGTGGATTATTTAAGTGATGACAAGAAATAACAAAATTAGTGAACTTGTTAATAAACTAGAAACAACATTTGACCATGATGATTCACTGTATTTACAAAGAAACCAACTAGCTTAATCCAACTGTGCCCAAATTTAAGCCCTTTATGGGTTAAAATAAAAAATTTTGCCCGGCATCACAAGATTACGATAAAAAAACTCATCAAAGAAGACTGCATTGATAATATTTCTCTTGTTCTTTAGGGGATGAGGAGCTAACCTATAAGAGCTTAATGAAAATTGACATGTAAGTTTTTTTATTCACAAAATTTCTTTATCTAACAGCAGCACACATTATCCAAATCCAGGAAGAAGACAGCACCATGAAAACCAAGAAGGCATGTGGAACAACTGAAACGAAAATCAAATAAAGAAACATACCTCTTCAACAAGAACACCTTCACTGATATGGCCAAACTTCTGAATTATTTTTTCAAATATGTTTGCACTTATTGCATTGCAACTAGTCACTTTAACCCCAAACCAAGGTTGAGGAACTCTCCTAATAAAATAAAGCGACAATGACAAATAAGAGGGAGAAGTTGGAATATATTAATGGTAAAAATTCTTATATACAATTAAACATAAGAGAACAAAATTAAGTGGTTGAGATAAAATGATAATTTGAAACTAGATATGCAGTTTTATCTTCCTTTTAATTAGAGACTTTAAAAACATGATACAACCTGTGTTTCTGAAAAATCAAAAACCACAAAAGCATACTTTAGCTGCTTTTCATTTTGAGAAAAAAATAAATGTACATACCCATTTTTCTCCAAGCACCTAGAAGCAATATTGATTGGCAGAAAAGAAGTATAAGAATGCTCATAGAAATTGATTCCAATGACTTCACCATTACAATTGATAAGGGGTCCCCCAGTACCACCCTGTTTGGAGATATACAAAAACACCATATTTCAGATCAGACGGCTAAATAAAAAATAAAAAATTGTTTCACTTGGCAGTAATTCGTGATTATCCATCTATGATATCGTTGTTTTATTTGTTTTCAAATGGTTTCCTAAATCCCTTTAAGCGATCGGCACCCTTTTCTTTTTTGATTTGACAATTCTACCCTTCAAAAAATTTGGTGGTCCAGAGCGGCAAAAACCCTAGTTTCCCAATCCTCAAAACCAGTACATGTATACAAGCTTGATTCCCGGGGTGAATTTTTTTTTTTTAATGCAGAAAAATGTGGATGTTGTTAGTATTTTTTATTATAAAGTTAATATGTTGGTTCAATAAAATTTAAAATTATTTTTATATATTAATAATTGATAATAAATATGTTAATACTAACTCAATATTAAATTTATAAACTGAAATAAATATGCATATTATATTATATGATATTATATTATGGGGCTATTTATATTTTTTTATTTAGTTATAAAAAAATAAAATAAAATTTGAACTCTATTGAAAAATAGAATCTAGTATAGCTCCTCCTTTTTTTATTAATATATTTTTTTAATAAAGAAAAATACTTTTTTTCATGGTTTTTAATTAATAAAAAACAAAGAATTAGAACGAATATCATCCTACATTTAAAATTTGCATTCATGGTCTGTAACTTTTTGCTTGGCCTCTATATGTAAACAACGAAGGCTTTGACTGTAGAAGACCAACATTATCTTTTTTGTTTTTTTCTTCTTTTTTTTTGGAAAGGGTCGTTTCAGCAGCCTCTGCCAACTCTTAAATTTTGACTCGATCAATGGATACTAACTAAATTTTATAGCAATTGATCAACAATAACCCGTAGCATATTTATATTTAAGAATAATTCTTTTAAAAAATATTGATATCAATTTATCAATATCATTAAATATCCTTCACCACATAACTTATCATATTCTTTTTATTTATTTTTTCACAAAGCCTTGGAATGATAATGTCAATACTAATCAATTTATTAGTATTATTAGTCTTCCTTGCTGGGACCGACTAATCAAATTTGTTGTGAATACTGATACCAAGATAGCCCTTTAATATTTGTCATTAACTATTCCTAACTCGAAATAATTAATTAATTCACAATAGTACTTTGAAATATTCTCAAAAATCTCGATGTCAAGGTTCCTTAATATCATTAACCTCAATATCAGGAATAACTAATTAAGTTGTATGGAAATGCCAATTTGATGTAACCCCTCGATATCATTAACTATTATTAATCTATGATAGTTAATCAAGTTTAATATCCCTCATGTTCTCAAATGATCATGTCGATATTAGTAAACCCTACTGGCATCATTAGCCTCTCATTCTCAGGACTGACTAATCAAATTCAGATAAAATATCAATAGAACTCATTGATGTCATTAACTATTCCTAACCAGAATAGTTAGTCAAGTATATTTTTATTTCTCATTCATTTCATTAGATGCTTTCTTTTTGCAAAAATTTATATATAAAATCCAAAAATTAAACAAACTTTCATAATTATGGAAGTAGAAAATCTACTTGCTGCAGAAGCTCAACTCATACTCTCTTGTTGCTATTATGTAGCTCCTATAGTTCCTCTTGTATTTACAGGGATATCACATTATTTCTTATACAAGTTATATTTTTTTTAATAATAGTAAAATTAGCGACTTCCTTTCAACAATTCCTTCCTTCACATTTGTATTTCCCATTACATCCCTCATATCATTGTTTTTTTTTTAATCATAACTAACCTTACAAATCTCAATTCCAAACATTACTTTTTTTTTTTAATTTTAAAACACATAACTATATATTTTCTAAAGGGAAAGAAACCTAATTATGCCCCTAACATATCTAAGTTACTCGTTTTAGCAACTTGTCAAAAATGCTAGTAGAGATAGCATTCTGATGTCTCCTTATAGTTTTACCTATATCTGAAGTTATAGAACTTCAAATTAAACAAGGTCACTCTTGTCAGAAAAATAACATCTTTTGTTATAACTCCTATAAAAGGACCATTCCAAAATTCTATTATTTTCAGGTTTAAATCCCTTATAAAAGTTAAAGAGATGAATCTGTCTAGTTTAGTCAATGTTTCAAATGATCCCTCAAACATCCTCATTTTCTACTCTCCCTCCAAAACAACCATTTGTTCATATTATAAACATCAGATGACAAGCAATTTACAAAAAAAATAAAATCATAAATTCTTCTCTTCTAATTCATCCCCAATAGCCACCACCTTTGTTTGTTTAACCATAGAATTTTTATTATTTTTGTATCTATACATAATTTCATATTTAAGACAATCTTTAATGCTTTAATTAATTCAATTCCACACGATTCTATATTTTCTTCAAATTCTACTTAAGAACTCTAACTTAAATTTAACGTTACTACACCTTATAAAATTCAAAATGGCTTACATAATCAAATTTAGAGCCTTACCTGGTGATATATTGACTTTGATTATTCTTACATAATTCAATTCCAGACCTATGGTATTGGATTTAACAACCAAACTAAATTTAAGAGTCTTATATATAGACCTAAGGTATTGGGTGCGACTTGCTTGCCACACTTATGGTATTGGGTTTGATAGTTAGACCCAATATCATGGGCCTGACATGATTGCCATCATAATTATTAAACCCAGCCCTGTGGGTCAACTTGGGACCTAGTATCTTGGCCAATTTTATTTCATTTAAAATTTGAGATTTAATTGACCTAAAATAAACCTTTTGACCCATTCAGAACACCGGTGACGTGACAAAAATCTGGTAGAAATGTTTTTTCAAATATGCTTCTCTCTTACTCAGAGACCTCTTTTTTTATATATATATATATATATTAGTTGGTTATTAACTCATTTCAAAGTTTACTATATAAATACCATAAAAATATTTTATTTTTTTAATGTGGGATTTAAAACACTTTAGTATATATATTTTATGTTCACTAGAAAAAAGTTATGTTCTTTTAATGTGGTATAATAAAACTTTTTGGTTTAAATACTTCAACTTAGAAGAATAAAATAATATCTTTTCAAAGTGTGATAAAAAAACATTTTGAAATAATCTTTCAAACTTAATTATTTACAATATGTATAGTCTATATTCATATGGATTGTTTATTAATTTTCTATATAAAATATTAAAACTTTAAATATTTAATTTTAATTTTTTCAGGTTGACTCGTGTAACCTAGGACCCGACCTTTTGGCAGGGTCAACCTCCAGGCTGGATTTGATAACTATGGTTGCCATGAAAATATAACTTTTAAAAAATAAAATTGAAAAGAAATAAAATAAAAACAAAACAAAAAAGATAAGATCTCCTCTCTTTTATTTTGTTTAGGGGTCTCTTTTAAAAATATTGATTTTTTATATGTGTTTAATTTTTAGAGTAATTTTTCTGGTTCATCTATGGTTTTGATTTCATCTTTCATATAGATAAACTATGTTATTAAAAATAAAAATATTTATTTTTAGATGATATTCTTAATATGTATAGAATTACATGTCTTTTTTTATTCAATCAATTTAATGTTTTATTTTTCAAGATTTAATATTTTAATCTATATTTATCTCTTGATTTTTTAAGTTTTGTTTTTAGGTATTATTAATAATTTTTATTTATTTATTAACATATATAATTTTTAGTTTATTTATTTATATATGTGTATAAAATTTTTAATTTGTTATATTTTTTTGAAAATAAATCTACAATGACTTAGAATAAAGTATTTGCCATTGAAAAAAAAGGGTCTATTTTAGAGTAAGGTGGCAGAAACCTATTAAAAGGCCCAGCCGTTTTCTTAATTGTTCTCGGAAAAATAGGAGGATTATTTACTCCAGTCTCTACTGTTGCTTGCCTTTTCCACATCGTCTACTGATTAATAATCCCTAGTGTACCTGTCTCTCCTATCTGGTATCGTTGGCAAGTAGAAAACATGAATTTTTCAGGCCGGTGGTTTCTTCTTCTTCTTCTCTCCCGATCAGTTTCTTCCTTCATCTGTTTTTATTTAATCTGATTTTTCTTGTTCTGAATATTTCTTTACAGTTGATAGAATTCCGCCTCCGCCTCCGCTTTTGAAAAGGCGGGATGATGAATTGAAACTCAATACAAATTTAGCTGCTTTGAAAGTTTCACTATCGGTTGTGTGCCTTGTTGCATACCACAGAGTTAGGTATATCATATACTAACTTTATGCTTCCTAACATGTATGATCTGCCTGGTAATATAAAGCTTTGTGCTTTGCTGCCTTTCTGGCAGGTAGCGGAGAAAAGTGTTTTGCGTGCACCGGCACAATTGTAGAATGTGAAGGTGCAGCAGGAGGATGATAAATTCGAGGCTACCATATTGACTTCTGCTTCTCTCTTTCACTCTTATAGATGTTGGTGGGAGAAACCACTTGTGGTGGCTTTAAAATACTTGAAGGGGATAAAACATACTTTTTTTTTTCAAGAACAACAAGCTTACAATGATGAAAAGCTTAAAAGAGGGCCTCCCATATTTCTTTTGATGTTTCTGTGGAAGCAATGATCTCAAATGTAGCTTCATCAAGACCTTGATAAATGATGGTCTTTGCTTTGTTGTCTTTCTTTCTATTGGCTTTGAGGACATGTTTTTATACCTCTAGTAAAGCATCTTCTGATTTTTTGGACTCTGGTTCATCATAACCATATTGCACAATATCTATACACTCTTGTGAACCAAGGAATGCCTTCAATCTGATGCACCAACTATCATAGTTGTCTTTGGTTAGCTTTGGGATGAGTGTTTGTGCATTTTTTATAGTCATTTTGCTCTTTAAATGACTATATCACCTTTTGAGAGTTGAATTTGGGAAAACCGACATCGTAGATGGATTCGGAATGGTCCAAATAGTAGGGAACTGGTCTGACTTTGTAGAAAACGAGTCAAAAATAGGGTGAACCGGTCCAAAAACCAATTCGGGTGGTTCGCTAGGTTGAAACAGGAATATTCCAAGGAATATTCTTTTTGGCTTGGCTTCAGAATATGGCTCGGAGTTTGGCTTGGCTTTAGAATAATACTCGGAGCTCAGCTTGGCTTTAGAATATGGCCCGGTGCTCGACTCGGCTTCGGAATATGGCTTGGAGCTCAGCTCAGCTCAAATATGGCGCGCGTGTGGCTCAGACGGAGGGTATGGTCCACCCCATGCTCCGATTGATCTAATTTTTATGCCGTTGAGTTTGTATTGATGAGCTCTACACTTTGGAATGCTCAAAACTTGTTTTTGACAACTTTGAAAATTCGGATATATCCCAAAAATACCTTTGTGTTCTGACGAAAAGGGCTCTGATACCAATTGTAGGTGGGAGAAACCACTTGTGGTGGTTTTGAAACACTCGAATGGGATAAAACACACTCTTTTATTTCAAGAACAACAAGCTTAAAATGATGAAAAGCTTACAATAACACACCCTTTTTCTCTCTTTCTCTTTAGTGTTTCTCTTAATCTCTCCACACATAATTGCATAAGTTTAACTGCCTATTTATACATAAAATCAAAACAAGAAAATTCAACCTTCAAGTGTGAAGGCGGTTGTGGCCGACGGTGTGAAAGCAGTTGGCGGCTGACGGTTGGACGGTTGAGCGGTGACAGCTGGTGGTTGCCTTCTTTGACCTTCTAGATTGAGTTTAGTTCAACAATAGAGACCCTTCTCAAATCACGTGCCCGACTTTATTATTATTATCATTACCTTTTTAGTATAATTGAAAATTTCTCAAAATATTGTACTGCAATTGCAGGTTGAAGTACATCTATCAAATGGGAGTTTGTACGAGGGAGAGGTTACTATAGTAATCTTATTCGTACGAGATTACTACAGTAATAACACTACTCTCTATGTTTCATGCATTAATTTGTTTTTTGGCTTAGTCGCATCATGTATGTTTGCTTATATCTCATGTGTGTTACTCGGGCTTAAGCATTTTACCCCTGAATATTTGTGTCGATGAAATGACCGTACAAGCATGAATTCCTTTTCTAACTCTTGTATTTGCACTTGGACACAACCTCATCTCTATCCAAACTAAACAAGCAACATATTGATAACAATGGCTGTTTGTAATAAACTCAACAAAGGTTCTTTTAGAGAAATGATGATGGAGAAATGCGAGAGATGAAGAATAGAGAAGTGTTAAAGTAAGCATGCTTCTTGCTTGGTTTGGTTAGTGATATTGTTCTCTGGAGAAGGTATTAATTTGAGGCTCAAACTTTTCAAAACCCCTTGGTCTTGCTTACACTTGAAATAGTTGAAATTGATTTTCCTTATTGCCTTCATTAGCATTCTTTCAATCTATTCCCAATTTTTATATACAAGCCAATACTGCCCTCTTGTTTGAATTTGGGACTACGAGTTACATAATACATGGAACATCTTTTGGGCAATAGGTCTCAATTCAACTATAATTGGAGGTATCATGCATCACATTCGTGTACTCACATCCAATATTTTAACACTTTTCAGTCAATTCACCATATTCAGAAATTTTGAATTCATCTTTTCTAACTCTTGGGCCCTGAATTTTGTATCTGAGAAGCATAGCTCAACACTCATCCTATGAGGAAATCAAACTCCTGTGTAGAGAAACTTAGAATGAGAGTATTAAAGTCAACTAGGATTACTGTAGAACTAACTACTAAGAGAAGTGAATGAGAGTATGAAGGAAAGGAGTGGTGTTTTTATGCAAAAAGCTTGTTTCTTAGAGAATTTTTTGTTCTATGACTATGCGATTTCACTTTCAAAGAGAGTCCAGAAGAAATATCCCCATAAAAAATAAAAATAAACCCTTTCAGAGACTGAATTTCAAAAGACTTTTAAGTTGTGCCTATAAAATTTTCACTGTACCCACCAAGTCCTACTACTTGAATTTGCGATGAGACCATAATTGATGACCTTCCCATGCCTCATTTAAGGTACCCATGAAACAACTCTTTGATCCATTAAACTTGTTACAAAATGGAATTAACCCTCTTTTGTTATTTCATCCACTCAAGTGCAATGCCTAGACTTGAACCTCCTTTTGAAAGGGAAAACCACCAAACAACAAGTTTAGTGACTAAACCACTAGTTTGGTGACTAAATCATGGTTCATTAACTCAGCTTTCACCATAAAACGGTCTTTGTTGCTTGAGGATAGCAAGAAAGGGGCAAACAATTGTTTGTCCGGAGCTTGTTCTAGATTTGGCATGTTCTTAGACTGACTAAAAGATCTATGCTTTGATGTTATATATTTGATGAACTGATACCAAACTGTAGCATAAACTAGTTCTTTATTGTAGCATTTTATTGGGGGGCCACTCATTAATTGGGATGGAGAAGTCATCGGGATCAATTTCTTTTGGAAGGGCCAGACTCCTTTTCTGCCAATCAACATAGCTTTTAGATGCCTGGACCACTTAAATAAGAAATGCCTCATCATTTTTGAAGAGTAGTTATTGCTTTCCATGACATTCTGGCATGTTCATGGCACCGTTCCACAATTGATTTTTATCGAGATTCCTTTCATAATTTGTATAACCTGTTAACTTACTGATCATGTTGTTCTCAATGGGTTTGAGCATTCCAAATGTTTTTTTTTTTTTTGATTTACATGAGGTGTCCGGGTCAGCTTGCGCGCACCACAACTAATCCTCACGGTCCACTGGATATCCTGCAAACCTAGTAGACAGGTAAGACATCGCGGGGATGACAGGCGTGCACGCTAGAATCAGGTGCATTCCAAATCTTTATATTTACTGGTAGATGTGGAATGGGGTGTGTGAAGAAATCGCCAGCCGAAAAACAACAATTCAATATTCTAGACATAGAGGACAATTAAAGCTAAACTAAATTGCAAGGAAAATTATTTAATTCTTCCAAAATCACCTGCCGCATCGTCGTGCACATACTGTATATTCTTTTCCCATCCAGGGTACTGCATGGGGATGGAAGTTATTTAATCTTCTTCTTTTTTTTGTCAATATCCAACCTCAAATAAGATATTGTGAAGAATGTTGGGTGCATCTAATGTTCTACAATGGCGTAGGAGTGTCCCTCATCCTTGGCTCGGGATGGAATTTATTAATCTTTATGCTGCTGACGTGGTCACTTTGGAGGAAATAGTTCAATTGTTCCCTCTTGTTTGCAAAGGGGTTATAGTTGAAGAGGTATGGTCTTTGCTGCGCTTTTTTATTTTCTTCCTCTTTATATTTTCCCCAAATATACTTTTGCAGCAGGTGTTTGCTCCATGGCTTGGTCCGTGATGTCCACTTAATATTTGCTCATATATTCAACAGTTTCATCCTTGAGGCCCTTTCTTCTATTCCATGATTTCTTTTAAGGCTTGTTTGATGAGGCAAATATATATACATGGAGATGTTGACAGATGATAGCTCTCGGAAATATTCTTTTTGTGCGTCTTGTAACTAGCCGCCTCCACACTTATGAAATCCTCATAATCCTGAGCCCAAAGCTACTGCTCAACTGACCATGCTGAATCAAATGTTTCTTCTATGGGCTAGGCATCCAAGTTCTGCCCCCTGTTCTGTAATTATTAATGTAATTTTCTTTCAAATGGAAGCAATTAGGAGTTAAAATGATACAGGACAGCCAATGGGCTGTTCTGAATCTGATTTCAGAGGCTGTTTTAGGGCTGTTAGAACTGTGTTAATGTTCATTTCCGATGGAATAAGACGAAGGACATGGGATAGATTTATAAGGGTCACACTTAGAGGATATATAAAAAATAAGCTTCACATCTAGGGCTCTTAGTTGTCATATCTAAGGGAGATAGACTCAGAGAATAAAAAACAAAGTGAAATATTGAAAGACTATATAAGATGCTAGTACTCCTAGTCCAACAAAGACTTAATTTTCCATATAAGAAATCTATTTAGAAGTAAAAACCTATGAAAGCTAATTATTTTAGAACCAGTAGATTACTAGATAGAAAATAACCCAAGACAAATTTTCAGCAGATCTGAATATTATAGAAACACTCTTGTCTATAAAAAGACATCAATCTTGCTTCTTTTGTTATCTGCATCATTTTCCCCTGGTTGGAGAAAACTCGACCTTGAGTTTTGAAGTGTCCAAGCAGCAAAAATCACATAGCTTGCAATGACATCCTGCTGCAATGCAACACCACTGATATAGGAACTGGTTTGTTGGTGACAGTAGTGATAATATGAGTTTTGTTCTATCAATTTGACTATCAAAATCAGGAATAGTGGCCATTTGTGTTGACAGCAGCACTTTGTCCTCGATATCCTTGCTTTCATTACTTCGTGCTCCTCAACTTTTTTCTTTTGTTCATCTACACAGGTTCTTTAGGCTTTGTAATCGCCTGATTATATATTGATTTATCTTCTCTTTGTTCTCCACAGTGTCGCCAATCTGAAATTCCTCACTTTCTTTTTGAATCTTCCCTATGGTAAACAACACCAGGTTTTTCTTATCAACAAAAGCTTGCTACTCGGTCTCTTTTTTGTTAATCAACGTGATTTATTTATTTTCTCAAATCCATTTCCATATCAGTTAAAAAGAAAGAAAGCAGGCAGCACACTCTGTCCTGCATCATAAAGTTCGAGGTTTGGTCTCATTACAAACCTACACAAGTATTTGTGAGTGTTGTATTTCCATGGAAGGGTATTGTTCCATCCATGGCATTTGTGTGGAGAGCTGCGTTACAAAGGAGACCAATGAGAGGGATTTAGGACGCATTCTTGGTGTGCTGTTGCATGTCATAGTGGATCCCAATCTTCCAAAACTAATAATTAATGAATTTGAGAAGCTGGCATATAAATCTTCCAAAACAGTAACATTGGAGCACTTGTATCAGGTAACGGAAGAGTCTCCTGCTGATCGTGCTGAGATACAACCCAATGATGTTATAATTAAATGCGACAGAGAGGTGGTTAGCTGCTCCTTAAAGGTACGTGACTTTAGTTGCTTGGGTGTAGAGCGCCCCGCCTCTCTTGTAGTGTTTTTATCGTTCAATGTTTGTCCCAGAAAAGGGGAAACAAGAGTGAGTTAATCTTCTTTTGATTCTTGGCGTCAGTTCTTTGGAATGATTTGGGACAAGGTTGGGAAATCTATGGAGTTAGAGGTGATGAGGGCAGGTGTTTGTGGGCCTTTGAAGCTCGCTATATTCGCCGATGACCTTCTTCCAGACAGTTATAACAGGTAAAATCCCTTTCTACATGCTTTGGGTGGTTTGTGTATTGATGCATGGTGTTGGCATGGAAAACTTAAGCAATGAGCTCTCTATGGACGAAGTTTGCTGCTTTATGTTCGTTTCTTGCCATGATTGGGTCTTCTGACATGCCAACCTGTTTTGTGATTTATTCTAATCTGCAGCTTTTGGTGCTTTCAGTTGGCCAATTTAATCGAGGAGAGGGTTTCAGGATGACAATTACATTTGTTCTGGTTGTTCACTTCCTTGAGATCATGGAAGCAGGCCGTCCTGCTTTGCTTATCAAATGCCGCCATGCATATATATTTTTGCATCTTTTCTTTGCTCTTTTCCCAGCTAGTATTGCATCCTGTGTGATTTAGCTTTGCAAATTGGGAAGCAGCTTTATATTTATTCGATTCTCTTCACCTGCGTGAATAGTCTTACAACCAACAAGATATTTGAAGGAGGAATCTTTGGCTTTGACTCGATTTTCGTATATTCATGGGATTCTTTGGCTTTGACTCGATGATTTTCGTATATTCATGGGATGTAGTTTGCTTACCGTTCGTGCAACAAGTGGCCAAATTCAATGTTAAAATTATAAAAAAAAATAAAAAATTTAATTTTAAATTAATTCAATGTTAACAAATAAATTTAAAAAAAATCAAATAAAATAGAAAAAAAAAACAAAATAACCATAATAAACTTAGTTTAACTTGTAATCCGGGTTATGAGACTGTGATAAATTTAAAAAAAATAAACTAAGCAAAATTATAAAGTTTTATTTCTAACTTATTTAATATTGAAAATTAAAATTAATAAAATTGGTATATAACTAAACATATAGAAAATAAAAAAATAAATTATGATTCTTAAAATAACCAAAAACTAAATAATAAAATTAAAAATATATAAATACTGAATTGTTGAAGATTGTTTAAGGGTGAAATTAAAAAAAATTAAATTAAAAAAATATTATTAAATAGTGTTTTGTGTGTGTAATTAATAATTTTGTAACTAATGAAATGAAATTTTGTATCAAAACTAAAATTCATTTTGTTAAGAGAGAGAGAGAGAGTATTTTGGTTAAAAGAATAAAAACGAAGATATAAAAATAAATTTGTTCTTAAGATAATTTTAAAATAAATTTATATTATTTTTCATAAAGACATGTTCCTTCTGATTTCATCTCTTTTACCTCAAAATAATAACCAAATTTTAACTAAGATTGAGCTCACTAATCATAACCGAACCCATTTGAACCCAATGTTTTTAATACAAAGCCCGTTATTTCTCTCAGGCCCATAAAATAAATTTTAAGCCCATCCCATAGTGAAGAAAACCCATTGTTTCTCTACAGCCCATGACATAAATTTGAAGCTCATCACAATACGTGGAACTGAACACATTGTATTTGTTCCCCTGCGGCCTGTAACGTAAATTTGATGTCCATCCCATCATGTAGAACATGTCTATAGCGTGGTGCAGTGTCTGATTTAGCAATGCCGATTGTGTGAGTCTCCCCCCTCGGTCTGATCACTCTCAACTGACTTCTCCTTCAATGTAAGCTTGGTTTTCATTTTAATAAATTTATTTTTAACGGGTCTAAAAAACTTTTATGATCATTATATTTCCAACATGGCCAAGAAAGTAAGTTTAGCCGTGAAGGGGCTTATAATATGCCAAGAAAAAATATTATATTATTTCTTGTTATTTTTATGGTGAGCTGAAATATTACAAAAATAAAATTATTTTTTAATATTTTCTTTTCATAAAAAAATTTTATAAATTATAAATATATTATAAAATCTTCAAAATAAAAAATAATAATCTTCAGTATACATGTAGTAAACCCTAGAGAATTTTAGTTTTTTTCAATGAATACCCAGAATAAACCAAAGGAACACATGTCTATTGTAGTCATGTTAAAATATGATAATTGTGCACCAAGGCTTGTAGCCCAATGGTTTTGGTAGAGTTTCTTTACCTATGCATCTTGAGTTCAAGTCTCAACGTACATGTCTGTCACCTCCGCGGTGTCTTACTTGCCTACTGGACTTGCAGGATGTTGAAAGGATCCGGGAATTAGTCGTTGTGCGTATAAACTAGCCCGGACACCTCGAATTATTAAAAAAAAATGTGATAATTGTTTCCTGACAAGAGAGTTTATGGCATGATTAGAATAGGTTTAAAAGGGCACATGTATATTGAAAACAAATCTTGGGAATTGATTAGTGCCTTAGAAGATTTCTTTTATGGATTATGTCTATAGACAAGTATAGAAAGATTTTAATAAGTAATGTGAGAATTACAACCTCTTAAATAATAGGAAAACAACTAATAATCTTTCTATTACTAGGAAAAAACACTTCACTTACTCTCTTACAAATGCCTTATAATTTTATGGGATTACTCTATTTTCATTCTCCTCTTCTTCTCTATATCTTAATGTGTAAAATAAGCTTGAAGACATTACTTATTTATAGGAAGAGTGAGGGGACAAAGGTTATAAATCATAACACCAATAATACCACAAATTATGTCATAACTCATCTTCACTCATACTCCACTAATTATACCAATAACTCCTCCAATTATATCAACAACTCATCTCTAATTATGCTAACAACTCCACTCATTTTTTGTCTTCCACTAATTAATTAAGTGGTGGCCTTACACTAGTTACGTCACTCACGCGATTCTGTAGGTTAATCTTTTTATAAAAAATATCAAAAAACTTAATATTTGAAAATATTAAATATTTCTATAAAATTATACCTAAGAATTTTGGATTTGATTGCAACCCTTAACTCAAGAGTAATAGTTATAATATTAATAATAACATTAAACTTACATAACCTAAATTTAAGCGAGTCTATCTGCAATACCAAACCCAATAACATTGAATGTGGGTTTAGCTACAAAGTCATGTTATAAAAGTGTGATAATTAAATAAATTAATTAAAAAACCAATAAAAAGAAAATAAAACTAATGAAGAAAATAAAAAAATCTGAATTAACTGGGTTAACCTTTTAAACCAGATTAACCCGTCAAATCTTGAATTCGTGTCATGAAAGTTTCATAACTAAATACAATAAAAAATTGACAGGTTATCCAAAATTAACAAGACTAACCCTTCAAACCAGGTTACCTGGCAAACCTGAGATTCGTATCATAAAAGTTTGATAACTAAATAAAAAAATTAAATATTAACAAAAACAATTAATTAAAAAGAAAAAAACAAACAAAAAAACTTAGCCTTTTACTAATGAGGAAAAAGAAAAAAAATATAAATAAAAAATTTATATCAATTGGGTTAACCCATCAAATCAAGTTAACATGTCAAATATGGGATTCATGTCATGAAAGTGTGATAACTAAATAGAAAAAAATTTAAAACTAAATTAAAAAGGAAAAATCAAAGAGAAAAAAAAACCTACAAGAAGAAAAATAATAATAAAGAAAAACAAAAACAAATCTGAATTAACTAGGTTAATACGTCAAACCAAAATTTATGTCATGAAAGTCTAATAATTAAATAGAAAATATTTAATATTAATAAATTATAGACAAAAACAAATAGAGGTATCAGATTTTTCACTGTAGACTTCACGATACAGTCCACAATAAAAAAAACTTAAAAAGGAAAAGAAAACAAAAAAGAAAAAAACAAAGTCATACACCATGGGTTAAATTTTTTTCTTGAAAAAATATAAAAAAAGGCTAAGATCTAAAAATGTTAGGTTTTTCTGCAAAGATATACTCAAGAGCCTTGGGTCTAGCTATAACGCTTGATCCAAGAGTAGTATTTATAATATTAATAATAATATTAAATTTATATGACTCAAGTTTAAGTGTGTATGGCTGCAACACTATATTCAAGAGCTTTGGAAATGTGTTTGGTTATAAGATCGTGTCATAAAAATGTGATAATTAAAAAAAAACAAAGAAAAAAACCAACATTAAGAAAAAGAAAAAAAAATTGAATTAACTAGGTTAATCCTTCAAACCAGATTAACTCATCAAACCTAAAATTCGTGTCATGAAAGTTTGACAACTAAATAAAAAAATTGACGGTTTAACTCAAAATTAACTGAGTTAACCCGTCAAGCCTGGGATACGTGTCATGAAATTCTGATAAGTAAATAGAAAAAAACTTAACATTAACAAATTAAACTAAAAGAAAAAAATTAACTAAAAAGAAAAAAATTTCGAGTTCAATCGTCAAATCAGGTTAACCCGTCAAACCCAAAATTCATATCATGAATGTATGATAACTAAATAAAAAAAATTCACATTAACAAACTAAATTAAACAAAAACTTTATTAAAACAAAAAGAAAAAGAAAAAAACTCATAAAGGCAGAAAAAAAAAACAAAGAAAAAAATACAATTAACAATTTCACTAATGCAGTGCATAGTGAAACAATAATGCATAAAAGACATGGAAAAGCTACAGTGCTTTCCCACACCTTTTAGTATTGTTATTAGTTAAATGACCCCTGCGATGCCACAGGTCAAATTTTTTGCATAAAAATATTAAAAAAAAGTTAAGATTTAAAAGTATTAGATTTGTTTGCAAAATTATATTCAAAAATCTTTGATAAACTTGAAAAACTCAAGTTTAAGTTGGTCTGGCTGCAATACTAAACTCAATAGTCTTGGATATGGGTATGACTGTAAAGTTATGTCATACAAGAATAATAATTAAATAGATTAATTAAAAAAACAAAACAAAGAAGAAAAAACCAACATGAAGAAAAAACTAATAAAGAAAAAAAAATTGAATTAACTGGGTTAACCTCTCATACCTGAGATCCGTGTCATGAAAGTCTGATAACTAAATAGAAAAAATTTAATATCAACAAACTAAATAAAAAAATTTAATTAAAAAAAAGGTATTAACCTTTTCACCTTGGATTGTACTATGCAGTTAACAATGAAAAACATAAAAAAAAAAAAACAGCCTTTTCACCGTAGATTGTATATAATATCAAAAGATGAAATCAGAAGAACAAAAGTAATAAGGAAAAGGAAAAACAATCTGAATCAATAGGTTAACTGGTCAAACATGGGATCTATGTCATGAAAATATAATAATTAAACAAAAAAATTAATATTAAGAACCTAAATTAAAAAAATTACAAAAGAAAAAAGATAAAAAAAACTAAATACATTAACTTTTTCACTGTGAATTGCACTGTGCAATCCATAGTAAAAGGCTTAAAAGAAAAAAAAAACAAAGACATATACAGCGAGTTATTTTTTTCTTGCTTAAAAAATATCAAAAAATGCTAAGATATAATAAGAGTGTTATGTATTTTTGCAAAGATATATCCAAGAATCTTTGATCTAGCTTAACGCAAGAGTAATATTTATAATAATATTAAACTTACATGACTCAAGTTTAAATGAGTCTGATTGTAACACTAGACCCAAAAGCTTTAAATGTGGGTCTGGCTACAAGGTCATGTCATAAAAATATGATAATTAAATAGATTAATTAAAAAAGAAAAAACCAACAAAAAGAAAAAAAACTAATGAAAAAAAATAATTAACTGGGTTAACTCTTCAAATCAGCTTAATCCATCAAACCTTATATTCGCGTTGTGAAATATTGATAACTAAATAGGAAAAAAATTTGATGGGTTAATCTGTCAAGTTTAGGATACATGTCATGAAAGTCTGATAATTAAATAGAAATAAATTTAAAATTAACAAACTAAACTAAATGAAAAAATTAATTAAAAGGAAAAAAAGCAAAAAAAATAGAATTCTGTGTTAACTCGTCAAATTAGATTAACTCATCAAACTCAGAATTCATTAACAAACTAAATTAAACAAAAAAATTTATTAAAAGGAAAAAAACAAAGAAAAAGGAAAAAAAATCCCATAAAGGCATAAAAAACCAAAAAATGAAATATATAATAATAATAATAATAATAATAATA
>SRLM01000692.1:416110-486989 GCA_015708895.1 Populus ilicifolia
AAAAAAATTTATTAAAAGGAAAAAACAAAGAAAAAGGTAAAAAAAAACCATAAAGGAATAAAAAATGAAAACGAAAAAAATATTGTAATATAATTATAATATAATATAATATAATAATATAATTATCATTATATTATTATTATTATTATTATTATTATTATATATAAGTATTATTAAAAGGCGTGGGGAAGCTACAGTGCTTTCCCCACGCGTTTTAGTATATTGTTAATTAATAATACAAGTATCAGAAGAATAGAGATGTTGATTATGCTAAAGCATATCTTGGAGATGATACAGTTAAAATTGGACACGAGGTCCACATTATTTCCATGTCTGCAACTCTCCCTCACGTCTTCAGTGCTGCAAAAATCACTGGTTATGGTACCTATGATACCCTTGGGTTCGATTTTGGGAATAAAAGTCAGCCGATGTTTATGGTGAGTGACATATCAATGGTGTGGGAATGCACTGGAGCTCCAGTGTTTGATGCAAGAGGGAGAGTTCTTGGGACAGTCACACATGAACACCTTGGATATCCTGTTGTGAGGAAGTTTGTCGGAAATGATGTTGTTCAAACTTGTAACCTTTGCAGACTTATAGCTTGAAAGAAAGGTCTGTATATCTTAATTAGTTCATCATCTGATCGAGAGGACAGGGTAGAAATTAAGATGGTTACTGCTTTTGGCATTTTGAAGCAGTATTCGTGTGTTCTGCTGGCTATTGTTGTTTTCGGAACTTTTCTAATTCTAAAATGGAGTCCTTTTCGATGTCAATGCTGACAGAGGTATTTAAAAAAATCGAAAAATTAATTAAACTAAGAAAATTAAAAAATAATTGAAAAAACTGAAAAAAAAACTGATTAAAATTTTTAAAAAATAAGCCGGTTCGGTTCGGTTCGATTTCGATTTTGTAACAAAAAAACCAAACCAAACCGAACCCAAACTGACAAAAACCAGAAAAAATCGAGCCAAAATCGAGTCAAATAAAAAAAACTGAGCCAAAATCAAGTCAAACCGGAAAAAACCGAGCCAAACCTAAAAAACCAAGGCAAAACCGAGAAAACTGAGCCAAATTGAAAAAACCAAGCCAAACCGGTTTTAATTGATTTTTTTCCCTAAAAACCAAACCGAAACTAGTCGATTTGACCCGATTTCAGTTTGGTTTTATTTTTTAAAAAAAATTAAGATTTTGTTTACTATTATTATTATTTTGCATTCTCTTGCATTCATGAAGTCTCAAGAAATACTCGGGAATGAATTAAAAATTAATTTTGCAATATAGGATTTTACTCTTAGTTACAAATAGAAAATTAAGGATCAATTTTTACAAAAAAAAAACAATAACTCATTTAAGTTTAATCATGAAAAACTTATCCTTAACATTTTAATTTATCTATTATTATTTTAGTAAATAATGTTTCAGACCACATTTTATGTTTTCTTCTTAGCATCGATTACAAGTCATTTTCCTACATAAAAAATCATCAAAGAGTTAAGTATGTTCGTTTTGTAAAGAGTAATTTTTTATTTTATTTATTTATTTATTATTAAAAAATTAATCAATAGAAAATGACTTCCAGTTACAAAAAATTGGTTTAGTTTTTGAAAAAAAAATATTTTTATTTTTAGAAATTAAAAAATTTAAAAATATTATGTTATTTATTAATTATATCAAATTTAATACTTAAATTTTTAATTATTATATATTTTGTTTTGAATTTTTTAAAATTTTATTTCAATTTATCTTTTTAATTTATAAAATGTATTTTTATTCTTTTAATAAACTTAAAAATAAAATAAATTATTTTTCATTTAAATATTAAAATATATTTACCAATTTATATTTTTATAATTATCAAATATCATAAAATAATTGATTTTCAATCCTTCAAAATCGACATCAATTTGAATAATTTATTTCCTTCGATCCTGATGGGTGACAAGCTAGCGGTTGAAGTTCTCATCATTTGTTACTAAATTAATCATTTAAACGTAAATATACTGCGTAATTGATGGGCGGCGGCTAGCAATCTGTGGTTTTGGCAACTGGGCTAAAGATAGTTCAAACGGATTTTAGGCAAGCTTGCAAGCAACGATTACATCTATGGATGATCATAGTCTTCGTCATGGACGGGATTGGGGAGAATCATCATCATCATCAATTGAAATCCAAAATCAATGGAGAGAGTATGATGCTAGGCTGCTACTTGATTGCTTGCTTGCTCGAATGCTGTTTTCTCGTTTGTATAGCAGTGATTTATGTGATGTATGTGATCGATCGATTGATTAAATGTTGTAAAAAGCAGTATTCAAGATTTACTTAAAGAGAAGTTGATAACACAGGATGATTTCCCTTGGAAACTGCCCATACCCAGCAGTAGCGGCAATGTTGTTGTTGAAGAAGAAGGAACGTTATTGAAATATGTGGGTGGGGTTGATGTAAGCTATTCTAAGGAATTAGACTCAGCAGCAGCATCAGCATCAACAGCAGCATGCGGATGTGGAAGCCTTGTTGTTTTGGATGTCACCACTCCCACTCTGCAAGTCGTCTACCAAGATTTCTTTCTCCTCACCAATTTCGATGTCCCTTATATTCCTTCCTTTCTTGCTTTCCGAGAGGTCAGTAGAATCTATTGTTATCATTGCGATTCTTTCTTTCCTTCTTTATTTCTCATTGATGATGATGATGATGATGATTTTTAGGCTCCAATACTCTTACAACTGTTACAGAAGATGAAAAATACTGAGAATCCATTCTACCCCCAGGTCGGCCAATCCGCAATCCTCTTTCTTTTTAATTTCATCCCTCCCCTCCCATCCCCATTATGAATATGATAATATACTACCATATTCACCTTTCATGCATCATATGTATCGATTCATACTCTTTTGCCTTGCCTGTTAATTAAGGTTTATCTGAAATTGAGGTTGGCTCTGTTTTATTCAACAGTTACTGCTTGTTGATGGCAATGGTTTGCTTCATCCTCGAGGCAAGTTTCTGTCTCTCCTTTGCCATTGAATCTTCGTTTCTTTTTATGCATTGCATTACATATAGCAAATAGCTCTCTTTCACAGGTTTCGGCTTGGCTTGCCATCTTGGTGTTCTGGCTAAAATCCCCACCATTGGCATAGGAAAGAATGTAACTAACCTCTTACTACTTCTCAATTACCACTCTTTTATTACCTAATGCTAACTATTGTAGCCACCATTAGTCATCTAATTAAGTTTCTTGTTGATTTCTTTAGGGTATTCGCAATTCAACTTGCCTTTCTTATTTCATCTCTTAACTTGTCCTTTCGTTAAGAACTTTTCCCTCTACTTTCTCTTTTGTATGTCTTAGCTGCATCATGTTGATGGTCTCACTCAATCTGGAGTGAGACAGCTTCTTCAGGCCAAAGATAATAGTGGTGAAGATTTTATTACTTTGACGGGATCCTCTGGCTGTGTATGGGGAGCGGTAACAGATTTTACTCATCATCTTCTTCTTCTAACTCAGCATAAAAATTTCATATCTGAGTGATACATTGCACAATTTGATCACAAGCAGTTGTGAAATGGTGAGTTGTTAAGGGATCAGTCTACGATGTCTTGCCGAGATCTTTATCATCTTTCATGTAAAACTCAATGAAGTTAGCTTGGCGAATCCCTCCTCTTACCTTATGTGCCATGTGTACAGATGTTCCAAGGATCGAGCACTCTAATTATTATAATTGAAATTGGTTTTTAAAATCAAAGCTGTAGATATTTGCAAAGAGCAGTTAAGGGATGATCAAGCCCTCATTCTCCCTCATCTTCAATCTGTCCTTGGTGTTTCTCTTGTTTTAATTCTTCCTTTCATTTTAGATAGTTTCCCCCTATTACCACTGCTGTATATTATTCTCAGGGAATTTAACAAAGTCCTAAATTAGTACTTCATCCTAGAAGCTGTCTTTTTCAGGGTGTCCACTTTACGAGATTCCTATTTCTGCTTCTTTTGTTATAAATACGAATGCAATAGTAATGTGGTTAGCTTGTAAATACACATGGATTATCTTAGTTATAGTGACATGGGAAGTTTTTTTAATGGATGAATTTCTGGTCACTTTTGTGCCGTGTAGTAGAACTGAAAATGTCCATCCTTCAACATCAAGTTTGACTCTGGATAATTGGATGGTAGAGTTTATAGAGGAATTGGTGCATATGTTTTTAAATAAGAACTGATTTTCATCATGCATCTGCTACCTCATGACCTCAAGCTTTTAAATAGAGTCTATAAACATTTAGTAGGCATAAGGTACCTCAATACAGTGGGGAAAAAAGTTAAATAGAGTCTATAAATGCTTTGTTCATATATTTTATTCAGAGCATCATCATCTTCTCTTCTGCTCCAGAAGTCTTTTTCATGACAATGTTCTTCAAATCTTTATGTTTTTGATTTTTTTTTCTTTAACAGGCGATGAGATCAACCAAGGGCTCATGCAAACCCATATATATTTCAGTTGGTCACCATATTTCTCTCAACACTGCCATCAAAATTGTGAAAATGATTTGCAAGTATCGAGTGCCGGAGCCTATCCGGCAGGTGAAACCTTATAAATTTTAAAGCTTTGAAAGTGTCACTCACTAGTGGTATTTTCTCCATGAAGGATTTGGTAGTGGTATTCAGATAGAAGAGACAATGAACAAACTAATATTTAAGTCAGCATTTACCACATCCAGACTAGTTTAACTGTGATTCTGTTGTCTTGCTTTTGCAACTTAATGAAAGGCCAATAAAAATGGTGTGAGAGTTCTCCTAATAGTAGTGGGATTGACCCTATTGGCCTTTAGCTATTATATTTGGCTGTCTCAAATGAGATAGCTGTTGGATGAAAGCTCTAATGTCCTGTAGATCATGAATCTATGATGAAGATCTCTTGGATTTTCTTTTCAACTGAGCTCAGATGTTGTCTTGTTCATTGAGAAGCATTCTGTCACTGTAGCTAGTTTTTCTATTTAATTCCTTTTGAAGCCTGATGCTAGTTTAGTGATTTGAAACGTCATATTTAGTGAAGGTAAGCACATGGTTAAATGGGTGGTTACTAGGAAATCTCATTAAGTGGCCATGAATTGTTTGATGATTTGCCTTGCAAGGATTTGCTGTAATCCGTCTCAAATACGACAGTGCATCTGGTCTCAAACATTACTCTCAAAGGCCCTAATTTATTCGATGGTCATGTTCCATATTTTACTGAAAGCTGGGAGGTAAAAGAGATTAATGTAAAAGTTGGAGATTATGCGTTTAACCTTAGCTCATAACTTTGAACTGTCAAATGCTTGTTGACTCTATTCGTTTCTTTTCCTTTTTTTGTTTATGCATCCTGTTGGGGGACTATGCTATTTTATCTGGGCATTACCATATTGCTTTAACTGCAGGCTGATATAAGATCAAGAGACCACCTCCAAAAGAATAGCTGTGGGAATGGTGGAACATTGCAGTAGCTTGAATTTGGTGAGGACCTATGTTTTTTCTTTTTCTTCACTATTTATTGTCATCACTCTTCTACTGAGAGGTGATCAAATAACCAGAATTGAGTTTGAATAGATGGCAGGTACGAGGGTAAATGGGCACAGGGAATCAAAGTGGATATTCCAGAGCAGGGGAGAGAGCGACAAGACTTATTTGAGGACATTCTATGTACATGCTGCTGCTCTAATTCTTGAGATGCTGATAAACTCCTAATTCTCGGAAAAATTTATGTTTGAGAAGCCAGAGATAATTTGTAAATATGTTTTCCGCGCACATTTTTTTCAGCACTTGTATGTGACACTCTGAGACTTCTATTTGTCTCAATGGCACCTCTGGCTCAGTGTTGCCCGCCAGGACACTGATGTTCTTGCTTCTTCCAGCTATTGGGTATACCATAAAGGGATATTAAGAGATGGAATACCCCACTGAGTGAAAATCTCGTTGCATCAGTTCCTAAACTTGGACTTTTTAGATTGAAGGCTGGGGCAGCATTTTGTATTTAAACAAAACCCGAAGGAACTGTAAGTTAACAAAATCTTTGGATAAGATTGATATGGCTGATTATTTCTACATTACCTCATTGGCTTGTAGTTTACTAATAAATCCCAGGACCATGGTATTTTGAGTTCATTAATGTCATAAGAATTGTTTATTTGGGGAAAATGCACGGAGGAATTGACAGTTTTTGGAGAGGAATTTGTAGGCTATAGTCTGCAGGTCTGGATGGTGGCAATTTTGAGATGCAATGCTGCACTGATTTTTGTTTTCTTGTTGTTAGTGTTTGATGAGACAAACACTCATGACCATTCGGTTTAGACAATTTTCTCCTATTTGCTAGTACAATATATGTATCTCAGGGAAATTAACGAGGTCCTAGGTTGGTCTTTCCACTTTACTCTTCGGGTTGTATGCTTTTTTTCCAATAAAAAAAATTAAATACATATGCTTTTTCAATGTTTTTTATGTAAAAAATATCAAATATAAATTTAAAAACTTATACATGCATTAAATTAAATCAATCAAAAATCATTTATGTTAATAAATAATAAAAAAATATTAATAAAAATTAAATATATCAAGATATTTAATTTTGTAAAGCTTATTAATTTAATTATATTTATTGATAGAAAAAGAATATCTTGCAAGGCTGCCTTTATTATAATTATCGTCAAAAAATATTTTTAAAAATAAAATTTAATTATATAAAAAATTAAAATAAATAAAAGCCAGGTCAGGCAGTGATCTATTTAGCATGGCCCGTGCTCAGCTCTAATATTTTTTTTTAAGATATTGATAATAGATGATAAGTCGTTTGTCCTATTTTTTTAAGAAAAAAAAATCTGATAATGTATCATTTGTCTAGATTTCAGCCAATTTAGTGGTTGGAAAAATCTGGTTTTATGTTTTATTTTTAATTCTAAGACTCGTTTGCCTAATCTTATTGACAAACTCGTAAATGGCCTTAAAAAAGATTACACAAAAAATCAAAACCAAACCAAAATTAATTTTTTTTTCAAGCTTATATTTAAGTTTTTCAAAGCAATTTCAAGGCACAAAACACACTTAAGTGGAATTCTTCTTATTAAATAGAAACTTTTAACATCAAGATCGATTATTTTTGCGATCAAAATTGATGCTAACATTATTTTTCTCTCTCTAGTGCCAAAACATGACGACCTTTTTTTCTTTCTTTTCTCTCAAATCAAGAACTAAGAAATAACAAAAATAAATTTTTATATCAAAATTGAATTGAAAAATTGTTGAGGGACTAAATATGTATAGTTTGTAAACTTGTTGTGTGAACTTTAAAGCCATCACCTATTTATAATGTTTGTTCTACTTTGATCCTTTTCTTTCAATTTTATCCTTAATCAACTAATTTAATTTAATTGTCCTTCAATTTCACCCAAAAATGTAAGGACTAAATTAAAAAAAAAAATTGAATAGCAATCTACAGTAAAATGTAAAAAAGTGAACAATGAACATATGATAAATATTTTGATCACATCTTTTAGATTTGCTTACTAGTTATGTAACCCACTCTTTGTTGCGGGTTATTTTTTTCCAACAAAAACAATTATATACATGAGCTTTTTTAACACGTATTTGTATAAAATCAAAAAGTTCATGCATACATGTAATAAAATAAATCAATCATTATATGTGTTAATAAATGAAAAAAATCATAAGTAATAATTAAAAATAAAAATTAAAAAAATCGAGAGACAAATATAGATTAAAACATGTCATCTCACAAAACAAGATATTTATCTAGTTGTGTTTGTTAAATTTATTTATTTAAATAAATTTTTTATTTAATCAAATATATCCATGACCTAAAAAAATGAAAAAAACCATTTTAGAAACCAAAATCAATCTAAAACAAAAAAATCTACGTAAAATCTTATTTGTTTTTTCACAAATTTTAAAGGTAGAAAAACACCTAACATGAACTCTCATTATCAAATGGAATCATTTGACATAAATATCAATTGTTTTAATGGTCTAAACCGGTGTCAACGATATTTTTATCTCTTTATTGCTAGAACTCAGCGAGTTCTATCTTTTATTTTTCAAATCAGAGATTAAAAAGGTAAAAAAATAAATAAACTTTTTATAACAAAATTGAATTGAAAAAAAATATTGATGTGCCATATACGTGTAATGTTTAAAGTATAAAAACTAAATTTAATTTTTTATAGGAACTTTGAAACCACCACTTATTTGTGGTATTTTTTCTACTTTGATCCCTGTATTTCAGTTTTATTTTTATCTAATAATTTAATTTAATTATCCTTAAATTTGGTAAAAAAAAAGAAGCAATCACTAAAAAAAATATTTAAAAATTAAATTTAAAAAATTATAAATAATAGGTAGTGCATACTTTAAACACCACTTTTTAGTTTTTTACTTAATTATTATTATTATTATTATTATTGTCCTAAAAGTCTTCAACAGGGGTGGCTGTTTGATTGACATGATTGACATTCCTGCCACTGCTTCTTTTCAACATAAGAATGCGAGTAATATTTAAAATTTGATTTTCAGAAGTGATCTTTCATTTTCACAAACACAGAAGACTTACTATTCATGTAGGAGCTGATTCAGAGTTTGGTAGGCATTTGCAGGCTATCTTCATTCATGTTTGGATGCGTGACTATTTCGAACAGCAGCATGAGACCAGTTGAGAATTATCCTGTTGTGTTCCAATTGTTTAGTTCTTGTGCTTAATGACTTGAAAGTTCCAGACTCAAATTCTCAATTTAGCTCCTTCTATACATACCAATCAAGGAAAAACAAGTAACAGTCCAATACAATCAGTCCCCAAAAATCACAAAAACGCTGAAAGAAACGCGACGGCAAACGTTACAAAACTAGACATTGAAAACCCTCTTCCACCTTCAACACCAGACGTGACTGTTTGACTTTGAATCATGATCCTAAATTTGCAAGTCCCGGTGGATGGGTCATTACTTGTAACAACCGAAAGATTATTTGGGAACCTACAAGCACTTTCAAGCTGATTGTTCTGCTGGTAGTAACTGTTAAATGCGTAGGAGATGTTGCCCTGTGCACTTAAATCTCCACAAGAAGTCCCATAGCCCAGACTAGTACAGTCTGCACTAGCACAAGCATAACTCACACTTGGTGCCACCTGCGGATCGCCAAGGCTTGCTGATGGAGACATGATACACCATTTTTGAGCTAAATAGCTCACACCCCTTGCTGGTACCAGACCATTTGAATTCGTCGTCCCCAGGCTAAGTGCATACTTAGGCTGTCCATCCAAGTAAAATAATCCCCAGTGTCGCTCAAAATTACCAGGCTGAATGCTTTTGGCATCCTCGTCGACGAGACTAAACAAGTAGGCATCCACAGGAGCAGGACGCATGGGGGTTCCCTTACCAGCATTGACATTATTCATAAACCCTTGGTTGAACTGCTGTGCATAGTTCAAGTTTGCATTTTTGTCTCCATCGGTAGGCCATCCAATCTCCCCAATGACAATGGACAAGTTTCCATATCCATTTTTCTGCAAGGCCCAGACAAGGGTGTCATGATTCGCATCGAACACATTGTCGTAGATTTTTCCACCATCATTCAAGGAAGACGAACTACGGTTGTTGAAGAATGCAAAGCCTAGGGGGAAATTAGGATTAGTGTAAAGGCTTATAAAGGGATAGATATTGACAGTGAAGGGAGCCCCATTGTCGCTCAAGAACTTGACAATCGACAGCATGAGATCTTGGATGTCTGAGCGGAAGTTACCATCGGATGGCAGATTTGTGGGACTCTCATATACATCAGCATTGAGGGGAACGGTGACTTTCACCCGAGTGTCTAGTCCGGCTTTCGTTAAAGCTGATTGGATATTTTGAAGAGCAGGAAGAGTTATTCCCAGAAAGCTTCCATTGTATGCTGACAAGAACGGCTCGTTTCCAACTGCAACGTACCTTATAAATGGCTCAAAATTACTGGCGAATAAATACCCCAATACAAGAAATGCTCCACATATAGTGGAACATAAACAACACATAAGCAGAGCCAAAGCAAGCTGATATGGGATGATTTGGTCCTAGTCATGATCACTTGTTTCTTCTTACTCTACACATACTTGGCTTGTGTAAATGGAGTCAAAATATATTGATCGAGTACTTCAATATTAAATATTGATCGGCAAATAAATCCAAGTCAAAGGAAGAAAAATTAAAAAGGAGGGGAAAGGAAGGGTTTGATGGATTACCTGATGTCTACGCCACCAGAAGAGATATGGGAAGAGACATTCTTGGCCACCCAATTCTCAGCAGCTTGTTCACTATTAGCCAGAGTATAGAGCATATCATTGGGGATGCCCACCATGATTTGAATCCCAGAATTAGCAAAAGCATTTAGAGTAGCTGAATCAGCATCAAATAGCTTAACCTTCTGAAAACCGTTGTCTCTGAGCATGTTAACCACCGTGGAAGGCGGCAGAGGATGTGTTGCCTGAGTTCCCCAGTTGACTCCAATACCACTTACAGAACTCAGCAACAGCAGCAGTAGTTGAAGAATATATAGGCAGTACAAGGCTAGACCAAGAGGTCGTTGCCTTTGCCTTGTGGACAGCGCCACTCCTTTGACCAAACCCATGTTGTTACTTATGTATGTACTTGAGAAATTAAGACAATATCATGAATTGATCCTATGGATCATAAGAAGAAGAAGAAGACGACGATGACGACTATAATATGATAGATGGATGGATGGATCAGCAGAGTTGGTTAACTAATTAAGGAGCTAGTTTGCAGGGTGATCAGAGAAGCGTCGAAGGCTTGCTACAAAAAGAAAGGAGATCGAAAGAAAGGTGAGGCAAAGAACGTGATCAGCAAAAATTGCAAAGCTTAAACAAATTGCTCAAGCCTTGATTAAATTATTTTCATATAATAATCATAATATGATGTTGAATAACCAGACAGAGCAGTTCTGTTATTATATCTGTTTATTTATAGAAAAAAAAGAGAGTTTTATTCTAATAATTGTTTTGTATAATTAATATATATTCGATATAACTTACATGTAATAATATAAGAGTGGGGGGAGACTACCTTACTATAGAACCTTGTTTTGTTCGTGTTCTAATAAATAAGGAGATTAATTTATTTTAAAATAATAATAAGAAGAAACTTGGTGAGTGCTTGCACGATGGACGTCCATTTTGATTCGATTAACTCTAAGCCCTAAAATAGACAAATTAAGAGCAAGAATAAAGTAATTAAAATAAAGTAGTTAGGTGCTGGATGATGGAACTAGAAGAAATATGCAATACATGGGGAAGGCGCACCCAACCTCCTAATTTAAATTATATGTTTGTTTTCGTATATATATATATATATATATTCATCACTCTTCAATCCATCCATCCATCCATCGTGCATGCATGGGTCATCATCATGTTAATAAATATTTATTTTTTATTATTAATATAAATATTCGAATTAGCTTTCATTCATTTTAATTAATTTTATATATTTTAAAATTAATAACTATATAAATTTAATAATTTTAAAATTTATAATGATAAAAATAATAATTTTTTAAAAATAAATTTAAAATCTTAAACTATTTCTCATTCTTATCAAGTTATGTTAATGATTATGTTAATGAAAATGACTGCTTAAAAATACTGGAGAGTGCAAGTCCATTCCATCGAGCTCTTCAGCTTAATTACAAAATTAATAAACGGCCCCACTCTGGCGTCAGGATGCTCATTCGAGGATCATCAGAGATGGGCTGGGCCTTTCCAACCTTAAAGGTTCTTCAAAAGCCCAGAGTCCATCTTATTTACTGACGGCCTGTTTGTGTCAATAAGTCAAAATGCCGTAGGCCCACGTGTTCAAGAGTATCTCAAGTCTTGACATCAAAGAATGCATAGCCTTTTCTTCCCATTACTTGAGAATATAAGCTGCTCTGACATGACAAGTTCTATCCTCGGGATTTGAAGGAGGAGTAACAGCATAAGAAGGCGGGTTTATGGGACCGAAAACCAGATTGAATCTGCAACATAAAATATTTATCAGAAAATGTTATGTTAGAGCACTTTGAGCAGCAGATACATATTTTGGGGACTGGTCTGACGCCATGTGGGATGGATCATGAAACGTCCACGATTCTTTGAACAACCGCACCAAAATGTCATGATGGACCGAACTGTACCGGTATAAAAACAAGTACACGGTATTAAATTTTTTTTACAGTAACCCTCCCCTGCTCCATCGTTCTCCCCTCAAAATCTCCTGCTGTGTCAAGTTTCCACCCACCATCTCTGGTCTCTGCCCTCTCTGCACTCGGTGAAAACCCAAACGTAGCCACACAAGCCCTAAAACAGCGATCTCTCCTCTCCCTTCGACCATCCCCTCTCCTCATCTTCCATCTCCAGCACTTCCCCGCTTGCAGCGGCAGTCTCTCCTCGGTATGTTTCTTATTTTATTTTTACATGCTGATTTTAACTTTTTAATTTTACAGACTTGTGTTTAGGCAACCTAAATGAAGAGAAAAAACAAGTTAACTTGATTGCTTAAGAAGAGAACAATATGAAGAAATTAATTCCGCGATTTGCAGTAGATTAATAATGGTTTTTTAAAAAAATTTTATATAAACATTTAATACCTTTAATTTAAAGAAATTAAATCTAGGATTTACAGTAGACTAATTTAACATCTTTATATAAAATATTTATTAAGGTGGAATAGTTAAAACCCTGTGGTGAAATTATATCTATAATTTAAAGAAATTAGATCCGTGATTTGATTTTATTTTGGTTTTGTGCACTGTGGTTTCCCCTGAAAAAACCCAAGCTAAAACCCTTTGTTGTTGAGAAGAAGAATGTACCCCAGTATTGACTGTTGCGAGATGAAGTCTGAGAGAACCAATTAGCAAGGAATCCAATTGATGAGTTAAAGTGGCAGGGGCCTTTCCAATTAACATAAAAATATGAAGAATGATAGAGGAATGAGGAAGGCAGAAGGGGAAGAGAGATAGAGCAAGAGAGAAGCATGATAATTGCATTGTATATTTCATATTCCTTCTGTTACATGCAGTGTTATATTTATAGGAGTGGGTAGATTCTAGAGTCTGTTATTTGAGGCACACGAGACTCTTGTAAGGAGTGGGTAGATTCTAGAGTCTGTTATTTGAGGCACACGAGACTCTTGTAACAGTAACAAACAATAGAATTAAAAACACAAGGATGATGCTGGCAATGAATTTATTTAAATGGTGCGTGTAACTAAAGAGCTGTTTGAGCGTTATTGAAATGCCATCGTTTCATCAATGATCTTTTGGTTTAAATTCCTTTTCCCATTACTGTGCTTCCTGGTTCACAATAATACCTTCCCCTTTAAAAAATTTTCTTGACCTCAAGGGAGAACTGTGGGTACCTCATCAGAAGGTCATCAACAAATTCCTATGTGGCTTTGAATGTGATAAGGTCTTCCAATTAACTAAGACTTGTGTTGCTGCATGATTTTGGTGCTTGACTTGTCTCCTATCAAGAATGGCTTGGGGCTGCAACTTGGGTTTTGGGCTAGTATGTTGTCATACACTATCTTATTCCTTGCATGTTGCTTCAATCGAGAAACATGAAACATTGGGTGTATAACGCTTGAACCGGCAAGGCTCGGTTTGTATGCCACCACCCCTATGCACTTAATTACTTGGTAAGGATCATAGTACTTGGCTGTTAACTTGTGTGAACCCCTCCTGCTCACTATTTGTTACTTGTAGGGTTGTAATTTCAAGTAGACCCAGTCTCCCACCTTGAAGATGCGTTCATTGCTCTTTTTGTTTGCTAGTTGGATCATGTGATGTTGAACTAGAGATTGTCTTTGATAGTCTTAAGCATGTCTTTCCTTTTTGTTAATTGCTTGTCAATAGCTTCTATGTTAGAATCCTTGGGCAGATAAGGGATGTGGATTGGAGGATCTTGACCATATAGAACTTCAAGGGGTGTAGACTTGATTGGTGAATGATAGTTGGTATTATACTACCATTTGGCTAATGGTAGCCATCTGCACCATTGATCGGGTGTCTCGCTTGTTATGCACCTCAAATATTGTTCTATGCACTGGTTCACCACTTCTGTCTACCCATTTGTTTAAGGATGATAGATTGTCGAATGCAACAATTGAATGTCTTGGTAGACGAATAAATCTTTCCAGAATCTACTTACAAACATTGGGTCTGTCACTTGCTATTGAAGCAGGTAAGCCATGTAGTCTATAGATTTTATTCATGAAAGCATCTACCATCGAAGTAGCTATGCAGAGCTGGGATAGAGCAATGAAATGGGTATACTCACTGAACCTATCTACTACAGCCAAAACAACGTTCTTTCCTTTGGAGTTGGGTAACCATTCAATGAAATCCATATTGATTTCCACAAAGGGTGTCTAGGGTATAGGAAGAGGTTGAAGCAAGCCAAGTGTTAGGATGTTCTTGCTCTTATTTTTTTGACAGGTGTGACACTCTCTCATATATGTTCTCACATGTTTTTGTTGTTTTCTCTAATAGAACAGTGACCCTAACTGTTTGGTGGTGACATTAACACCAAAGTGTCCTCTTATGGTAGAGTTGTGATAGATGGAGTTTAGTTTACCCTGTAAGTTAGAACCATTGCCCACCACCAGCTTTTCTTTTTTGTACAGATGCCCATTCAACCATTATACCATGTATAATGTGGATGCAAACGAGGATCTATGTTTAGATTGTTGATGACCTTTAACAAAGCATTATCTCCCAGGACACCTCCTTTACTTTGTCTAACAAGTTGGTCAAAATGGTAGATAATGTAAGGGTGAACAGCTCATTGCTGGTTCATCTAAATAGAGCATTAGCTGCAATATTTTCATTTCCCTTTCTATATTCAATGTCATAATCAAAGCTTAAAAGCTTGGTTAATCAAATGTGTTGGGAGGGAAAAGAAGCCTTTTGTGCCAGCAGGTACTTGAGGCTCACATGATCTATTCTGATTGTGAAATGCTTTCCCTATAAGTAGTGTCTCCACTTGGTAACTGCATGTAGAATGGCCAACATTTCCCTTTCATAGGTTGATAATGCTTATTGCCTGGGTCCTAATGATTAGCTGATGAATGAGATAAGGTGCCCCTCCTGCATGAGTATAGCACCTATACCAGACCTTTAGGTGTCTATTTCAACCACAAAAGACTTGTTAAGGTTAGGCAGGGAGAGAACCAAGGGTTGAGTCATCATCTGTTTTAAGTTTCTGAAAGCTCTGGTTGAATCTTTCTTCCAGGTAAATGCATCTTTTTTTAGTAGATGGGTAAGTGGCTTGCTAATAGCTCCATAGTTTTTGACAAATTTTTTGTAGTAGCCAATAAGACCTAAGAATCCCCATAGTTGCTTAACATTCTAGGGTTTAGGCCAGTCAGTGATGTCTTGAATTTTCTTAGGGTCAGTAGCTACTCCTTCCTTAGAGATGACATGCCCTAAATGTTCCACCTAAGGGATACCAAATGCATATTTGATGTGCTTAGCCACCATACCAAATGCATATTTGATGTGCTTAGCTACCAACTGGTGCCCTTTAAGTAAAACAAATATGGTTTGCAACTTTTCCAGCTGAGTCATTGACTGACTATAGATCAAAATGTCATAAAAAAATACTATCATAAACTTCCTTAGATGCTTGTGGAATACTTCATTCATCAAGCTCTGAAAGGTAACAAGGGTGTTGGTTAGCCCAAATAGCATCACCAAGAATTCATAGTGGCCATTGTGAGTTCGGAATGCTCTTTTGAACACATCATGGGGAGTCATTCTAATCTGGTGATAATCATATTGTAAATCCACCTTTGAAAATATTATGGTACCCACCAACTCTTTTAATAATTCCTCCACTAGAGGTATTGGAAACTTGTCCTTGATGGTTAGTTGATTGAGAGCTCTATAATCAACACAAAGTCTCCAGGACCCATACTTCTTCTTAACCAAAACAACAGGGGAAGCAAACAAGCTGCTGCTTTGTTGGATGATCCTAGACTTGAGCATTTCCTCCACCATCTTTTCCATTGTCTTTTTGCACTCTAGAATATTTGTAAGGTCTAAGGTTGATTGCTTGTGCACCTTCTTTCATAGGAATAGTGTGGTTATGAGTTCTGATGGGAGTAATCCTTCAGCTTCCCTGAATACTTCCTTGCAATGATTAAGGAATTCTTCCAGAGCCACTCATTCCTTCTGGGTGCTTATGGTTGATGGTGACATAGGCCTTGCATCACTGTTTGTGTCTTCAATAGGCGTGAAACAATATAGACTCATACTAGATAGGTGATTCAAGTTAACCATTAGACTGTTAAGTTGTGCCAACTTAGTGGTGTGTACCTTGGTGCAGTTGGTGCCTTTGAGTACTATATCTTGACCGTCTCACTTGAAGGACATCTAGAGATTCTTGTAGTTAGACATAACATTACCTAGTGTTGCTAGCCATTGGATACCCAACACCATGTCATAGTTGATTAAATCGACAATGAATACATCTGTAAAAAAAATTTTTTTTCCCTACATTCTCCAGCTGAAATTCCTGCACATTGCTGAGCAGTGCATAGTATCTTCATTTGCTGTTTCTACCACCAAGGTTCTAATAGGGTGGGCTAGACATTGCAATTTATTGGCAAACGTATTATTGAGAAAGTTATAGGTGCTGCTAGAATCAATCAGGATGTGTAGAGGGTGCTTGTCAACCTTCCCTACTAATAATGTGTGGCAACCCATCGTGCCCTTGAAAGCATTAAGAGAAATATAGGAGTAAGTAAGCATTTGCTTCACCCTCTGCCTCTACGATATCCTCATCATCTTCGAGTATACATAGAGAATGTAATTGCTTATTTTTGCATTGGTGACCTGGCACAAATTGCTCATCACACTAGAAGCATAGTCATTTGGCCCTTCTTTCTTCCAGGTCTCGAGGCCGTATAGTTCTGGTTGGTTTCTGTATGGGGGTGGGTAATATGCCTTGTTGTGGTTGTCTAAGGTGTTAAGGTTTGGGGTTGCTGTTTATCTAGAATATGATATGAGAATGTTTTCTTTAAAGGGAATAGAGGCAGGCAAGCCTTGGGGAATGCATTTGGGAAGTGTCTGGTGTGGTTGAGGTTGTGATCTTCTGTAAGACAGGGTACTATCTTGCAGTCGAGCAGTATTATAAGCTTGTCTGAGGGCCTTAGAATCGAACATTTTAACAGGGTTTTTGATTTCTATTTCCAATCCCCCAATAAAAAAACACCATTGCCTATCTCTCACTAATGTCAACCTTGTTCCAAAGCACATCAAAATCTTGAATATACGGCTCCAAGCTGCTAGTCTGCCTCAGCTTTATTAGCTCCTCAAAGGGATCTTGTTGACCACCAAACCGACCACACAAAGCTTCAGTATTTTCTTCCAATATAAAGCCATTCTGTCTAGATAAAAGGAAGCCAACTTAATCTTCATCAGTGACCACCCTACCCCTGAGACTCCTTGTGAAGTTTTGATGCCAATATAAAGCCATTCTGTCTAGATAAAAGGAAGCCAACTTAATCTTCTTTGTTTTCTTAATTTCTTCCATGTCAAAATATTGATTGCACTTATACAATCATTTGTAAACATCTTCCCCATCGAAACAAGGAAAATCTCTTCGAGGTTTATGTAAATGGTAGGAAGGTTGCCCTTCTTTGCCAAAATGGCCCATTTTCAAAGTAGAACCTCCATGAGGAAGGTCCTGGTGATCCTTCATGGGACTGCTCTCCATCGTACTCGTCTGCATCCTCTGTAGTAGCGTAGACTGTTGGTAAGCTATTCCATTAATGAGTTCCTTGAGCTTCTCGATCTTATCATCTTGAGTCGCTTTGGTGGTGTGTAATAGTTGTCCATAAGTCTCTAGCTGTGTTAAAACTGGTGCATATCTTACTGATTGCTCCTTGTTGGCAACTTCAAGGGAATCTTCCAACTTCATAAGATCTTGGGACCTCGTGTTTGGTGGCATGGTTGAAGTCTGAATACCACTTGTTGCAAGATGAACTTTGAGAGAACCTATTAGCAATTGATGAGTTAAGGCGGTAGGGGCCTTTCCAATTAACATAAGAATATGAAGAATGATAGAGGAATGAGGAAGGTAGAAGGGGAAGAGAGATAGAGAGAAAGAACAGGAGAAACATGATAATTGCATTGTATATTTTATATTCCTTCTGTTACATGCAATGTCATAATTATAGGAGTGGGTAGATTCTAGAGTCTATTATCTGAGTCCAATGAGACTCTTGTAACAGTAACAAACAACAAAATTAAAAAACACAAGGCTGATGCTGGCAGTGGATTTATTGAAATGGTGCGTGTAACTAAAGAGCTGTTTGAGCGTCATTTAAATGTCATTGTTTAATCAATGATCTTTTGGTTTAAATTCCTTTTCCTGCTGCTGTGCTTCCTGGTTTGCAATATTGACAGAGTTACTAGCCAGAGCATGTGATTTCTCCACATACCTATTATTAGGTATTTGTTTTTTGTTTGAGGTTTTCTGTAATTTTTTATTAGTACAAATAAATGGCTTAGACTTTAGTAATTTGCTTATAAAACTTGGTGTAAAATATTAAAAATCACAGGAATTTGTGTGTGGTGGAACATCATATCCAAAGCTTCTATCTTGATCCTTATAGACTGTTTGTTATCCATATTTTAAAGCTTGAATGGGGTTGGTAGAGAACAAACAAATATCCGATGAAAATGAATAATCCCGTGGTTAAGGAAACAAAATGTGCACCAATAATATTAATCTATTAGGATATACTTTTGACTAGTGGTTACATTGAGGCTAGGCCTGAGCCGAGCATGTCTTTATAGCTGCTGTTGCACACTGATTTTCTCCTCTTCAATGCCATCTTTAACAGCAATAAAACCAAAAAACCCCCTTGTTTTGAAGCCACCTAAATATTTAGTTACTTCATCAGACTTTACAAAATGGCATGGTTGGGCAAAAACCCTTGCCTCCTCTGTTGGGTCGTCTTTTGTGGAGTTGGATAATGGCCCTGACTCCACTCTCTTGTGTAAGGAGCTCAGTTGGCTTCTTGAGGACTCACTTGAAAACAGCTCCTACTCCTTTTCGTGCTTGTCCTTTTCCAAGTATAAATATGATACTAGTGGTAAAAATGAGAATATTATTATATGGATAGGTTTGGATGATCTTTACCAATTGTGGAAGCAGAGGATTGAAGAGAGGAGGCCTTTCCTGTGTGTAGTAGGGTGTGAGCACTGGAGGGACTTGGTGTTGAGTTTGCAAGAAGGGGTCTTGATTCTGAGGTCAGAGACAGAATTTATTGTTGATCTAGTAAGTGATGTGGTTTCCAACAATGAAAAATTGGGACAGGGGTTGTTGACAGATGTGGGTACAGGTAGTGATGCTATTGCTGTAGGTATTAGAAAAATTTTGGGGAGTTATGGGAGATTATTGCCACAGATTTAAGCCCAGTCCCAGTGTCGGTGGCAACCCTTAATGTGCAAAGGTATGGGCCTTGAGGATGTGATTAACTAAGGCAAGAATCTTGGTTTGAGCCCATAAAGGATGTTGAAGGACAAATTGTAGGTATTGTGAGAAATCCACCATACACGCCAAGTGACAATATTTCTGGACTAAAAGCTGAAGATGGTAGACATGAACCAAGAATCGCATTAGATGGTCGTACTAGTGGCATGGATTATCTTCTTCGTCTTTACAATATGGCCGCTGCAATGTTGAAACCTGGTGGGTTTTTTTGCTTTTTCAAGTAGCGGGGAGAAGCAATGTGAATTTCTTGTCGATTGCATGCAAAATGACATATTGCAGGAAGCTTTTGTAATCTGAACATTGTATCTGATTTTGCTGGTATTAAAAGACTTGTGACTGGGTTCCCGCCAATATGTAACATAATTGCAAATGTCCCTTTACCAGCCATCAAGAAAGATGCAAGGCTAGTTGTGTCACAGTTTAACTAAATATAGTAATATCTACGAAATCATGGCACCATCCCTATCATTGGCCCGTTGTCATATCATTGATGACATGAATTTGTTGAGTTTTAAAACCTTAAAAACTTATTTTGGTAGTTTAGTGTGAATGCACGAATCTTATGAGATACTTTAGCAAGTAGAGTTGCCATACCTTCTCTCTCTCATAAGTTTTTGTTGTTTCTGTCTCTCTGTTTATTGCTTTCTGAGTGTTTGATCCATTACAAAACATATGAAGGAATACCTACTCAGAAGATAATCTTTTGTCTCGACTGTTTTGGCTTTTTATAAAATCTGAAATTCTGCTCAAGAGCTGTACTACTTCTTAGGAGGTTTGAATCTTTTGTTTTTCTCGTGCTGCTGGTAGTGATGTAATCGTTTTAGTTTCAAGTTTGTTTTAACACTTACTAAGCCACCAAAACGAGCATTGTGTACGAAGATATATGATGTCTTTCATATCTTTGACCTTGACACAAAATTGGCACTTCAAGTGCTTCATGCTTTAAAATCCTGTTAAAAAACTATTTCTGTTCTGATATATCATACATAACATATTCATCTTTGATGTTCTCTCAGGAGGAATGAGCCGTTTACAAGGACCTTCATCCCTTAAGAGGAAACGGCCAGAAGTGAATTCTCCAGCTCAATCTCTTAATGAACATGAGCGTCTCCTCTATGATGTGATCCGAAGCAAACAAGATATTGGAATCTGGACTAGAGACATGAAAAAAGGAGCCAAACTTCCGGATAATGTGGTAAATAAGTCTCTCAAGGCTCTGCAGGTAAAAAAATTGATAAAAGAAGTGGTGAACATCCAAAACAAGGGGAGGAAACATTTCATGGCAACAGAGTTTGAACCGTCAAAGGAAATCAGTGGAGGGGCATGGTATCTTGAAGGGAGCCTTGATACAGAGTTTATTGAGTCACTGAAGCAGTTATGTAAACGCCAAATAGAAATGAGGGGGGTTGCCACTTTGGAGGCAGTTACAGACTCGATCAATGGTTATCCAGCCTTCAATGTTGATGTGACAAAACAGCAAATTGAAGAGATCCTGAGGACTTTGATTTTGGACAATGTAATCATGGAGGTGAAGAGTAATGGAATGGGTGAGTTTGCTTCAATTCCTTTTGGAGAGGTTTGCTATAAATACGTTAGCAAGGGAGGCCTTGGAGGGGAACCAAAGGCAGGGGCATTAGCGTCCATCCCGTGTGGAGTGTGTCCACGGATAAGTCAGTGTACACCTGGTGGCATTATCTCTCCAAAGACTTGTGTCTACTACCAGAAGTGGTTGGATTTTTAATTTCCAGTATACTTAAAAGATTTGTCTTCATTTTACATTATAGATGTCGAAAATGAACCATATTACCAGTTATATATAGCATAGTTGCATTTTTATTATTGCTCTTTGAAATCCCTTATTCGTTCCTTTTTTTTTTTAAGTATTTAAAATTGTGGTTATAATTATTTTTTAAAATATTTTTATTTTAAAAAATATATTTTATTTTTTAAAAAATATTTTTAATATTAGCTTATTAAAATAATTTAAAATTATTAATTTAAAAAATAAAAAAATTATTTAAAAAAAAAACATATTTAAAAAACAAACAGGGATAAACCAATGGCTCAGTTTCAACTTTGAGACACCGTAATATTTTGTGAAGCTCTTTAGGAAGAACAGTTCATGGTCTGCTTATAGATGTAACTAACTTCGGTTGCAATTCTATTGTTACTTGAGTAATAACGTGATTTCATTGGAAAAATAAATTTAGCTGCTTTTTTTTATTTCTTCTATTGTTATTATCGATTTTGCTTTAAAGAGCATCTAGCAACGTAAGCTAACTCATGTTTAAAAAAAAAAATTAAATTTTTTTATATTTTAGATTATTTTAATAAACTGATAAAAAATAAATATAATATTATTTTAATATATTTCAACATAAAAAAACATTTTAAAAAATTACCACATTACGCACCTAAGTAAATTCTATTTCATCATCACTTCTTTCATGTCTAAACATCATCCACTATTGAAGCCATATTTACGATGATTTGTGCACGATGTGCAATTACAGCTGTAAATCTCTCTCTCTCTCTCTTATTTGTGAGATTCTGATTGGAATATTTTGACAATTTGGGTGAAGGGCAGCCGAACCTAGGGCACTATGCACAGGCATTTTGTTCTCACCTGGCCTCATGTCCACAGATGATCCAAAGCTAATTAAGATGGTTGTTCAATTGCTTTCCTATGTTCCTAGCCTTCCTGTATAAATTGCGTAAACTGGAAAAATGCATTACAGAATGGACAAAAGTAGTTGGTCAATCTTTGGATGCTAAATTGGGTATTGCATTTAAGAACTTGGAGGTTGCACTCTAGCTTCCATGGACCATCGCACAAAATCAGCCTTATTAAGGGGCGTATTGCACTCCATCCTAAAGGTTTCCTGGATAGGTGTCATCTCATCAGTTTTGTGCCAAAATTCATAAAAATGCCATGGGTGTGTGTTCATGAGAATCTCATGATGAGAATATAAGCTGCTCTCACAAGACCTCTTGTTCAATCCTTGAAATTTCACATGGAATTTGAAGAAGAAATAACAACAGAAGCACAAATAAAAAATCCAAAATCTTTCTACAGTACATCATTAACTGTAATTTTGCTACATTCATTACTATCTTTACTGCTCCTGTCATTTTTTCTCTCTTTAATCAAGTATTATTCCCGCCTTCTTTTCAACAATTTAGAATTCATATAGATCGGAGAGTCAAATATCCAGTCCATCATTGTGGTCTGAATAGCTTATTAGGTATACCAAGGAGCAAATAAACTATGATTAGACCTCTGGTATTTACTACATGTTACGAATCCAATTTAAAGCATAACAATCCTAGCATTATTGATATTACTTCATTAGAAAAGAATGGACCATTGGAAGAATGACTGACAATTTCTTTGAAATAAAACAGAGAAATCTAAAAGTATAACCTTAGATTATTTTACATTACAGGATCAAAGAATTAGGGGTTATACAAGGCAGCAACAATTATCACTACCAAAATGTTGAATTCAGAAGTTACGATTCATCAAATCAGTGTCCTTTTTTGGTGGGATTTTTTACATCTTCACCATCAAACACAACGATGAACAGAGTAAAACACTTACCTCAGAGTAAGCTTTCACCTCCATCATCATCAAGAAAATCGGAAGAGCTGCTGGCATTAGTTTGTACATCTTGGAGCTGATAAATAGCATCTCTTACATCCGAAACTAGGGTATTTTTTGCAGCTCTAACCACATCTATTTTCTGAACATTGATCTCTCTCCTATTCTCTTTTCCTGCAACAGATTTTCCTGCACGTGCATGTGCTGCTTTTCTCTTAGCTTCTCTGCAGTGTAATTGGTCAATATATTTCTCATGTAAAGCCTTGTTTTTCACCTGCTTCAGTACTAGGGGACTTACAATATCTATCCCACATGAACTCAATCTCAAAAGGAACCTTTTATGGTCAGAAGAACTCTCATGGAGTTTGTGAAGAAAACCCGGTTTTTCTTGTGAATGCTCAGGGGTTGAAATTTCAACAACCAGCTTAGAATCTTGCATAGATGAATTCTGGTTGGGTTCAAGAATGGAGAACAAGTCTGCTTCGTAATCTAGGTTCACTTGATTCTGCTTTTGCAATAACTCTCTAACATTTTTATGTGCGACATGACTCTTCTGCTTACAACTCAATCTTCTATTCTTTGGGCCAGAGGGATTATTAAGCAGTTTACGAACAGAGATTGAAAAACATTCAAGCGGTGATGAGTTTATTCTCTTAACCCTTGATCGCGGGAAGGTTTGGGGTATAGTCATGTGGTCAGGGTTAACTTTGTCAAAACAATCCTGTGCAGACTTTCCAGGAACCTGCAATTAATTTCATGCACATGTTAATATAAAGCTCTCAGTCGGTGCTCTTTAAGAGAAGGTTATATAGATAGAAACTGCCTTCCACGTATAAAAGGACACAAAATTACCACTCCCAATTCAATAGAAGACGAGACTACCCTTTGACATGGGATATAAGAAAGCCCGCAATTAACCTTTAGGAACAACCAACGACAGTGCCTGGGCATTGCTAGGGGGCACATTCTGCCAGCTGATAAAACAAACAACAAATCTGCCCGCATTTGGATACGCTGACCTTCACTTTTAAAGTGGTAAATGCAATCATGTGGAGTCAGAGGAAATAGGCTATCTGACTCCAGATGGTGTATAAAGACAAAAAACATTTTACAGATCACCAACTACACGCAATATCTGAAAATTATATTAACCAAATATTGCAAGCAACGAATGCATCACTGTGCTTTATAACAATTGAATACTGACTAATTCTTGCAGTGAAAGAATGTCATTCTTTAATTTTCACTTGTGTGATTATACAAAAGGTAACGGTGTGTAGAAAAGCTGATCCAAAGCTCTGAAATCAGCTGTTGATATTATGATTGGCTATGCAGCATGACATGATTTAAATATTTTATTAATTGTGGAAGTATACTAAATAGCCACAGTTTATTCATTGAGTTCGGAAAAAAAAATTCTAGAAATTATTTATATGGCTACATATTATTTTGAACAAAAGAAAGAAGAACACAAATGATGACCCAGTCTCGAAATTTCTCAAATGAAGCTCTTCAGTACTGATCACTTGGAGAATTTTCAGCTAGTCTAAGCTCATATGGGCAATAGCAGATGCTGCCGATAGGTACCATAGAGGCAGTGGAGCTTACCAAAAGGAAATATATAAGGGAACAGAGTTCTGAAATTTTTACTGATAGCCATATAGTTCAGCTAGTGGCAACAAAGTCAGAAAGATTTCTATCCAAAATTGATTTAATTTTGATAGCTAAAATAGAGTGAGAAATATAAGAATAAAGATTAAACCATGAAATTGTTTAAATCCAAGCCAGGTAAATCACCAATACCTGCACTTCTTTTTTGCAATAAAAGAATCAATACATTAGCATAATGAAATGTAATGTTATAACACAGAAAACATACAAATTCATTTTCTCTACAATGGTTTGTCTCTGGTTTTCCTACTTTGAATCATAAATCAATCTCTTTTCAATAGGCTGATAAGAATAGATTGAAGCACATGCCATCATCATTTTAATCCCATGGATATTGTGATTGATGTATGAAATAAAAAAGTAAGTGAAGATTGAAGCATGAAACTATACTCTCACTAGCTAGAATGAAAGTAATTTGAACTCAAAATTGCCAGAGTTCTTTCACGGGAAACCTCAAGAGAAAAATTTACACTTTTTTTTTTTCATGCTACGGTTTTCTAGAAACCTAAGCTTCCAAGTTATGCTAGCGCCAAAGCATCTTAAATATGCATAATATACATAATACCATCCCATCTAAAGTAACCATCTTGCAATTCAAATTGTATTTTTTAAGGAAACAATGATATCATATGATTAAACACAGTAAAGGAAGGGATAAAATAATATCAACAGAAGCAGAAAATAGCAAAAGAGAAAAGAAAAGAAAATTACCAGCTTAAAAACCTTCCTCCAGAAATTAGGGGTAGGCTAGGCTCTAAAGAAAGATCTTTGCAAAGCCATTTCCTGATCCCTTGTCCACCCTTCAATAGACCGTTTATTAGCTCCCTCTGCTCTCTTTCTCTTCCTGTGATTATTATCATAAGCAGTGGCAATCTCTAGTTTCTTGGTTTCACAATACCAACAGCACTCACTCTTGCTTTGGATGCTTCAAGTCCAATAATAACACCCCTCCTCTTACTGGTTTCCACTTCACCTTTTAGTCTTTTACTTTATTCGAAGACGAAACCCCCTCATCATCAGACTTGCAATTACTAGTCTTGTTGTTGAAAAGTTGGTTTGTATTTGGGTCCTGCAACAAAGATCGCCTTGGAGTCGAAACGTCACAGACACCGACCACATTGTTACGAAAGACTGGGAATTTTGCGGACCTAGAGCCAGAGCCAGAATGGGAAATGCCACAAACTAGGGATCTTTTTTCAGCGGGGTTCTGTTTTTGTGGGGAAAGGAAATCACTGTGAATTTTTTCAGCCAGATTATTTGAGTTTCTTGAATGTATTGGCATGGTGAGGGAGTGAGTTTTGTAAATTTGAATTTGAGCGATTGCAGAAAGACAAGAAAAAGAGAAGTCCTCTAGTTATAACTTGCAAGGGGAAAGAAACAGACATGGGCGGCGGCCCATGGCGTTGAGTCATGGACCTCGTTTGAAAGACAGGTCCATAGTTTTTATTGGATTTGATTATAGCTAAGCTAAGCCAGCTCTCCTCAAGTTTTCACAGCCCATGCCACGCCATGCTGTCCAATTCAATCAATCAATTATTAATTATTACACGCGCCCCAGAGTCAAACAAAAAGACAAAAAAGCCAGCGAAAGATTCAGTGAATCTCTCTCTCTCTCTCTCACCTCACGTCCTGACAGCTTTGATTTGATGATAAGAGTCAAAGATCCCTTCAATGGAATGGAATCTCTTTTTTTATTTTCTTTATATGGAACTATAAATAGAGAGGAAACAAACAATCCTATTAGAAGATAGGGTATACAAATAAAATACAGTACCACCATTCCCTGTAATTAATTGCACATAGACATGATCATGTATGAGGTGCATCCATTCCCTGTATGAACGAGCGAGCGCCTGTGTGTCTCATAATAATGATTCTATTCAAATCACAGCTAGCTGGGAAATTAAGGAAACTCCTCCGCTCAGTAGATGACGGTGGAGAAATTATATATATATATATATATATAAAACATTAAATTGGAAAATCGAATCCTTCCTTGGTAAGTAATCTTACAACATTGCATTTGAACAATTGGATCCAATAACAACTTGGGGTTTTTAACAGCAAAGGCCTGCAATGCATTTTAGATGCTAAGGACCGCTTGATCAAATTACCTAAATACAAGGAAGACAGGGTTGAGTTTGCAAAATAGTTACAATATGGTACAAATACATTATTGTTTTTTTTAAAAAAATAAAAAACTTAAAAGAATTAGGTGGAGGAGATTAGGTGTAAATAGAAGAGCTAACAAAGAAAAGAGAAAAGGAAGGAGATATTGAAGGCAGGAATTGAGGATCCGGGGGTGAGAGAGAGAGAGAGAGAACATCGGCTTGTGTCATTTACCATTTATATATATAAATCTGCTTTACATTTATTTCTTTCCTAACCAAAGACGCAGAATTCTTTCACAGGGAAGAAGAGGAGTTAGGGAGCGAGAGATCTCTCATCTATCGCCACCCTTTTAAAGGATAAGAAGAAGAAGAAGAAGAAGGAGAAGAAGAATCATTTTCTTATTCCTGTATTTTAATAAGAGACCCCCCTCTCCCCCTCTCTCTCTCTCTTCGGATCTTTTCAGTACTTAATAGGTAAGATATACTGTTTTTTGTTCTTCTTCTTCCTCTTTGATGATGATTGCTTCGGTGGAATTAAATTGTTTCATCATTCCCGTCTTCTATGTATAAATAAATCAGGTATAGAACATCAACAGATAATGGCTGTTACAATGAAGCATATGGCGCTCGCAATCACTGCTCTTGGAGTGATCTCTTTCCTTTTAGGCGTTGTCGCCGAAAATAAGAAGGTACTCTACCATATTCTATATTGTTATGTGTAATTTTCTGATTAAATTTGGTTGAGTTTTTTCTATTTTTCTTGGAAATAATTTTATAGCCTGCTGCTGGATCTGCAATAACCGGAAAGGGTGTTGTGATTTGCAAGTATCCATCCGATCCTACTGTAGCCTTGGGCTTTCTCTCTGTTGGATTTCTCTTAGCAGCTTCCGTAGTTGGTTACTTGTCTCTCTTTTATCCTTACAAAGGAAAACGTGTCCCCAACTCTGCCTTGTTTCAGAGCACCAGTTTCACCATCTTCTTCAACGTTGCTTTGTAAGTCTTTCTCTTTAGAACTTGCTTCCTCTGTTGGGTTTGCCCTTTTCTATTGCATTCAACAGGTATAATCAAACTCATGCTGTGCTCGTCTTCAATCTTTAGTGACCCACCCCAATTAATCATTAATCGTTAACATGGAGCCTGTATTGTCTTTGGAGGATTACACAATTGAAATTCACAACAATTAAACCAACTATTTTGACAATCTAGGCGTGGATCTGCTCCCATGTAAAATGCCTGCTTCCTGCGTTGCATCTCTCAACTTGGGTAGATTTTTATAGGCTTAGACTCATGCCAGTAGATTGTTTTCTGCGCTGCTTTATTTATTTGGTATACCTGTGGCAAATGTCTATCCTTTTGTGCCGTGAACTTAATTCACCAAATTAAATGTGTCGATCCCTGAGATAATTTTCTCTGAAATGACGTGTCTTGCGAAACTCGAAACAGGTTTACAGCAGGACTGGCAGCAGCTTTGATATTGTGGCCAACAATTCAAGAGCACTCTCACCTGAGCCGCACCGTTCATCACGATCCTGACTATCAATGCCCCACTGCCAAGACTGGCCTCCTTGGTGGCGGTGCTTTTGTTTCTCTCGATTCAGCCCTTTTCTGGTTAGTCGCACTCATGTTAGCGGACAATGCTCGCGAGGACTTCTTTGATGAAACGGAAAAGGATGTCAAGGGGGAACTTAATTACGAGGTGCTTGAAGGCTCTGCGTAACGCCTTTTGAGTCCTGGAATCCTCTCTTTGGTCTGACACATTTCCATGTCACCTAAATAATTCTCAGTTAGCACCACCTGGAAGCCACACTAAAACATGGAATTCCTAATTGTAAATATCATGTATCTTTTGGATTTCAATTCTACGCTTTTCTCTGTTGGAGTTTGGACCAAGTATCAGAATTATTACTTTTTTCCCAGCTCTTTGCTAATTATTAGCTCCTGAATTATTTGTTGTCTGTGATTGTGACGTTGCATATGTGTCAGCTGCTATCCAATTTAATGGTCATGTTTTGCAATCACACTGATATTTGGTGAAACCACGCACGAGGTTACCTGGAATGTTAATTTTAGACGACGATATTATCATGAATCCGGAGGCAGCAAAAATTTGCTGGAGGACCCTCGGATATAGCATCTCTTGCTGGTGAGAGAACATGCAAATCATGCATGCTTGACCGCTCTTTTAAGCAACGAAACGGTGCTTGTTGAACATATATATATATATNTATTTTATGTACGTGGGGTGTTCGGGTTAGTTTACGCGCACCATAACTAATCCACACGGTCCACTGAACATCCTGCAAGCCTAGTAAACAAGTAAAGCATCGCGGGGATGACAGGCGTGCATGATAATATTCGAACCCAGGTACGGAGGAAGGGGACAAGCCTCTTCCACCGCTGGGCTACAACTTCACTTGCTTGTTGAACATATTTTTAATGTTTAGTCTGTTGGAGTGGTAATACGGGAGTACTTTTACGTTTGGACTCTAGATGGATGAAAGAGGCAATTAATTTCTCAAGTAATCAAGAATAAACTAAAATATTGATTAATTAATTCATCCATCAAAACATATATACTGAAATTAATCAATTATTTTAAGGGTATTTTAAACTTAAGAAGATTAGTGCACAACTAAAAAAGGAAAATGAAAATCATAAAATGAAATTAGGTGTCAATCCAACAAATCCCCCGTACTTAGTTAGATCGAGGCCTAACTACGACTCAAATTTGGTTGGGCCACGTCCCAACCAACACTCAACACACTAATGAGATTTAACTCTCGGTTAGGGTCTTTTCCTTTTCCTCTTCTTCCTCTCTTTTTAATGTTTTTTTATTATTACAAGTTACAAACCAACACTCAACACACGGAGAGATAACAACAAAATAGGATTGTCATCTTGAAAAGCTGAAAGATTTTTTTCTAGGTATTATTTTGATATTTTTATGTTTTTCGAGATATAAAATGTCAGGTTTTAGCAAAAGAGAGACTCTCTTAATAAAAAACAGAGAAAAAAAATATTGTACTCTCTCTCTACTTACTGTTTTTATATTATTGATACTTAAAAATCCCTAAATTAATTTTGAAATCATAGGGTTTTTTGCAGGTAAAACCTTTATCTAAACAATTATCATCTAAGACGAAGCTCAAATTTGGTGAAGTATTTTTCAAGCTTCATCAATGATGTCCCCTATAGAAACTTGAACAAAACTCTTGTTTGTTTCCTATGTTAATCTTCCTCGTTTCCCTAATTCTAAAGTATTTATGGCGAATAATACAAAAATCCCAAGAGGAAGGGTTATTGACCTTCCACCATCTTTATCAACTCCTTGTATGAATCTCTATCAACTCACTCAACAAATAATGACACTTACTAAGGTTGTGTTAACTGCCCAGTGATAGCTTCGTTTTCTATAGAACTTGCCAATTATTATACAAACTCTTTTTATGTCTATAGCACCAATCATCCTTATTGCATGTCATGGGCAATGCCAACTCTAAGTTCCTAAGAAAAATAACCAGAATAAAGCAGAAAGTAGACATCATTTCCATATTTATAAGTAGATCACATTACAAAGAGAAGCACTCTCATATAAGGTCATCTAGATATGATCTTTATAGATCAAGAGGTCAGGCCAAAAGTATTAACTATCCTCACCAACAAGCTCGTTCTCCTTCAAAATCTGACTCAATCATCCCATAATCAAAGAGGCAATGTAAATATGAAGATAAAAAAAGACTCAAGTTAGGTAGAAGGGTCACCATTATATGGTTATGTGTTGAACGCATGCCTTCTCGTAGACTTTATAACTAGTAAAATGAATTTGGATAATTATGATAGATTGTCAAATCTTAAAAAACACGTTTAAAATGTGAGAAGTAGTTTGGAATTAGTGGTGTAGGATTCTAAAGCTATGTGCAAAGTCCTTCCAACTACTTTTCAGGGTCTACACGAGCATGGTATCACAATCTCAAACTTGGTTCAATATCTAGTTTTTTAGATTTGTGTGACAAGTTGATTGCTTGTTTCAACACAAGCATACAAAAGCTCTACTGAACTTTACTTCATTATTCAACTAGAAAAGAAAAGCACCAGAGTCTATCTAAAAAGGTTCAACAAAAAGCTATTAAAGGTGAAAAAATTACTAGAACCTATAGCAACAAAAGCCCTTATCAATAGAATACACAACTACTCTTTCTGGAACAACTTTATACTATTTTTTAGTGAAATCTACTTAATATAAAATAGTTGATAGAGAATCATATCTGAGTGGAAAAAGCTAGTGTATTACAACACGAACATCCTCACTTTATTAGACGAAAAAAAGTGTCTTCTGAGCAAGATAACAGATATCTATCTCTGAATACCCAATCTTTCAGGGATAATACTAAGGTCTCAGCATAAAATAGACTATTATACCCAGAAATAATAACTACTCCCTTAAACACTGTCAGGGTTGAGATGTTTACAACAATCAAGAGGAATGAGCATGTGCAACACCCACCACCCATGATAGGAGATGTAGCGAAGTGGAATCAAAAGAAGTACCTATTCTATAAGGATAGGAATTATGATACTAAATAATGTTTTGCCCTAAAAAAGATATCGATGTAGCCCATTGATATCATTAATTATTACTAACCCAAAATAGTTAACCAGGTTCAATATCCTCCATGTTTTGGGATTATCATGTCGATGTTAGTAAACCTTATTGACATCATTAGCCTCCCATTCTTAGAACTAACTAATCAAATCTAAGGAAATTTTGTTATCAATGAAACTTATTGGTATCATTAATTATCCCAACCAGAATAGTTAATCAAGTATGTTTCCATTTCTTATTCATTTCATTATATGTTTTTCTTTTGACAATATTTATATATAAAATCCAAAAATTAAACAAGCTTTTATAATTATGTACATTTAAGAAAAGATTTAAGTGTAGAACACCTACCTGCTGCAGAAGCTTGGCTTGTGATTCTTTATTGTTACTATGCAGCTCTTGTAGTCCCTCATATATTCATAGGTATACTATATTGTTTCCTATTCAAATTATATTCTTTTAATAATAATAAAATCAACAAATATTGACTTCCATTCAACAATTTCTTCCTTCATATTTGTGTTTCTCGTTACATCCTTTAAGATGATTGTTTTTTTAATCATAACTAACATTACAAATCTCGGTTTTGAACATGACTTATTTCCTTTGGATATTAAAATGCTAAACTACACATTTTCTGAAGGCAAGAAACCCAATTATGCCTCGAACGTATCTAAATTACTCATTTTAGCAACTTGTTAAAATTGCTAGCAAAGATGACAACCCAACCTCTCCTAAAAGGTTTACCAATACCTAGAGTTTTAAAACTCTAAATTAGGTGAGGTTAGTCTCGTTAGAAAACTAACATCTTTGATTATAACTTCTATGAAAGAACATGTCCTAAATTCTATCATGTTTAGGCTTGAATCCCTTATTGAAGTTAGGGAGACAAATTTGTTTAGTTTTATCAATGTTTTAAGTGAACCCTCAAACATCTCAATTTTCCACTCTCCCATAAAAAAAACCATTTGCTCATATTATAAACAACACATGACAAGAAATTTACAAATACAATTATAAATTCTTCTTTTCCAATTCACACCCTAATGGCCACCCATCTTTGCTTCTTTAACCATTTAATTTTTTTTCTTTAATATCTCTATATAATTTCATATTCAAGACAATTTTCAATACTCCAACTAATTCAATTCCATATGTTCTACATTTCCCTTAAATTCTACTCAAGAACCTTAACTTTAATTCATGATTAATACACCAAGTTCTAATCAAATTCAAATTGACTTATATAATCAAGTTTAGGGCTCCTTACCTTGTGATAAATTAGGCTTTGATAATTAACCAGTCAAAAAATTTTGACTCTTTTTTTTTTAACACCAGTCAACCCTCACTCTCTCCCTTTCTCCTTATAATTTTCTTTACTTGTTTCTTGCTAATTTCCTTGCCTAATGATGCTTTCCCTACCAATTGATCTAAACCTTGTGTAAACTTAGCATTTTTTGGTGTTTCTTTCTCAATTTTTGGTGGAAAGATTCAAATTTCGCTCTTTTATTTTGTTGTTGTTGCAGCCTGCCTTAAGGAGAAGAAAAAATTTTATATATAATCTTTTTTTTTAATTAGACATTTGACCCCACTTACTTAAGTGTGTTTTTACCCCTTTTCTTTCTTCCTTTTATTATGTGAGTTACACCTCTTTTTATCTTTTATAATTTCACCCCTCAACTTTTGAATTTAATTTATTTTCCTCACATTTAACCTTACACTCTTTGTCTTTGAGTTAATTAAAACTCTTCTTTATATATATATATATNCTCATTTCTCTTTTTTCATTTATATTATTTTTTATTTATTTAAAAGTTTATTCCTAGGTTTTACACTAATCCTTATAAAATCTAGGCAATACTAAATATGACTCCTTCTTAGACAATAAAGGATGTATAGAGACTGACCGGAAGAGTTGTCACCTCAACAAGATCTCTCACTTAAACAAATATTGCTTTAAAGTGCAAACAAGCATTAAAAGAATTGAATATCCATCACTTCTCTCTTAGAGTCTTTTCACAACCTAAAAAAAAAAAAAGAAAAACTTTTTCCTTACTTAGGGGTTGTTGACTTGACAATTAGGGCAATACCAATATGAAAAGAAAAAGGAATCTAGAAGATAGTGTATTATGCTAGTAAGGTTCTTCATGTTGCCAATATGAGGTATATAAAGATTGAAAAGGTGGCCCTCGCTCTGGTTAATGTTGTTAGGAAGCTAGAACCATATTTCCAATAACATCAAATGATTATGTTAATTGATTTGCCTTTAAGGCAAATCTTCTATAAACTTGATATGCCAGGTCATTTGGTTAAGTGGGCTATTAGGCTGGGAGTATAGGCTCTAATATCAGCCTAAACTAGCTATCAAAGGCCAAAATTTAGTTGATTTCATTGTATAATGCTCCTTCACCAAGGTATCTCCACCAAGGGTTAAAACCAAAAAAGTAAAAGACCAATTCACCATTCAACCTTGGATATTACATGTTGATAGAGCATCCAACTTAAATGAAAGTGGAGTTGGGCTTGTTTTGAATAGCTTGGTAGGGGGAGGGGGCAAACCTTTAATTATGCAATCCATTTGGAATTCCTATCCTCTAATAATATAGCAAAGTTTTAAGCTCTTTTGGTAAGCCTCTACTTAGTAAAGAATTTGAATGCTTACCTTTTGTAGTGTTTTGTGACTCCTAGTTAGCAATGAGATAGTGTCAAGAGCTATATAGGGCTAAAAAGTCTTTCATGGTAAAGTACTAGCAAAAGATGTTTTCAAACACTAGTTTAAAAAAGAAAACAACCAAGTTGCTCTCTTTTTTAAGCTTTTTAATGGGAATTTGGTGGAATTACCACCTTATATATAGATTAGTGAGCTTGAAAAAACAAGTATGAAAGAATAAAATAGCTTAGTGGTGGTCATATATGAAGCTATAAGAGAATATTAGAAAATCCCTTTCAAGTAATACTTACTTAATAAAGAACTATCATTAGATAAAATAAAAGCCATCAGGCTAATTAAAAAAAACTACAAGGTAGCCTCCAATATGTTAAGTTAAATAAAAGTCAAGAAGTCTCTCTCTATCAATGTATATCACTTCTCTAGAAAGTTGGAATCCTGAAAAAAAAAAGGTTCCTCAAGCATGAGGCCATAACTATTAGCAGGCATATAATTTATAAAATCCTTGGTGGAAAGACAATCAAACTATAAAAGAGGGATAAAAGAGGAATAAAAGAAGAAATGCCAACATCAATACTACTACTTAAACTTGTATCATCACTAATATTAATTAGACGTGACACAATATTTATAGGATTATAGGGGATTATAGGATTATAGGAATCATTGATGAATTCTGGATAGATTCATCACTCCTGATATAGGGGATTTTCAGGCCTCAAAACCATAAAATTTAGGAAACTCCTCTCATAGAAATTATGGCCTAAGATGTTAGCTTTCCAACAAATCTAACCTCGCTCAATTTGGAGCTCTAGAGCTCCAAATATAGGTAAATATGTGAGAAAAGTTCAAAATTTCACCCCTATTGGCAGATTTGACAAAAATTAATAAAACAGGGGGATTTAGTTGTGATAGGGACAGAAAATCATTTTCTTTCCCTCCAAAATTCTTGTAACATCGAACCTTAACACTAGTAGGGGATAAACCACATTTGAAAAGTGAAGTTGATGATGTGTGTAATGATTTAAAACAATGAAATGTAAAGAGTAAATATTATTGTTGTTGCCTTGCTATTTGTGAAATGGAAACCAGTTGTGAACTAATGTAGTGTACTTATGAATTCAGGAGGAACCACAAGGGGAGTACAACAACAACAACAACAACAATAAAGGAATGCAAATTGAGCATTAATGGCTGGTAAGTGTCCCACACCTATACTCTTCTTGGATGATAATAAACTTCGTCCTCAAATTCATGCTAGAAATCATATTCGTGAATATGACTAAAGAAAGGAAAGATATGGTGAAACAGAAATGGATTTGAAATCTGAATTTCAATCGTAGACTTATGGATTTAGAGTTTGGATACGAGTCTATATATATATATATATATATATATATAAACGACCACCTATGGACTTGATTAGCCAATAATTGAGGCAGCTAATGATGTTAACAAATATTGTTAATATCAACATGACCTTAATGGAAGTATAATGAATGTTGAACTTGATTAACTATTCATATTAAAAATAGTTAATAATACCGACAAATAATGTTGGTATCAGCAAGCCCACAATATCTTGATGAACGTCTTAAGGAGAAAGTTTATGATGTCAAGAGAACTTAGCATCAGCATTAGCGAAAACATCTCCAAGTGTGATGGAGAGCAATTGATTGACCATTTCGGGTTGGAAATAGTTTAATGGCATTGATCGATTAAGATGGTGTTGATATTTTTAAGGAATTGATTAGTCGATCTGGGTAAGGTGACTAATGATACTAATATGAGTTATTAGTGTCGGTAGTGACCATATCAGAACTTGGGGTAGATAAGAAAAAGGATTAAATCAGATAAAAATTATTGTGTGATAATCAAAAAGAAAATCAAACATAGGTTATGGAAGGATAAGCTTTAAATGTAGTAAAGGAAGCATCAAATGTTATTTTTATTTTACGGATCAACAATGATTATGCCCTATCGAGTAGGTACTTGTATTTGTAGATATATGTAGTAGTGACTCTTTATTTTTTTTGTATTTTATTTATTTAATATAATTATCCTCTTATTTTGATGTTGCACGTCCTTCTCATTCCTGTCAGGAGAAGTATCCTAGATGTGTAATTCTTTTGCATGAATTAGAAAATTAGCATTTCCAATTCTTTTGTATGAATTATGGATTTCATGTTCTTAATTCCTTTTGTATGACTTAGGGTTAGCATTTTTATTTCTTTTGTATGAACTTGGAATGAAATGGATGTTTTTGTATTTTTCTTAAAATAAATATATGACTGGAACGATGTTAGTATTCCCTTATGTTAATCTTAGATACCTTCAGGATTTTATGCCTGTAATATTAATGTTATTAATCAAGTTTATTACTATCAGTTTGTGTTGTAAATTACATGGTGGCGCTGTGACATGAATATGTGACACGACCAAAAGATTTCAGTCTTCTTCCAAGTGCAGGAGTGTCAAAGTAATAAATAACCTAGCAAGATTGGGGTCGAACTATAGGAAGGTTAATTGTATAAATTATAAATAACAATAATACAACAACAATAACAACAATAATAACAAAAATAGTAGTAGTAGTGGTGGTGGTGGTGGTGATAGTAATAGAAAAAGAAGAAGCAGTTGATGAGAACTTTGAGATGGAAGATTAACGTAATGATTAAATAATGATAACAACAAATATCAAGGTTAGAAGATCCACTAATGGTATATCAAACAAGTATAGTATAAACTCTTATTATTCAATTAGAAATCACACACAAAAGAGGTTCCAATCAGATTATAAATTGTTAACATGATTACATTAGTTATCTTATTCAATTAATGCTAATACTTGTAAATCTTGTCAGGTATTCATGATTATAACTTTTGTTAACAACAAATCAAGTTCCTTTCATAGCTCAAGTGTCGGTTATACCATACAGTATAAGCTATGAAAGTGCCAAGCATTTGTTGTACCTTATACAACATAAATCTAGATTAGTTATTTAACAAGTAAAGTATTAAAGAGTGAACAAGATAACAAATATAAAACATGTTAGTATCAAACATTAAAGTTTATGTTAAGTTTACACTATACTTATTCTTACACTATTAGTGTAACCTTTTAACCTTAACATAATAAACTTAGTTAAACATAATAAAAGAGAGAAACATAAATAAACAAGATAAGAACATAAATAAGATAAAAGTTAACTAAGTAAAGTAAATGAAATGAAAGGTATAAACAAGATATTAATGAAAATAAAACTTAAAAATACAAGGAGAGAAAGCAAGAGCATAATCTTGATCTGAAGACTAAGATGCCTAAATACATGGAAAATGCCTCCTTTTATAGGCCAAAATTGGGAACTATTGATTTAATGACTAATTGATGAGTGGGTGACCAACTCTTGACTTGGTGACAATCCTTATCTTCTCTTATCTACCAAAAAAATCATTAATAACGTCAAAATTGGAACCATTTAAAATATAAAAGTTATAAAGAATTGTCACAGCTTTCTGAGGTAAAAAATTAAGGTCATTTGGACTTTCAGAACTCCAGATATGGGTCAAACACTGAATAGTACTCAGGCTAGAGGACAGATTCAGACTTCTTTATTGTTGTTACAATTTAGACTTGAAAATAACCTTTTTAAATCTTGGGCTTATATAAAAGTTGTAGGTCTATGTCTTACATTTCTATCCATATAAAGTAGACCTAAATCCGAGATTTACAACTCTAGATATAACTCAATTGCCGAACAGTGTTCGAGTTTGGAATGCACCGACATCTCTTTTCTTAATTTGGCCATATCTCTATCCTTTCAATTTCAGTTCTTAAACTCATCAATCAATCCTTTAATTTATGTGAAAGGCCTGCATTTAAAATAAATATTTACTATAAATTAAAGGTATCTTATATTATTAGATATGTTATTATAAAACATATTTTAGTTAAGGAGGTATTGATACTTCAAATACAAAATGATGATATAAAACCTTGATAAAAAATACACTTTTAAGTACTCATTAATATGCGATGATGATGGAATGAACATGAGATATTTATAGGATGAATTTTTGATAACTTGGGACATTCGGTATATAGAAGACTCTACCAAAAAAATTTGCTAGAAATTTCATTACAGTGTAAATAAATAAATAAAATTATGCATAAAATTCAGTAATTTTAATTGTCTTGTCTAATTCTAGAATTGAGTATGTTATAATTTGGTATCAAAGCATGGTTTAAACTTTGAATGATTGATATGATAATGAAGTTTTAGAAATATGTTGTAGAATGGTCCATATTAGACAAGGAGCAAGAACCAACCCATCTCATATACGGAGAAAGGGTTATGATTCGTTATATGGTAATGAAAATAAAAGGGACCCATTAACAGACATTGTCTCCTATTTACCTGCAGCCTCGTCTCAATCCAAAAAAAGAGAATCAATAAGGCATCAGAATGATTTTGCATTTCAACAGGCAAAAGTGTCGTTGCCCAAGGAATCATGCAGTCAAGGACCTAAGGATAGGCCCCCACCAATAGTGCCACTAGTTGCACCTAATCTGTATTCAGACCCTATATTCCTAGAATAGTTAGTTAAGGTAATAGCGATAAGGATGATAAAGGGTACTTCCCATCGCACTTCTAGATTAGAGAAGGCAATCAATTTGGTTCATTGGGTAAAGGGCATGCGGGAGATGGGTTGTATAATGTATTCAAGTGAAGAAGATGTCAAGGTTATGAGGCATTGGTTGAGAAAGGTGGAAAGATTCATAGATCAGATGCAAGTGCTAGAGAAGACTCGGGTAGACTGTGTAACCTACTTGCTCACATAGAGTGCCCACTCTTGGTGGGAAACCATTTGAGAAAAGAGAGTAGGAGAAGAATTAAGCTGGAGAGATTTTTTTGAGGAATTTGAAGAGAAGTATTACTCCTACCAGCATAGAAAGGAAAAAAACAGGAGTTCCTCGACCTGAAACAGGAGGAGATGATAGTTTTGGAATATAATAAAAGGTTTTAAGACTTATCTATCTTTGTCACCACACCTCTCTACTGAGCATTATCAAGTAGAGCAATTTAGGGTTGGCTTAGACAAGAATTGAAGGTAATATTAATAGCTATACAGTTTCAGTCTGTCTGGGACCTAATGCGAAGTGCACATGGTATGAAGAGGATAATGAATGATACTCTAAGGCCAACCAGTGAGCAAAATCAGATGACAGGGTTTAAGAGAAAAAATTTTATACCTCCGTCAATGAGAGCTCTATATCTAAAGAAAGGTAAAGGCATCCAATATTTTAGGCAAATCTAGAAGGGTAGAGGATGTTATGTTCATAGAGGGAGTTCAGCGGGAGCTAAATGGGCTAATATTGGGGGATATATAGTGGGTTAGACCAGGCAATGGGCTGGTATTATAGGAGGATGGAACAAAGAGGACCCATCTACCTATTGTGTAAAAGGTGTAATTAGAAACAACCCAAAGATTGTTCTGTAACTTCAAGAAGGTGTTATATCTGCATAAGTGAGGGACACCGATGGAGAGATTGTTAATACTTAGGGAGAGGCTACTTTAATTGTAGGGATATGGGTCACAAAAAAAAAAGAATGTTCACGTAGAGGCATTAAAGGGGTACAAAAATAGAAGGCTATCAAACAAAGCCAACAACAATCACTGATAATGGATCGGCCTGTATAACCTACTTAGTCAGGAGTAAGTACCAATAGGACTCAACCTAGATTCCAGAAAGAAAGGACTCGGGACAGGATATACCACATGACCTAGTAAGATGTAAGGGTTATGCCAGATGTTGTGGCAGGTACTTTATAGTTAGACTTAATACAAGTTTATACTTTAATAGATCCGGGATCAGGGTAATAACTTTAAGGTTAAGGAACTCTTAATTAGCTTGATTCCTTTATAAGTTATGCTAATATATTTAGCCTTGGGTCACCAATCCCTCTTTTATAGCATATCAAATTATTAATAAATTAAATGTACCACCAAGTAAACTAAGTCTAGGGATGACAGTTAGTACACTCTTAGGAGAAAACATAAACATTGAAAAGGGGTAGTATAATATGTTGAGGGGATGGAATTACAGGTGGACCTTATGCCTTTAAAATTATATGAATTTGATTTGATTCTGGGTATGGATTAGCTAAGTAAATATAAAACACAATTAGATTGTTTTACTCAAAGTATGGTAATATAAGGGGTGGGTGAGAAGAAGGCGGTATTTAGAGGAGAGAGAAGGGAAGTCCTCAATTCTATAAATTCAGTCATAATAGCTAGGAGACTGATCAAGAAAGGATGCCTTAGTTGGTTGGCTCATGTAAGAGAATTAAAGAAGGGGAGTATAGAATTAGCAAGAATCCCTATTGTAAGATAATTCATAGATGTATTTCTGGAAGAGTTACTTGGGTTACCTCCAATTAGAGAGGTTAAAGTCTCCATTGAGACCCTTATAGGAATCAATGTTATAACACAGTCCCCTTATAGGATGGCCTCTATTGAACTAGCTAAGTTGAAGATCCAACTTTAAGAATTGTTAGACAAAGGTTTCATACGGCAGAGTAACTCGTCTTGGGGAGCCTCGATATTGTTTTTGAAGAAAAAAAATGGCATATTTTAGCTATGTATAGACTATTGTTAGCTTAATAAAGTGACGATAAAGAACATATATCTATTACCATGAGTTGATGACTTATTTGATTAGTTTAAGGGAGCGATGGTTTTTTTTTTAAATAGATTTAAGGTCGGGGTACTATCAGTTAAGGATCAAAGAAAAGGATGTATTGAAAACTGCTTTTAGGACCCGTTATGAACATTATGCATTTCTAGTGATGCCTTTTGGATTGACAAATGCCCCCATAAAATTTACGGACTTAATGAATTGAGTGTTCCGACCTTATTTTAATGAATATGTGGTGGTATTTATTGATGATATATTGGTGTATTCTGACTCTTACCTAGAACACGAGCAACACATGAGGAAGTGTTAGAAATACTGAGGAAGGAAAAACTTTATGAAAAACAAGATAAATATGAATTTTGGCTCAATAAAGTAGTATTTTCAGGTTATATTATCTCCATGGGAGGAATATTTATAGATCTAAAAAAGTGAAGGTTGTTTTGAAATGGGAGAGACTTACCAATGTGACTGAGATTCAGAGTTTCCTAAGTCTTACAGGGTAATATAAGAGATTTATTGAAGGTTTTTCGACAATAGCATCACCTTTGACTAAGTTAATTCGCAAGAAAGTAAAGTTTATTTAGTCGAAGGAATATGAGAAAAGTTTCCAGAAGTTGAAAGAGAGACTTACCTCTAACTCGGTCTTGGCCATTTCTTTAAGGACATAGGGATTTATGGTATATGGTGATGCTTCAAAGAAGAGTCTAAGATGTGTGTTAACGCAGTATGAGAAGGTGATTGCCTATGCCTCTAACTAGCTAAAACCATATAAGGTGAATTATCTAGTCCATGATTTAGAACTTGTGGCTGTAGTTTTTACCCTACGAGTGTGGAAACATTACCTTTATAGGACGCAAGTTCAGATTTTTACTAGCCATAAGAGTTTGAAGTATTTAATATCATAAAAATAGTTAAGCATGCGACAAAGAAGATGGTTGGAGTTGATAAAGGATTACGATTGTGTGATTGATTATCATCCGTGTAAAGCCAATGTTGTAGCTGATGTGTTGAGTAGAAAAGGGAAGGTAGTGGTTGATGATTTGGGGAACAAGGAGCAAGCGGTTTTGGTAGAGTTAAAAATGATTGGTGTGCGGTTAAATGTAGGCCTAGAAGGGTTATTAATAGCTCAAGTAAAAATTTGATTGATGCTACAAGATAAAGTCTTGTAAGCTTAACTGATAGATGAAGGGATAAGGAAAATTAAGGAAAAAAAAAGTCGGGGCATAGAGATACCTTTTCAATTTTTGCTAGAAAAGTTGGTGGCCATAGGCAAATATGTTTACTTGTTTAAGAATAAGATACTGAAAGATGAAATGTTGAAAGAAGCTCATGAATCTCGATTTACAACTCACCCCCGGGAGCACTAAGATGTATTGGGATCTAAAAGAATATTACTGGTGGCTAAAGAAGAAAAGAGAAATAGTTGAATATGTGTTAAAATGTAGGGTATGCTAATGAGTGAAGGTAGAGCATTAGAGGCCAGTGGAAGAGTTGCAACCGTTGCCAATTCAAAAATAGAAATGGGAGAATATTACCATGGACTTTATAATCAAATTACTAAGGAGCAAAAAGGGTAATAATGTTATATGGGTGGTGGTTGATTGATTAACAAAGTCAGCCTTGTTCTTGCCTAAAAAAATGGCAGATCTCATGGACAAGTTGGCCAAATCATATATGAAAGAAGTAATTAGGCTACATGGAGTGCCTATATCAATTGTGTTAGACCAGGACCCAAGGTTCACCTCAAGATTATGGCCAAGCTTACAACAAGCTTTAGGGACTATGGTGAACCTAAGCACAACATTCCATCCTTAGATAGATGGTCAGTTAGAGAGGAATATCCAAACACTTGAAGACCTCCTAAGGTCGTGCGTGTTGGACTTTGGGGAAAGTTGGGAGGCTATTGCCATTGGTAGAATTTACATAAAATAATAGCTACCAAGCTTCTATTGGTATGACGTCATACAAAGCCCTTTACAGGAGGAAATGTCGTACCCTAATATATTAGGATGAAGTTGGAGAGAGGGAGCTCTAGGTCCTGAAATAGTATAATTGATGATTGACAAAGTAAGATTAATTAGGCATAGAATAAAGGAAGCCAAAGATAGACAAAAAAGTTATTCGGACAATCGAAAAAGACCTCTGGAGTTCCAAGTAGGGGACAAAGTGTTCTTAAAAATGGCATCGTGGAAGGGCATCATTTGGTTTGGAATGAAAGGGAAACTTGTCTCAAGATACATCGACCCCTTTGAAATTGTTGAAAGGATCAGGTTGATTGCTTATTGACTGCAACTACTTACGTATTTGGATAAAACTCACAATGTGTTTCATGTGTTCTTATTAAGAAAAGCAGAGGTGGATCCTTCACAAGTAGTACCCCCTACTTCCCATTGAAGTAAAAGAGGATTTAACTCTAAAGACCAAGCCAGTTAGAATCGTGAATCGAAGCGAGAAGGTGATGAGAAATAAAAGGGTACCTTTAGTAAGAGTGTTATGGAGGAATTCTCATATAGAAGAAGAAAGATGGGAGAGGAAAATAGAGATTAGAGAAAAATACCCTCACCTATTTCCCAAGATAGGTATGTCATTTAAATTTCGAGGATGAAATTCTTATTAGGAGGGGAGAATGTAAAATCCTAAAAAAAATTAAATTAAAATGTTATTAAACACATGATAAATATAAATAATAATTAAGAAATTAAATAGGAAAATATAAAGATGTAAGGAATATGACTCAAATTGTAAAAAAAAAGAAAAGTATAGAGGCTAATGTATAATTAGGAAGAATAGGGCTATAAATACCCTATTCATTCCTCTTTCATGGCCGGCTGGAAACTAAAGAAAAAAAGGGGAAGAGTGCAGATTTTCTTCTTCAAAGGAGAGGGAGAAACACCAAATCACTTAGGACTATACAAACCTAGAAACTCCAAGTAGAGAGGACAACCAATAACAAGGATTCTAACAAGGATAAAAACAAGTGCAGAATTGAAGAAAAAAAAGGATAAGGGGTAGGCTTCAAGCTTAAGAAGAGGGTCTAAAATATTCAATTTACATGAGCTGAAATTATGAAATTTATAAAGGTATGGACACTAGACTTGATTTTATAAAACAAGTTAACAATTAAGTAGGAAATATGCATAAATTTTAGATTTTATAAATTAGGGTTCTTGAAGGAAAATATGAGGGAAATGCAGAAATTAATAGGAATGAGGTTAGTTAAGCTAACATAAGATCCTTTAAACTTGAAAGAAACACATAAAATTATTAAAGAAAGAAATCATTGACTCTAAACTTAAGTAGTCCAGCATGTAAGGATGGAAAGGAGGAGGAAAGGGATTTTGAAATTTAGGGTTGCTGAACACTTATGATATATGTTGAATGTGGATAATTAGTGAGTGTGGTAAGAAATATTAGCTAAAAAGGGGGGGATCCTTAGTTCCCTTAAACTACGATCGACCAAGATCCAAGTGAAGGGAAATAAGAAGAATTATGGAGTGTTGTGTATGTTTACACAGGAATCAATTATAGTAGAAAACTCACTTAAGAATCATTGATGAATTCTAGATAGATTCATCACTCCTGTTATAGGGGATTTTCAGGCCTCAAAACCATAAAATTTAGAAAACATCTCTCATAGAAATTATGGCCTAAGATGTTAGCTTTCCAACAAATCTAACCTCGCTTAATTTGGAGCTCTAGAGCTCCAAATATAAGTAAATATATTAGAAAAGTTCAAAATTTCACCCCTGCTGGCAGATTTGACAAAAATTAATAAAACAAGGGGATTTAATTGTGATAGGGGTAGAAAATCATTTTCTTTCCCTTCAAAATTCTTGTAACATCAAACCTTAAACATTCTTTCATAAATAGCATTATTAGCTACAATACTAGACAAAGAAAAAGAAATACTCAAACTAAACATATGCACAAGTGATGTGATCTCAAAATTTTCAGTTATTACTCATGATGTTCTACTTATTATTTCATAAGAAAGTGAAGTCCTATCATTATAACTTGTTTTCATGTTAAGTGTTAGTTGAGTAATAGCATTATTAGCTACAATGCTCCTATAAGGATCATAAGATTGAGGTGGGTTAGAAGTAAGTGTGGAGGACCAATGTATCCTGTGAGAAAATCTAGAGTCTTTACTCTTACTAGTATGATTTGAAAGATTTATTCCCTCACTTCCATTAGCAGAAATACCAGCTCCAAAATCTCCTCTACCAAAGGTTTTTATATCCAACTAAATATACTTAAAAGCAAGCAAAAATCAAGAAAATAAGAATAAGGTTCCTTAACTTTGTCTCTACACACTAAAGGTTCACCATAAGTAATTCCAATGAAAGAAGAATGTGATGCTAAAGTAGAGAATAAGTAATGAATATTTATAATAATGATTCTACTGATAACCATTAGAGATTCTCGCATGCTCACGTGAAACATTTAAGAGGTGGACCAAGATTCTCCAACCTTATCATTTATACACCCATATGAAAGATGTCTTATGATTTCTAACATGTCCTCAAGCTTTATTTCTATAAATGTCAACTATAATATCACCAGCCTTCCCTGTAAGTTCATATTATTTCTTGTATATATCATTTGTTTCTCCCCTACTATATATGACATTTTGATAAAGTAATTTTTTAACAATACTCTATTAAAAATTTACTTCATGGAGCAATTGATAATGATAAGAGAAAAGGGGGAACTTGGTTAGGCCTAGACCAAACCAAGCCCCCACATTTGATTGATTTGGCTGAGATTCAATGCTCAATTAGGTTGAGCCCAATTGAGACTTAACACTCAGTCAAGTTAAAGCCCAATCGAGTTTTTTTACCCTTTCTCTTTTTTCTCTTCTCCTTTTCTCCTTTTTTTTTAATCCTTTTTTTATTATTACAAGCTACAAACCTACTACTACTCTATGTGGAAAGATAATAAAAGGAATAAGGCTATCATGAAAAGCTAAAAGATTTTTTTCTAAATATTATCTAGATTTTTTAATGTTTTTTAAGTTATAAAATATCAGGTTTTAATAATAATAAAAGGAGGACTCTCTCAAGACAAGACAAAAGAAAAAATATATTTTACTCTATCTACTTACTATCTTTACATTATTGCTATATAAAATACCTTAAACTAATTTTGGCATTGGAAAGTCTTTTATAGGTAACACCTTCATCCAAACAATTATTACCCAATAGAAAGCTCAAATTCAATAAAGGTTTTTTCAAGTTTTATCATAAAAGGACTATGTTGGCATTTTCTGGGAATAAGGCTAAAACTGGTTGGTTGATTGAAGATCTTGTTATAGTGAATGCATCAATACCAGGAGCACTCATTGTATAATGGACAATTTTGTTAAAAAACTCTTTTATATTTATATTTATATTTGTATCCTAATCAGCTAAGCAGAAGAACAACGTGACTAACTAACACATATAATAAAACAACTAAAATGGATGGCAAATTCATTGTAGTCACACTCATATTTTTCTATTCGCCACTACAGTGTAATGACCCTTTTATCCTTCCTAAAAAATTATCTATCTTTAAATTAGGGGCATTTTTATCTTTTCACGGGGCAAATTAGTCATTATTGATTTGTTTAGGGGTATTATCAATTTTTTCATGTATTAATGAATAGTTAAATAACAAAAAATCCCATAAAACCAAAAACATCTTACACTATTAGGTGGGGCTATTTTTCCCTTTTACTTTTTTTTATGTATAATGGAATTACACACATGCCATTGGAAAAAAAAACACATGGAATCAGGGTTATACGGTATTTTTTACCTCAAGTATTTTGTTAATTATTGGTTTGATCAGGGGTAATAACATCATTCATCATTTAAATAATATTTTTTTATGGGAAAAATTGCTAGTACATGTCATGCATATGCCAACATGTGAAAGATGTTGCTTATTTTAGGCAGCGAGTGCGACGTCTCATGGTGGTTTGAAATGTGCTTCCACCATATCATGTTATTTTTCATCATCTCCTCTTCCTTTCTAAGTGGCATATGTAGGCTTACATTGGTTGGTTTGTGGTTGATTAACTTTTCTTCCCCCTCTTCATTTCTCACTCTTACCTTAAGGAGTTATGGTCCATATTATTATTAGTCATTCAAATTCAATCCTTTTGGTTTTGGTTTTGATTTTTTCCTTTTTCTTTTTGCTAAACTTTTATTTATTTTCAATTTAATTATTCTATTCTAATGTATAATATATGATGTTACTTTGCTGCTGGCTTGTCACTACTCATATTGCTTGCCTTAGACAATAGAAATCTACTGAAGTTTGCTTTTACTCATAATGACTTTAGGTAACAAAGAAACTATTGCTCACAATGCAGATAACTTGGTGAGAGGAGTTATTCTTGCGTTGGAAAGTAAGGAGTGAACGGGTCGCCGGTCTAGGATGAAAGTTGTTGGTGTTGTTGGCGCAACTAGTTAGTGTTAATAGAGGGTTAACTAGTAAGCTACCCATCTTAGTGGGTTGTTTAAGATGGAAAAGAAAGATGGACATTGGTGTATAAAAGCTTTGGTTGAAAACATAGGTTGCTTGTCAAGAGGGGTCTATTAAAAAAATAAAAAAGCACCTAAAATGGAAAGTATGTGGTGGTGGCTATCAAGAGAAGGTCATGATGTTGTCTTGGGTGGTTGAGTTCCTAGTTGCTATGGGTGGTGGTTTGATAAGAAGAGATGGTATCTTAAGTTAGGATTTTGTGGGATTTTTATAGGAGAAATGAGGAGGTTCTATTCTTTATGGGTTGATAGGATCTTGAACCTTAATACTAAGAAATAAATCTCAACCATTCATTGAAGCTAAGAACAAAAGTTTATCCTACTTTAAATTTGACAAAGAGGGGACATATGACTATTTTTGCAAGTAGAGCAATGTTAAGTAGTGTTTTTGAGAGAGAATTTGCAAGTGTGTTTAGTGCAATAAGAGGTGAATTTTGGCTTAAAGTGAAGTAAGTTGGTATGTGATTTGTGTATTTTAGTGAAGAGGTGATGGAGAAATTAAGGCTGAAACATGGATACTTAGGCATCCTTTTCTTTTGTTTTTTAGAAGATAATGAATAGTAAAATTATTGTATTTTTCAATTTGATCTCTAAACCTTTAGAACTTTGTAATAGAGCTCCCAATCAATCATAATATTTTGGATTCCTTGCAATTTCATCCCGCCCTTCTTTAATTGGACCTTTAAATTTTAGCATTTTTTACAATGTGGTTCTTGGTTTTAAATTTATTTTAATTAAGCTGCTAATTATACAAATTAGCTTTTGTAAGTTTTAATTGTGTTTATAATATTTCAATCTTGTGAATTGATTTTAATTAGACCTTCAAATTTGATTTTTCTTTAATTAAGTCCTTGATTAAATAGAAAAACCATTAGAAGTTTAATTAAATCCTTAAACTCAATTAATTCTTTTAATTTTTGCTTAATTGACTTTAAACTTAGTTTTTATTTCAATCAAGTCCTTAATTAAATCTATTAAACGTGTTAGAAGTTTAATTAAGTACTTAAACTTAATTAATTCTTCTAATTTTGGATTTCAACCTCAACTTTCTTTTTGTTAAGTCTTTCTTCAACTTGTTTTGTCAAAATATCACAATTCGAGTATTCTTCTATCTTTTTGACATGTTGCAACTCAAAAGTTTATCTCCTTGTGTCTTAAAAATATTTTTGGATTTTTAATTTCTATTTTTTTTTATTATTTTTGAATAAAAGTGTATATTTTATAAAATAATTTTTGGTCATCCAAAATTGGGTTATGACAAATTTGATAGATTAAAAAATAATAAGGGGTAAAATTGAAAAGCATTTATAACTTTATAGCTTATTCTAAAATAAAAAAAAATCATAATCAAAATGATAGGACTAGATATGAAGGAAAAAGAAATTGAAGGGGTTGTTCTAAAATTTTTTAGGGGAGAATGCAAAATCTTAAGAGGAAAGACAAAAGAAAAAGGAGAAATGATCATCAACGCCAAACTAGAGACCCTTCTGGTACATAAGCTCACCACTGTATAAGGGCAGCTGGGTATTCAAAATATTGTCTCAAAAGGTGGCGTGGTGTGTGGTAGTTGAACAACCTCACATGTGTTGCTTGAATAACACGGGGGCTGTTCACACATTTAAGATTGATTTTTTAGTATATCATATAGAGCTTTGTTTGATATGGAATTTTCTACTCATTACGCCGTTATCCTAAACCAAAACAGCCTGATTTGACCGAACTTGCTTTAATAGAAGAATTCTATTTATATGAAATTTCATGGTATGAGTTTAAAAAGCATTCCCTTATAGCCTGAACCACGTGAAAGCTAGCCCTCCTTAATCCTAGTCGCATTTGATTTAGAATTCTTCTTCCCCTCGGCGAAACCACCTTAATGGAACCTCGACTTCATTAAAAGCACATGCCAATAAGTTTTTTTTTTTTAAATAATATTTAATATATATCTATTACAATAATATCTTTACGCAACGTCCAAAACTACAACAAAACCAATTACAATAATACTTTTTATGAGAGAATTATATATATATATATATATATCTATGTATGTATCAAAGTAGTAATTTTATCATGCCAAAAAAAAAAAAAAAAACAAATGATATATCTATAACCCTATGCGATATGTTAAAGATAATTATGTTATAGTGAAAGACAACTCTTTCTTAATATCTAGTTCAATAATTTTTTTAAGGATAAGATTGTAATAATACTATTAAAATGAATAATTTAAGTCTTGTTGCATAGTATATTTGCTAAGAGATTTTTTTTATTAATTAGCATTGATAATAATATTAATAGTATCAGTATTAATAGTAGTAACAATAATAAAAAAAGGAGCAACATCAATAATTATAACAACAATAATAATAATAACAATAATAATAAACATTATTATACTTTTATAAAAAAAATATAAACTCACAGTATAACACGACCTTATCTAAGTGTATCCTATATCCAATTGTATGGTATTGCCAGCATTCTTTAACTTTAAACAACTTAATAAAAACTTCTTAATAACAACTACGGACCCTCCAAAAAATAATATTACGACGACGTCGTTCCAAAACTGATAAAACTATAAAAGACCCCAATCAATTATTAAAACAATCCAATTAATTGCAGCTTACTCATGAGTCATAGCCCAAGGTCGGTCAAATCAATGGCTGCCTTTTCTTTGCTCGTTATCAATGGTTTGGGCCTTTACGTGGAATGGCCCAAGGAGCCCCGATCGAGTTTAAGTAAGAAAAATTAAAAATTAAAAAACAAAAAACAATAGGAGAATATAATAATGGTCTTGCTGGTTGTGGTGGCGGTGGCTGCCATTACGGTTCTTTTAATTATTGAAATTGAAAAGTTTTAAGTTCAAAAAACCCTACTAGAACCCTAACTAAATAGTATATAGTCCACTCTTTTTGGTCTGCAATACACAATTTGCATTTGCAGTAATAGTAAGAGGAGTAGTTGAGCAGCGGGAGGAGAAAAGAAGAAGCAGCAAAAATGCCGCTGGGTGAAAAAGCAGGATTTGAAAAGAGCCAATCTCGATACTGTGGAGTGGAGACAGAGTTCAACGATGACTTTCCACAGCTTCTCAATTTTAACCTCTCTACTGGCTCCTTCGATTTCGTTGTCGCTCCCCTGGTTCGTCCTTTTCCTTTCTTTTTCTTTTTCTTTTTATTTTTTAATATAATATAACACAATTTGATTTCTGGTGGCCAGTTAGCCATTCACATATCTCCTTTTTTTCCCTCTTATTATTTGTGTGAATGGTAGTAGGCTCAATATTGATGTTTTGGCAGCCTTTCCTTTCGCCTTTTTCACAGTTGCAGTCTGCAGCATTATTCTTATTGCTGCTTCTATTCCTAGGCTACGCTACCCTACTCTAGGCTTGGCTTCCAACATTAACCTCTTATAGTTATACTTTTATTGTTATACTTTTATTGTTATTAAGCTCTTGCTTATATTGTGAATATATGATTTTAGCAGCCAATTATTCAATTTGATCTATATATCTGTATTTTGTGAGGTCATTTGACGTTATTGCATAATATTTGTGATTATATCTATGCAACCTGGTTGGTGGCTGGCACAGATGAATCCCACATATCGGCCCAGCTTGTTGGAAAAAGATGGGGTTCTTCCATTTGCTGCATCAGACCTTGTTTTGAGTCCTTCCCAGTGGAGCAGTCATGTTGTCGGTATCAACTCTTCTAGACCGCATTTTAATTCTGCACTTTGCTTTGTTTTTTTTTTTTTTAAATTTTCATGGCATGCATCCCTTCTAACTCTCTGTCTCATGTCTGAATTCTTGTTTTTTCTCAGGAAAAATTAGTTCTTGGATTGACTTGGATTCAGAGGACGAAGCACTTCGGATGGATTCCGAAACCACATTGAAACAAGAAATAGCGTGGGCTAATCATCTTTCTGTACAGGTGAATTTCAATCCTGCAATTTAAACTGTTTCCTTACTTTATTCTTCTAAAGTTACTATGTATTTCAGTTGCCACTACCCTCATATGGCACAACTTTGTCTGGAAAATTGTGGAGAAACCAAAAACTTGATTCAAAACCAAACCCTTTTCTGTTCCATGTCAATAAGAAGGCAGTCATAGGAGGTGTATCAGCATACAGAAATTAGTTTGTTCAGCACAAATTTTGATGTTGATACCTCTTCTGTTCAGCATCTTCAATAGTTGTCTTCTTTCCACTTTTGTCTGTCCTAGAGAAAACAAAAGGCACAGGTTGTTGCACTTTTCCAGTGTACCCCATCATGCAACATTTATCCCCTTCCTGGTTTTCATTCATCTTTAATGTTTGTGCTGTGGTAGTTTTTTGTGCTCTAGATATGGTTCTTTGAGAAAAACCATTTTAAGAGCTTATGGTGTCAAGGCTCTCATTGTCTGCTGCAGGCATGCATTCTTCCTCCTCCCAAGGGTGCATCCTGTGCGAATTATGCCAGGTGTGTAAATCAGATTTTGCAGGGCCTAAACAATATGCAGGTACCTTTCTTCATTCAAATCAATATCTCAATATTTTTTCCTTGATTAGTGATTTCATTTCTGTTCTCTTTTTGGTCATTGTCTCTATTCTTATTACTTCTTTAATAAAGTTGTGGCTTAGGATTCCTCTGGTGAAGACTGATGAAGATGCTATGGATGCGAACTCTAATAGTTTTGTAAGTGACTTCCCTTTCCATTTTGCCCTTTTCTTTCAATTTATTAGATCTATAATATTTATTCCAAGTCAAAATGGTAAGATACACACACACACACAATTGTACCTGGTCTTAAAATCTTCAAAGCACAATGATTTGACTTGGTTGAAATAAATTTTAATGGTGGTCTAATGGGATTATTTTCATTGAAAACTTAATAGAACATTTTATGTTGCTCAACTTCTTTTTCTTCTTTTCATGCACAGATTGATTCCTGGGAATTATGGAATTCATTTCGTCTTTTCTGCGAACATCATGGGCAGCTGTCCATTGCACTTGATATCTTGTTAGTCTAATCTCTCTTGCATTATTTTTTAATGTTTGCCAGTTTTTTCACCAACTTTATTTGATTAATGATAATAATTGCATGTTCTCTAGGAGTTCCCTGCCTTCAGTGAACTCACTTGGCCGTTGGTTTGGAGAAACTGTTGCTGCAGCCATAATCAATACGGATGTGAGTATATTTTGATATCTATATAGTAAACTAATTGATTGCATGCTGCTCCTGTAACCATGTGGGTTTTAAATGGAGCTTTGTTTAATTTACCAGTCCTTCCTAACAAATGGACGGGGTTACCCATGCCTGTCAAAGCGCCATCAGAAACTGATTACTGGGTTCTTTAACCATTCAATACAGGTATATAAAGAATTTTTTCTTGGCTCCATTGCTCATATGAATTTTTTTCTTACTGTCTTTTGACAAGTTCTAATATTTCTCTCTCCATGCTGGGTAGCAGTATATTTTACAATAGTTTACTCGGTATATCTCACAAGTGATTTGAGTGTTTCATCTCGTACTCTTGCACATCAATTTTAATTCTCTGAATCAAGTTTCAGATATGGTCATATTAATGGATGACCTGGTATGATTGATCTTAAGGTGATCGGTATTAGGAAACTTACACATATTTTACTTGTTGCATAGGAAGAGCAACTTTTACTTGGAAACCTTATGAGACACATATTCCAGTGTATTCTGTTGTTATATTTTGATTTTCCTCGTATAAATTGCTATTATTGGTCACAGATATTACAAATAATTGCCAGCATGCTAATTTACTAACCATGGTCCTTGGAAATATCTTTTCAGATTGTAATTTCTGGCAAACCTGCACACAGTATTCCCAGACCAAGTTCAGATTTAGCAGCCAATAATTTTGATAATAATGGTGAAAGTAAGTTACTGTAAGTTTTACTGTTGGTTTTTAAGTTGTGTACATGTCTATGATTGCCACTGTTATGCTTATTTGATTGTGAATGTACTTCCTGAACATCCCTCTTTATATATAATAATCACTCTTATTTATGTGTGCGTGCATAAACACTTATGTTTTTCAATAGTAGACAGCCTTAGTCCATGCTTCTGTTTATAGGTCCACAAAGACATCCCCTCAGGCCATATTTGGACTATGTTGGCTTTCTCTTCCAAAGGATGGATCCCCTTCCCGAGCAAGAACGTTTTGAAGTAAATTGCTTTCTCTTGTGCTTTCACACACACGCTAACACACCCCATTCCAAATCATTTTCCCTGTTAGATAGGGATGATTACTTTCTTTTCTTCCCATGCTATTTTTTTTTAACTGCTTTAATCTCTTATGCCAGCTTGGTTACAGGGATTTCCTACAGTCTCCGTTGCAGGTGAGCTTTTCCATCACAGCATCTAGTCTTATCTCATTGTCTAAATATTCTTTCTCAATGTATTTTTGCTCAAAGTCAAGTCTTTGCACTGCTGTTCTTTTTGGTGGCTTCTTGCATTGTCCTCAAGTAACTATTGGGTGCATCTGCTTCTGAATTCAGCCTCTCATGGATAATCTAGAAGCCCAAACATATGAGACATTTGAGAGAGACTCAATGAAATACATCCAGGTATGATTAATATTAAATTTGCATCTGTTTGTCTTCACACACACACACATATGGTAAGACATGCTGTGGGATGCAGTTGAAATAGTCACCATCTTTGGATATTCAATCATGGACAAGTACAGGCTTAATGTACTGAATTGATTGTCACTGCAGAGATTAAAACCTAGAGATTGAATTGGGTTATAAATATTCCAATTGATAAATGGGTCAAAGATAAAAGCTTTAATATAGTATCCATCTCCAGATTATCAGATGTGATAATTTTATATCACATGCTTGTATTTTGTAGTACCAAAGGGCAATCAGTAAAGCTTTGCTGGATAGGGTCCCTGATGACAAAGCAAGTGCAACCACTGTAAGCTACCATTTGCCTTTTCACATTCTATTTTGGCTGACAGCCCACTTCTATTTTGTTGGTGTTTATCTTCTTGTACCACATTTATTACCAAATGAAGATGATGTAGTTGCGATGCTAAGACATGATCTATGCATTTGTAAATTTTGGTCAGGTACTGATGGTTGTTGGAGCAGGACGTGGACCTCTTGTGAGGGCATCGTTACAGGTGTTTTCCTATGCCGTCTGCAACTTGTAACCTGTGGTTGTTTTTATTTGTGTCTCATTCTTCACTTTAATTGCTTACAGGCAGCTGAAGAAACTGGATGTAAGCTGAAAATTTATGCCGTGGAGAAAAATCCCAATGCAGTTGTCACACTTCATGTGAGTTCCAATGGTAGTTATTATGTCTTAGATTATGTTTACCAAAAATATTATGCTTGCTTGTGAAAACTGTTGTACATTATAGGGGTGTTCAAAAAAACTGATCAACCAATTAAATAGAAAAAACCAAAAAAAATTTAACTAAAAAAATCAAACCAAGAAAAAACCTACTTAAAAACCAAAAAAATCACTGTTTGGTTTCAGAAAGCTGAAACCAATTGAACTGGACCAAACCGAATCGGCTCAAACCAAATTTGAGCAGAAAAAAGGGGTATAAATAGTTTACTTAACCTGACCCTAAACCATATTTTCCCATTTTCCTTTGACAGCAGCTGCCCCTTCCCTTCCAATCTCTCTCACTCGTTCTCCCTGTTCTTTTTCCTTTGACAGAGAGTAGCAGACCCAATCCATTTTCCCCCACTACTTGTTCCCCTCCTCTCACTATCTTCCTTTACTCGTAGCCCACCATTTCTAGTGCTGATGTGATTATGCTTGACTTAGGCTTTGGCTTGCCTATTTTAAACCTTATCTCAACATGCTTTTTTCTTTTCTTTTTTATTGTTTTAGACTTGATCTTACTACATGAGTAAGGGTCCTTTTAAGAGTCCAGACATGATCTCCCCTTTCTTTAGCTTGATTTTCCGACTTATTCTTTTAAGAGTCCAACATTATGGTTTCCCGATTTTTAATGCCAAAAACCGAACTTGACCGAACAAAACTGGTTCAGTTTGAACTGGTTTTTGGTTCGGTCCAGGTCATGTTCTCAAGAAATATCATTCCTGGTTTGGTTGGATTTTTTGACCAAAACCAGACCAAACCAGACTGTGAACACCCCTAGATTATGTTTACCAAAAATATTATGCTTGCCTGTGCAAACTGTTGTACAATATCAACTTGGACATTCATTATACGAGTCTAGAGGATCCCTCAGGGATTGAACTACAACAGATCCAATCCAGTTTACTGTTCAGACATGTGTAAACACATGTGCTTTTTTAATCATATTTCTCTAATATCTTGGATCTCAGAGGTAACATGGTATTTGTTGCAACAGAGCTTGGTTAAGTTAGAAGGGTGGGAAGATATTGTTACGATAATTTCTTGTGATATGCGTTTCTGGGATGCTCCTGAAAAAGCTGATATTTTGGTATGTGATTATTTTTTGGTTAATGTGTTGGGCATATCGTTCTGGATGTTAATGACTACCTGCTCATGTACGTGCCTTCTTTTGATTGCTTTCCAGGTTAGTGAATTACTAGGTTCTTTTGGTGACAATGAGCTATCACCTGAATGCCTTGATGGTGCCCAAAGGTTCTTGAAACAAGATGGAATCTCAATACCATCATCGTATGTAAAATCTTTTTTGTTGAACTGTTTTAAAACTTGTTCTTCTAATATATTTTACAAAGTTATGGTGAATTATCTGTTGCCTATGTGTTTATGTTCATCACATATGTAGGTTAGATAGAACAATTGGAAGTTATTGGCCTGAATAAGTGATCTTTCTACCTGGCCCCCCTAGGACCTCATTGATGCCAATTCATTCTGTGTATGTTTATCTTGACATGTTATCATCAGTTTATTGAGCAGCATAAAATGATACATTGATCTGTGTAAATTTCCAGGCTCAGATTGTAATCTGTTGTGATGAACATTTCACTTGATCAATAGTTAATCCTGCCCATTTTGGGGTAGAAGGGGCTTTTCTGTTGGTGTGCCTTATGGATCTTCTCCAAGTTGATGTCAAATATAAGTTGGCCATGGGAACATACATGGGAATTTTTCTCCCAGGACCTTGTAATCACTTACAGAAAAGACAAGGTTTCTCAGCCAAAACCAGACCATTATATCACATAATTCTTATACTAGCCAGGTCCTCTTTTTGACCACAATGCCTTATATCTGTTTAATACCTAGCAGTTACATCCTTAAACATTATACATTGATGTTCCTTGAAATATATTTAGAATCTTGGTTTGGCAGCCAACATGAAGATTACTTTGGGAATTTAATTATAAATTGTGAAGTGCAATGCTTCTTGATCCAAAATTTTCTTTTCCAGGTACACTAGTTTTATCCAACCACTGACAGCTGCCAAGCTATATAATGATGTATGTCCTTTGAATTTTTTCCTCTGTTCTTTTCCTGTTTCTACTGGAATAATGTTACTGGTTTTTTCCTTTTCTTTTCTTTTTGTGCAGGTTAAGTCGCACAAAGATCTTGTACACTTTGAGACTGCATATGTTGTCAAAATGCATAATATAGCAAGGCTCACCCCTTCCCAACCTGTAAGTCACTTCACAGCATGCTAATTGATATCTGGGCACTGTTTAGGTCCATGTCTTTGTGAAATCGGAGTGGCTAATCCACTGCATTGCATGCTAGGCCTTTTATCTGATCAGTTCTTGATTCTTAGCAATTAATGAATTCTTAGGCGATGATTAATCAAGCAAATTATGTATTTTGTGCATTGTTCTTTCTGATCTTTCTTCAGCTGATAAAACATTTCGATCAAATGGTTTCAGCTACTGATGTATTCTTTTTCTGTACAGGTCTTTACATTTACCCACCCAGATTACTCAAACAAAAAAAGCAATCAACGCTACAAAAGGTTGCAGTTTGAGATACCAAGTGACACTGGATCAGCTATGGTGCATGGTATGCTGTAACCAAGTCATTCCTATTTTGTGCGTAAAGTTTTTACTGTTAGATAGTGTTACCAGTTGATTAACATTTCTGGAATCTTGACTTCTTCTCCTACTAATTTGATTTGCTGTTGTTTGGAGTATGATCTTGAAACTCTTGACAAGTTAGAAATTGGAAATTGTAGGAGAATACTGAATTTTGATAGATCCATGCCTAACTTAATCAAAGTTAAGAACACACGTGTATGAATTTGAGTGTGCACATTATTGAAATGTGGTGCAGAAATAACTAAATGCAATGGAGATTCCACTTTGCTTAGTAGCTGAAGATCTCATGCAAATAGTTTGAGGAAAGATTGGATCAACACAAGGTTAGTCAAAATATATCATGAAATGGAGAACCATGGTATGGAAATAACTAATTGCAATGGAGGTTCCACTTTCTTAGTAGTGAAGATCCCAGGTTAGTTAAAATATATCAGGAATATAGAACCAGCTAGGCAGTTGGGACTTTTAAAACTTAAACTGTAGACCATCATATAACTCTACTATTGTGCTCAGTTCGAGGTTCAATCATCCTCTGGTATCCTATTGAAAGTTGACTCTCTTCTACAAACAAGTTACTTGCAACCTTTTGAGATGAGTAAGTTCGAAGTATTGTTTCTTGGAAGCCAAAATTGTATTTTCCTTTTTGCACAGGATTTGCTGGCTATTTTGATGCAGAGCTTTACAAAGATGTTCATCTTGGCATTGAACCATCAATGGCGACACCAAACATGTTCAGCTGGTATAACATTTGATTTTGTGCACGAATTACTCATCCACAGTTCATAAGTTTAATGAGTATATATGGATTGGGCGTTCCTTTCACTGCCCCCCCTGCAATCATGATTTTTATATTCCCTTCTCTTGTATTTCAAGATACCCACCTGTATTTTATGTGCTTGGTTGGCATTGCAAGTGTTGAAAGAATTCTAGTTAATTCAGCATGTATTAGCTTAATTTTTGGTTGTGATAACTGGCGAGGTTTAAAATATGAGAACGCGAACGGTGCCTGAATATTATTGTAAACGGGTGATTGTCTATTTTCCAGGTTTGCAATATTCTTCCCTCTTAGGACACCAGTTTGCGTAAAGCCTGGTTCTCCTTTGGAAGTACATTTTTGGCGATGTTGTGGTTCTTCTAAGGTTAGTACCTAATTGGTTTCATAATTGCTGCTTTTATTATGATTGTTATTTGTGTACATACAGCTTTTTTATTGCTTAGCATTGAGTAGTGTATAAAGAATCTCTTAGTTATATCCTTGTTAACAGAAGATGGATCCATCTTGATGCTCGAAATGATCTGTTTGATGCAGGTTTGGTATGAATGGTGTGTGGCATCTCCTAACTCATCAGCTATTCACAACAGCAATGGTCGTTCATACTGGGTTGGTCTCTAGGGTTTTCCTAAATTTTATGGAAGCATTTATTATAGTCTTGAAGGGCGGGTACCCTTGCAATACCGCGGACAGGAACGATGTCAGTCATTCTAGCCGGACGATGAATTCTGGGTCGACGAGATGTAAGACTATGTTAATTGTGCTGCCCTTGTGCAAGAGCGGGTGAAATATACTTAGATCCCTATTCAAGCGAGTCGTTGTGCAAGTTACTGGCTGTCAAATATAGCATTTAAAGAAATTCCAGAATATTTTTTTTTTAACATGCCACAACATTTTTGGGTAATGAATGCAGCAAATGGATTTTCACAAATTATTTTAATTGACCGCACAAGCTAATTAGACCTGCGTATGGGCTCTGTTGTGTTTTCTAGGCCTGGTAGTTTATTCGGGCTGCATCTTTAGCTGTTGTCCTACGGACATGACCTTTGAGACTTGGCAAAGCTAGGCCCCATCGAGTCTTTCAAGCTCGAACCGGCCTGTTGGACAATCAATTGAGTGCTTTGTAGAAGAGATTATTAACTGCCCTACCTGCACATTTGTGTATGCATGAGCATTTTTCTTCTCTGTTTCAAGACGAGATCTAATGAGCTTTAGACCATCCAATGGTTTGAACCCGAGATTTCTAAATGAAACCCTATCTTATAGAAACTCAAATCTTAATGACTGTATTGTGCGTTCAACGCAAAGTGCCAAGACTGGTAGCCCCCGTTGAGTTTGAGTCGATGTAGCATCCATCGGATTTGAAATTTCAATTGTAATCTCGCGTCCAGTTGATTTTTAACATTGAAAACATTTGAAGAGCTTGGCCGAGAACCCATTTGCGAAATTTGGCTGCTCCGGGTGAGTGATGAACAACCGTCATTACCAATAGAATTAATCATTTTAAAAAAGATAATATACTTTTACTAAGATTTTGAAGTAAAATTCAGAGCTAAACCATGTCAAAATCTAAAACTAAATCAAGCATTTATTTTGAATTAAATAACACTTTTGATGTCATATCTTGAAGTTTTAGCGAAAAAAACTTGTATAATATAAGTAATCTCTTGCCATCATCATTATATCAGAAAAGATTACTAATAATGACAAAAAAATAAAATATATAAAATAATAACTTGTGCCAACTTTTTCTTCTTGGAGATTTGTTCAAAAGCTGGTAAAAGTTAAATGACATAACAACCAAATACAAGGATGTCACTAAAAGTCATTATTGCCTTGTTCTAAGCAAATTCAATCATTTTAAATTAATTGCAAAGATTGTAAGAGATAATAAATTTATAAAGTTGGATCATATTATATATAATCTATGCACATTGGTGGAACACAAGATGAATTTTTAGAGGGGTCATGCTATGTATTTTCAAGTGTTGACAACTTTTTTTATGTAAATATTAATTAAAAGTTGCTTGAAATTTTTAAATTCAATTTTAATTAAAAGAAATTAAAAAAAGACAAAAAACTACATAAAAAAAAATAGAATTTAGTTTTGTATATTATAACTACAATTGCAAAATTATTCCATCTTAAATTTTTTTAAATTGCAGCATTATTTACATGAACAGTTATGAATAATAGTAACGAGTGGAAAGGAGTACATATCCTTTCCTACGTACTCCTTTCCACTCGTTAGTATTATCCATAACTATTCATGTATATCTTTTAATCAATTAATCATGGATAAATTTTGTAATGTATTAATACATTACAAGCACTTAAAAAAGTAAAATGTTACAATTTTATATTTAAAATAAAAAGATGAAATCCATTTTCATTAATATAGCTTTACCATAATAATATAATAATCTTCATAATTCAACAAATATGTTTATTACAATCTTCCAAGAAGTAGCATAAATATCATAAAATATCAATGTCCTATGGCTAGTAAAATTCTTACAATTAAAATAATTTATCATGTCAACTTAGTTTCGAAAAGCACATGAAAAACCAAGTTGTTCTATATTATCACAAAAGCAAATGTTGTACAAGTTGTTCTATATTTTGGCATTCCTCCGGGGTCAACTATTGGTGTTTGTGGAGAAAGAATTCCAATGAAGATATTAACATTATAGTTAGTAACAATAAGATTTTTAGTCAAGTCTGACTATCCAGATCAATGTTGAGAGATTTGCATCCCATATTTTTTTGAAACTAAAAAAGAATCTTACAAGAATGAGTGGTTCATAATTGAATGCAACCAAACTTCCGCCTTCCAACAGCTTTTATATATAAGTTCAATTAAATTGTAAGTGGTGAATATTTCCAACTGAAAAAGGCGGTTATTGTCAAAATTCCAATGATATATTTCAATTGCACTCCTAAGAAAGATAGTATAACTCTTGATCTCTCTAGAACTCCATTTTTTTGTGTGTGGAATATGTTCAATGTAATAGGTTATAATAATAATGAAGTTTCCATGAATAAAGATATCGTCAGTTGCTTCTCCATTTGCAGGAACATGAAGAATAACATTAGTTTGGGAGAAAATAACATGAATTTTATTGATAATCAAGTTGGTGAAAGATACTTGATGGGTGATCTTGAATGATTTAAATCCAATATAATTAGAAATTATGTTTCAACGTACCTATAATGGTTGATCAACTTGAATGCATAGGTAAATATCATTTCCTCATATAAATATTGCTTATGTAAATATTTGTTGATCTTTACTTAGTTATCTTATTAGATGTTGATAAAAGCACGAATCTAAAGAAAAATCGGTGTCAATGGATTCTCAAATTGAATACAAGAGAGAGTTGCAAGATAAAAAAAATTTATATAATTATAATAGGTACAAAATCTTTGCTTTGTTATTTTATGAAATGTAATATTAGCATTCTCAAACTCTTCTACAATTGCATGATGCATTAGGGAATAACTCAGCATGTACAATAATTGTTTGGCAAAGAATCACTTATAATAAAATAAATGTTATTTTTGGTTAAACACTCATATATGTTAAGAAATTAATATTTTCTCATTTGCTGTAAATAATATAGTTATCAAAGCATTCATTTTTGTATGGGCATTACTTATTGGCTTATGATGGTTATAAAGAATAGCAAAGAAAAGAAAAAACAGAGAACTACAAAGGAATTTCTTCACACAAAATAACAGTTTATTATTACAATAACAATTATCCTCAGATCATGACACTGTTAAAGAAACAAAGATATTTACTTTAAAAAAGCTAAATAGAGCCATTAGTGAATTTAATGAAGATAAAATAGTTGGTCAAAGTGGGTAAGACATGCTTTGTGAAAGGATGTTAGATTGTTATTATTAAAAGGTTTGAAAAAATAAGTGGAAAAAGGCTTGAGGAATTTATTGACGAGGAGATCGTTCTTTCACAAATTAACAACAAGAATATGGTTAAGTTGTTAGGATGTTGTTTGGAAACTAAAGTTCCTCTCCTTGTCAATGAATTCATTCCAAACAAAAATCTTTATAGGCATCTCCCATTGAGAATAATGATTTCTTATTATCATGGGAAAGGTGATTAGAAATTGCTATAGAGGTTATATAAACCCTTTTGTAAACCCCCGATTATAATTTTTTTAGGTTATTAAAATATGATAAATTTAACCAATAGTAAAATGAGTTAAATTAAATTAAAGAAATCTAAATCAAGATAAAAATAATAAAATTAATGAAATAAAAAGTAAATATAGTACTAAATTATTGAAAAGACACATTTATAAGGATAAAATAAATATGTAAAACCAAGAGAGGTCAATATTCAAATAACAAAGGTTAGGAGTTTATGTATAAATGATAAAAAAAGGTAGGGATAAATGTGCAATTAACAAGATGATAGTACTATAAATATCATTCTATTTTCTCTTAGAGTGACTTGCAAAAGCAAGAGAAAGTTTAGAGAGAGGCTGGAGAGAAGACATATTGATGGTAGCAAATCCAATAGCTATAACTCCATCTTCCATCATTGGATCGGAACGATATTCAAATATATTGTTCTTTTCTATATCATGTACATTTTCACCAAAGGATCTTCTATATCAGTCCCTATTTGAGAGATATCATGGGAGGAAAATTTATGGAAAAATACACTACTGGACAGTCTTTGTCAACAACTGCTTTCTCCTCCAGCCACCGTTGGATCCGGCTATAATTTGGATATGTTGTTTTTCGTGATGTTGTCTAGATTTTGAACAGTAGAGATCATAAACAAACATGGTATAGAAGTTGTGCTTCTCGTACAGGAGGTCTTCAAGTTTAAGGTCAATTCGGTTAAACCCATATTTCTGGAAATTGCACTAATTGCTGAAGTTGATATTTAGATATGGTATACTCATAATAATACATTATAACTTGATCATATGGATTGTTTGGAATATTATTCATTTGTTATTTATGGTTGATTGAAACTATTGTTAAAATTGGTTTTGTGTGAATTGAAATAACCTTAAAATTTAAAAGGGAATGGAGCATTAAAGAGATTTAATTTTTGAGAGACTTTAAGGTTATTATGACTTGGGACCTTTTGGTTTAGGAGAGACTTTGCCAAAATTTCGGTAGACTTTTAAATGAGACTTGAAAAAGAATACCTGTATTTTTACATACCAAATTGTAGGAAAGTAATTATAAACACATATGAAAGTGTGGGCCGTTATACCTTTCCTATTTACACTCATAAGCATCATTCAGATATATCACCGAGATATTAAGTCTACGAACATGCTTATAGATGAAGAATATATAACTAAAATATCATATTTCAAAACTTTAAAAGTCATAACCATCAATCAAACTCACTTGACCACTCAAGTGAAAGTTACATTTGGCTACTTTATTTCAGAGTACTTTCGATCACATTAATATAGAGAAAAAAGTGATGTCTATGGCTAGGTATGACTTTGGTTAGCTTTATAAGTGGACAAAATCCAATATTCTCTACAAGTCTAATAAAAACCAAAAGTTTAGCCATATAACTTATTATATTAATGAAAGATAGAAGACTGTTTGATATTCTAGATGCTAAAATAAAAGATCATTGTTAGAATGAAGTTGTTGTTGTTGTTGTTGTCGTCAGTATTGCAAAAAAAATACTTAAATTTGGATGGGAGAAACCAACCAGCAATGAGAGCCCCTCATTTAGGGGCAACTGTTGGTGTTTGTGGAGAAATTTTTTTATTATGAGTTGAAATTATCTTACATATCATTGTCAAAGATAACTTTAACTTATAACAAAATTCTTTCTCCACAAATACTAACAGTTGCATCTAGATGACGAGTTCCTAAAAGCATGAATGTTAAAATCCAGATCAGCTTCTGTAACATTTACTTCTAAAAAGCTTTCTTGTCAAAAACCTAACTACAATAATGAATAATTTTTTAAATATGCATATTGCTATCACAACAGGAGTTTCATAATTCTGAAAGTAAAAAGAAAAGAATGGAATGTTAGAGTAAGCTTAGCCACTGAAAAAATTGAAACCTAAAACACTTATCTTATAAAAGTGCTAAACTTTACTTTATACTTACATTTTGCATCCCCCCCTCCCCCCGAAAAGCCTAATAAATTCCCTTATAATGTTTTAATAAGAAGATAATCAATATGAGATGATTAATCCCTCCAACTCTATAGCTATCACTGATGTCAGAAATGTCTCCATACTGCTAGTTGCTTGATCAACCATGATGTTTTCTGTCTTTTAAATGTGGTTCAACACATGGTACATGTGATAATTTAAATATCCTTTCCAACTCTAAGGTTACTTCTCTCATTGTTAGTTGGTTTTTCCCATCTAAATTCAAACATCTTTTCACAATACTGACAATAACAACTTTATTCTAGCAATGCTTTTTGATTCTAGCATCCAAAATATCAAACGGTCTTTTATCTTCCATTAATGTAATAAGTTGCATGACTAAACTTTTGGTTCTTATTGGACATATAGAGAATACTAGATTTTATCTACTCATAAGCTCAACCACGGTCATACTAAAGCAATATATATTATTTTTTTTTCTATATATGAATCGGATTGGAAATACTTTGAAACAAAGTAGCTTAAGGTAACTTTCACTTGAGTGGTCAAGTGAGTTTGATTAATGGCTATGACTTTTAAAGTTCTGAAATAAAATATTTTGGCTATATATTCTTCGTTTATAAGTATGTTCGTAAACTTAATATCTCGGTGATATATCTGAATAGATGCTTTTGAATGTAAATAGGAAAGGGCTTTCGTAACCTCTATAACAATCCATAATCGCCTTCCCTAAGATAATGAAAAATCATTGTTTTGAACATGTAGATGCCTAGCAATTTAACCATTTTTTGTTGTTAATTTCTAAAAGAACAATCACCACGTTAATAAATTCCTCAAACCTTTTTCCATCTATTTTTTTGAATCTTTTAACAATAACAATGTTACCATCTTCTAACATCCCCTCGTAAATCATGTCTTGTCTAGCTTAACCAACTATTTTATCTTCATTAAATTTGTTAGTGACTCTTGAACTCTTTTAAAGTAAATATTTTTGTTTTTTTAATATTATCATGATCTGAAAATAACTGCTACTATAATAATAAATCATTATTTTCTTTGAAGAAATTCCTTTGTAGTTTTTTGTTTTTTCTTTTCTTTGCTAGTCTATAAGTTAATAAATAATGCACATACAAAAATGAATTTCTTAACATATATAAGTGTTTAACCAAAATAATATTTATTTTATTGTAAGTGATTCTTTTCCAAACAATTATTGTACATGTTGAGCTATTCCCTAATACATCATGCAGCTGCAGAAGAATTTGAGAATGCTAATAGTACATTTGTTAAAACAACATTTCATAAAATAATGAAGCAAAGATTTTGTACCTATTATAATTATATAAATTTTATTTATCTCGTAACTCTCTCTTGTATTCAATTTGAGAATCCTTTAACACCGGTTTTTCTTTGAAGTTGTGCCTTTATCAACATCTAATAAGATAACTAAGTAAAGATCAACAAATATTTATATGGGGAATATTTACATAAGCAATATTTATACGAGGAAATGATATTTATCCATGCATTCAAGTTGATCAACCACTATAGGTATATTGAAACATAATTTCTAATTATATTGGATTTAAACCATTCAGGATCACCCATCAAACATCCTTTACCACTTTGATTACTGATATAACTCGTGTTATTTTCTCTCAAACTAACGTTATTCTTTATATTCCTGTAAATGGAGAAACAATTGATAATATCTTTATTCATGGAAGCTTTATTATTATTACAACCTGCTACATTGAATATATTTCACATAGAAAAAAAGAAGAAGAAGTTTTAAAGAGATTAAAAGTTACACTATCTTTCTTAAGAGTGCAATTGAAATATATTATTGGAATTTCAACAATAACACTACCTCTTTCAATTGGAAATATTCACCACCTCCAATTTGATTGAACTTATATATAAAAGCTATCGAAGGGTTAGAGTTTGGTTGCATTTAATTGTGAACCACTCATTCTTATAAGAATTTTTTTAGTTCCAAAAAGGTATGGAATGCAAATCTCTCAACATTGATCGGACAGATAGACTTGACTAAAAATCCTCTTATTGCTAACTCTAACGTTGGCATCATCATTAGCAAAATCATCCAAACCACCAAAATTATTATTTTTTTATTTGGGTTACCTTGTAGCAGAAAATTTTCTTCATAAACACCAATAGTTGACCCTAGATGACATAATCCCACAAGCAATTAAGAAAAAATAAAAATAATTTACGTGTAAATAGTAAAAAGAATGTCACAAGCACAAAGGAGTCAATTAGAGTGGCAAAAGAAAAAAAAGCCAAAACCATTCCCACGTTCCTTCAAACAAAAAATATCACCATATACACAGCATTCATTCACTCACCCAAAACACTATATCTCCTTTAACAGCTATTCCAGTTGACGCTGCTTCTTCAATTGCACAATCTAAGAAACCAAACCATACCAGCTCCCACACGAACTTTCTCCATCACCATCCATTCTCCCTTATTTTCACTGAAGCACTAGTATCCTCACTGAAGATCTAGCAATCACTAGCGACTAGAACCAGCAACACCTCAGACCAACACCCAGCCAAAAACCCATTCTCATACATACCCAAAATCCCTCTCATACAGTAATATCCTCCTTTATAATTACAGTAGACCCAATGCCCCCACAAGTCTTTTTTCTCAGCCCATCGCTAAATTATCATATAAGTTACACCAGATTGAAGAGAGAAGCAAATTTAAACAGAAAAATGTGTAACACTCCCATTAGTGAAACCAATATCTCATTCCTACAAAGGGAAATCATGGGAAATTTATTTTTTGCCGAACTTATATAGGAATCTCTGGAATTCCTGATAAATTTTGGTAAAACCTCTCCTATATTAAAAGGTCCCAAGTATTGACAATCATCCTGCACACATCTCATACTCCTTTCTCAGTCATATCACAATCTCATCAACTCATTTTCTTTCGCATTTAAACATGCATAAATTCATAGGCAAACAGAAATATACAACGTTAAGATTTCAAACACAAAATAGTATAATCTTACAACCAACATTTAATACAAAAAGGATACTATTACATTTCTAGTTATATGGTTACTTAAAGAAAAAATACATTAGGGACAAAATACATTCCTAATTCATACAAATCTTTGGTAATGCTGATATCAACTTAACTGGTAGATGCCATTAACTATTTTCTACTCGAAATAGTTAATTAATTTTTCATAATACCTTAAAAATATTCTTGAAAATACTGATGTTAAGGATTCTTGACATCATTAACTTTCTTATTAGAAAAGCTAATCAAGTTTTTATGAGTTTGCCAATATTGACATCATCCATCGATATTGTCATAGGTGTGCGACATCGGGGCGACAACGAGCTTTTGTGCCTCCTGATGAGGTATGTTGTTGGGAAGAAAAGGGTTTTGAGTTTAATCATAAAGTTCTGGTTAAGGTTCAGGAGTTGCCACTTGGTATTATGATTACTACGAACCTATGATCTGTAAGAGTCAAAGTAAGGGTCTGGTTGTGCATAGAAAAGATGCATAACTCCCAATGCACTTTACCTAAGGTAAGCTATATTGTTGTTTGATCGTTTTTCTAGGTCAGATTTCTATTTGTTGGTCTTTACTAAAGTCTAAGGCAGATCTCCCTTCGTGAGAGAATCATTACCTCATTAAATCAAAATTTTAGCATTCCATTTTGTTTTACACTTTATATTTTTAATACCTGAGGGTGTATTCTATTGTGTAGTTTTACACTCATATATTATTAAAGTATATTTAAACCCAAAAAAAATTAGAAAAGGATTTTTTATATTTTGATCAAATCCTAGAAGATAATAATAAAATAGTTATGATATCCATTTTGCATTTTAAAAGAAGAGAGAGATGCAAATTGTTTTTATGAAGATATGCTTGGAAAAGTTTTTGAATTTAACTGTATGCATACAAACATTAATATTTTTTTGTTTGTATTTTTAAAGGAAAATTAATTTAAAAGTTTTGAATTTTTTTTGAAAGAAATTAGGTATTTTAATACCGATTCTATATCTTATAGTGTATATATACAACTCGATATTATGTACAATTAATAGAAATACATGTGAGAAAATCGTAGTATTTTTTAGAAGATTTTTGAATTTTTATTTTTTTTGAATATAATAATATTATAATGTGTAGGTGGGCTGTTCTTGACCAAAAATGGTTGGGCGATCTCAAATCTTTACTTTTTTTTTGTTCTAGGCTAGGCTCAATCCAACCATTTGGATTGGGCCAAAACTAACCCGACCCAAAGTTCACAACATGAAAAGTGACCTTGAATTATAATTCATGCCCACTATTCATGTAATGAATAAAGAACAAGAATAAAAAGAAGAAGGGGAAGGGGAGCTCACCTGGCTTAGGGGTTTGGCCGAGAACGGTGGCTTTATTAAAGGTGCTGGCTATTAGTGGCAAAGGGAGAAAGAAGAAGAAACAACTTTGCAAGTGAAAATGTGAATCTCAACCATTAGCTCAAAATAGACACTATAAACTGTCAAATCTTATAGTTCAAGGCTGTCTGAGTTAGCTATTTTATGGATGTTGTGGCTTCTATGGTGCAATCGGCCTAAATGGACCATATTAGGTTGAAGATGGATGTGAAATGATCATTTGCGTGCAAGTTTTGTCAAATTTGATGAAGGTTAGAGCCGTTAAATGCACCTGTAAAGTGGGTAACCAGAGCAACTTTTCAGGTAAAAAAAGAAGAAGATAATGAATAGTAACCAGACAATGTGTTTATTTTTTTTTGTTCAAAACGACACCATTTTGGAGTTTAATTTATGGTTTTTGCTAAATTTTAATTTAGTTCTCTAGCTTTTAATTGCATCCCTAATTGACCCTAAACTTTTGATTTAGTACAATTAAGCCCCAACCAAATTACAATATGAGCTCCCAATTTGAGCGTGTTTTTCAATTTGATTCTTGGTTTCGTATTTTTATAATTTTGCCCCTAATTGAGAATCAAACTTCTAATTTCTTCAATTTCACCTCGATTTTAATCAATTAAGCCCCTATAGTTTGGTGCCTTTTATAGATTGGTCCTTGGATACATGTTTCAATTTGATCCCTAATTGATCCCAAAACATTAATTTTCTTGTGATTTTGCCCCTGATTTCAATCAATTGACTTGGTAAAAATTAAATTTGGTCTCTTAAAATTCTATTCTTCTTAATGAAGCCTAAATTGAGCTTCCAAACGTAATATTTCACTAATTAAACCCCTAATAAAATTAATTTTAACCATTTAAAGTATAATTAAGTCTTCACATCTAATTAAATCCTTTAATTGGACTTAAATTAATTCTTAAACATGATTAAACTTTTAATTTTGCCCATGATTAAATTAAATTGACATATTAAAATTTTTATTATGTCATTGGACTTAATTTCTTATGTTAAATCGTCTAATAATTATTTAATTTGATCTTAAATTTGTATTGTTTCTTTCATCTTGGGTATAGTGGGTTACAATTTGATCTAAAATTTTCTTCAAAATTGCAGCTTGTTTCTATGTATTTTTTAAAATACTCCTCGTTCTGCTTTTTTCACATTATCAACTTTTATTTTATTTTAGTTTTTTTAGAAAGAAAAAAATATGTAATTTTAGGGAATAACCTATAAATGGTTATGATAGATATTATTAACTATTTTTAAGTCGAATAGTTAATCAAGTTCAATATTCTTCAACTTTCCATCATGGTCATGTCAATGTTAGCAAATCTTGCCAACATCATTAGCCGTCCATGTTCAGGACTGACTAATCAAATCCACAACCAATTATTTTTAAGTTCATTATTCATTATAGAAATCTCTAATTCCATAAACAAAATCAGATTTCATTTCTTATTCATGTCATCATATTTTTTCTTCCTTTGGCTTCATCCGCAAGTGCGAAATCCAAAATAAAATAGATTACCAAAAACACTATTATTTATGAAGGGTATAAATGTGGAATACCTACCTACAATAGAAGCTTGGCTCGTGCTCCCTTGTCATTATTGTACTCCTTCTACGGTTCCTCCTGAATCCACAAGTACCCATCATTATTCAATACTCAATCACATTTCACAACATAATAACAGTACTCGACAACATTCATTTCTCTTTTACCATTGTTTTTTTACTTTTACATTCTCATTATTATCCTTTCGGATTTTGGTTCATTAGCAATTATAATGAACATCATAAATTCAATTTCAAATATAGTTTATTTTGTTCAACAATTTTTTGGTTGTTAGCACCACAAGCTTCTAGGGATTCAAAGTCATTCAACCGAATTCCATCCATATATTTCAAAATTAGAACCTTTTGTGTTGACTGCAATGAGAGGAATATGAGTGAAAAGATTAAGGATCATTATCAACATAAGAATGGCAAAAAAGGCACCAAGCAGTTACAAGGTTAGAAGGAAGTCATTGTTGAGGGTTTAGGATTTTAGGGTTTAGGGTTGAGGGTTTTAGGGTTCGGGGTTCGGGGTTCGGGGTTCGGGGTTCGGGGTTCGGGTTC
>SRLM01000693.1:7742-118265 GCA_015708895.1 Populus ilicifolia
TTATTATTATTATTATTGTTGTTGTTTTATTATTGTTATTTATAATTTATACAATAACCTCCCTGTGGTTCGACCCCGGTCTTGCCAGGTTATTTATTACTTCGACACTCATGCACTTGGCAGAAGACATCAATCTCTTTGTCGTGTCAAGTTTTTGGCGCTGTTGCCGGAGAGGTAAGTTTTGTATAAATTATAATTTTTAGTTTATTTTCTCTTTTCACTTTTTCTTGTATATAACTTTGTTTTTTTTTTCTTCTTGTTTCTTCTTCTTTTGTTTTCCTTTTCCATTTATTATATTCCTACACGTGCATGAGAGTGTGGTCACGTACATCAAGTGATAGACTTTGTAGGGTATCCTCATCATTTTCAGAAAATATGGCTGAAGAAGATAATCAATCACTTCATAATGAGAATAATCGTGTTAGAACACTTAGAGACCACATGAATCCAACAAGAACAAGTGCACCATCATGCATAGTTTTTCCTCCCGATACATCTTATTTTAATTTTAAACCAGGCATTATCCAACTTTTACCTTCTTTTCATGGTTTTGAATTGGAAAATCCATACTTGCATTTAAGGGAATTTGAGGAGGTCTGCAACACATATAATAATCTAAATTGTAGCATGAACACCATCAGATTAAAGCCTTTTCCTTTTTCATTAAAAGATAAAGCTAAATTATGGCTATAAAATTTGAGACCAGGATCCATTCGTGTTTGGGATGAAATGCAACAACAGTTTTTAAAGAAGTTTTTCCCATCTCATAGAACAAACTCTTTCAAAAGACAAATCACCACTTTCACTCAAAACCCAGGGGAAACATTTTACCAATGTTGGGATAGGTATCGAGACTTGCTTAGTACTTGTCCTCATCATGGTTTTGAAACATGGAGATTGGTTTCACATTTTTATGAAAGGTTAACACCTAAAGATAGGCAAATGGTTGAATTGATGTGTAATGGAACTTTTAAAGACAAAGACCCTGATGAAGCAATGGAATATTTAGACTTGTTACCTGAAAATGCTCAAAATTAGGACACCGCGGGTGCTTATGAGGCACCGAGTAAAACTCAACCTCATACATCTAGCGGAGGTATGTACAACCTTAAAGAAGATCATGACCTTCAAGCCAAGTTTGCATCTTTAGCTAGAAAGTTGAGGCACTAAAATTGAAAAAGAGTGGTCAATTAAAATATGTTGAAAACATTGCATGTCAAATATGTAAAACAAATGAACACGTAACCGATAACTGTCAAACCTTGCCTTCTTTTAAGGAATGTCTCCATGAACAAGCCCATGCTTTAAATAGTTTTCAAAGAGCCAACCTATACTCACAAACATACAACCCTGGTTGGAGAAATCATCCAAATTTTAGCTGGAAGAGTGATGCACAAACTTCACAACCACCATTTCAAGCACATCATAATTTCAAAAATTCTCATGGTTATGCACCTCCTTATACTCCACCTCCTAGAAGAAATCTTGAGGAAACATTGCATGTATTTATTGAAAAGCAAGAGACAATCAATACTCAACTTGTTCAAAACATGACAGATTTTAAATATACTCTTGCAAAATTAACATCTGCTCTCAGTTTCCAAGAGAAAGGTAAGCTTCCTTCTCAACCACAACAAAATCCCAAGGGGCAATACAATGCAAATGCAAGTAGTTCTGGAAGCCAACACATGGATCAAGTCAAATCAGTCACTACTCTTCGCAGTGGTAAGGTTATTGAAAAACCTTCTCTTGAACCTTATGAGAAAGATGATGAGTCAATCTCTGAGGGTAAGGAAGAGGTTGAACCTGAAAATTGCAAAGAAAAGACTGATTCTCCGCCAGCACTTCCATTTCCTCAGGCCATGACCAAACAAAGGAAAGTCAATCACAACTCTGAAATTTTTGAGACTTTCAAACAGGTAAGAATCAATATACCTTTGCTGGATGCTATTAAACAGATTCCTTCCTATGCTAAATTTTTAAAAGATCTATGCACCGCGAAGAGGAAACTGAATGTGAAAAAGAAAGTCTTTCTAGCCGAACAAGTAAGTGCTATTCTTCAGAACAATAATACTTTAAAATATAAAGACCCTGGTTGTCCTACAATTTCTTGCTTTCTTGGAGAGCATAAAATTGAAAGAGCCTTACTTGATCTTGGTGCAAGTGTGAATTTACTTCCATATTCAGTTTTTCAGAGTCTCAATCTAGGTGAGTTAAAACCAACTTCTATAACTCTTTTACTTGCTGATAGATCTGTGAAAATGCCTAGAGGAATAATTGAAGATGTGTTAGTACAAGTCGATAAATTCATTTATCCTATGGATTTTGTTGTCTTGGACACACAACCTGTTGAGGCATGTAATTCATTTCCTGTTATTTTGGGACGTCCGTTTCTTGCAACTTCTAACGCATTGATTAATTGTAGGAATGGACTAATGAAGCTATCATTTGGAAACATGACATTGGAGATGAATATTTTCAACATTTACAAGCAACCTGGAGATGATAATGATTTACAAGAAGTAGATCATATTGACGAATTAGTTTATGATCAACTTGAATCTACTTTAAGTAAAAATGAGTTGGATGAATTTGAAGATTTGAAAATGATTTATTATGAGGAAGAAATCACTGATGAAAAAAGCATCGAAAATGTTGATGCAAATCTTTTGTCAATAGTGATAACAGATTTGACATCTGACATCACACCAATCGATGATTACTTTCCTAACGAATCCTTACTTTCTTTAATCCAATGCCTTGGTATGATAAAAATATTAATTTTCTTGCTTTAGGAGATTTCCCAACTGATTGGAGTACAAAAGACAAAGAAAAGTTTTTGAACGAAGTGAAGAACTTTTATGGTGATGACCCTAACTTATTCAAATATTATCCTAATCAAATATTTCAAAGATTCATTCCCAACAGTAAGGTAAGTAGTGTCATTAAACTTTGTCATTCTGAAGCATGTGAAAGTGATTTCTCGTCAAATAAGGCTGCTGCAAAAATCTTTCAAAATGGATTTTATTGGCCTACCATGTTCAAAGACACGCATGCATTCTGCAAAACTTGTGAAAATTGTCAAAAAGTTGATACTGGTCAAAACGTTTTGTTTTATAATTCTCAACTCTATGCATTCCCTAGAGAGCTAAGACCAAGATGGAGGAATTCTAATGGGGCTTGTGATATTGAGAATTCAATGAATGACGATGATTTTAAGGAAAATGAACATCGTTCGAAAGCTTACTTTGATAATTTTCCTAGTAAAAATGAATCAATTGGTTTGAATGATCTTGTAAATAAGGTTGATTATTTTATTTTTCTCATATTGTTTTTGTGTTTTTTTTAGTGATTTTTGCTAGTTTCTCTCACCCCGGTCAAATGGCGGATAACGGTACTCCGTGACTTAAGTCGGTTCTTTCAGTTTTCCACAATAACTGATATCTAATGCGATTACAAAAATTTACCGTGCTAGATGTGCAAGATTGAGATTGTTAATGAATCATGGAATTCCTGAAGATATTCGCTGGTTGATTGAAGCAAAAGTCTGATTATCAGGTGAGTCCTCTAACTCCTTCATTTCACACATGCCTGGAACAGGTAAAAGCACTTTTGCAAAGAAACATCGTGCAAAACGACTGAAAGTTTCTCATCGATGTGCAAGATGGACTTGTAATGCACAATGTCGTTCTTTAGGAATGGTATCTATAAACCGTGAAGATAAAATACAATTCATTAAGGATGGCCTGAGTAAGGAGTCTTTAGATAACCTTCTATTAACTCTTGAGACGCTTCCTAGTAGAGATGTGCATCGTGCAATTCATGATTTATGGTCGTTATTTCATAAAGAACATGATCGACTTAGTCTTGGGAATCTGACTAAAAAAGACCATGTTTGCCAGTTTTTAAGAAAACTGGATGGGAAGCCTATCCCCGACCCATAGAGGGCATTTAAGTCGTTCTTGGACGTAAAACCAAGGGAAGATGTGAGCCACAATCATAACTACCTGTACATACACATGCTTTTTCAAAAGCAAATAAATAAATAAAGAGAGAGAGAGAGAGAGAGTGTTTGTGTGTGAGACTCTAGCTGACCTATATATAGGTGGTATGATTGCCTTTCTAATTTCTCATCTATAAAACCCTCTTTCCTTCCTTTCATTTCTACTCAACCCATAAATTCAACAAATACCAAAGTGTGTAGAAATGGCAAGTTCCTCAGGTCATCACATAAGAAAAATTTGGGTTTTCGGTGGATCTAGTCATGAAAAAAAAAGAGTTTTTAGAATCAGCAAATCATTTTGGTCAAGTGTTAGCTGAGAGAAAGATTCATTTAGTGTATGGGGAAGACAGTCTTGGCTTGATGGGAGATGTGTCAATAGCTGTATTTTTAAGAGGTAGTCAAGTTTTGGGGGTCGTCCCCGAAGCTTTGGCACAAGGGGACATCATGGGAAAAACAATTAGAGAGGAACTTCAAGTCTCTACAATGTCTGCTTGGATGAATGCAATGTTTAACCATGCTGATGTCTTCATTGCCTTACCAGGTGGTCAAGGTATATTGGAAGAGATCTTTCATATTTCCTCTTGGGCCTAACTGCACATTCACCATAAACCCATAGGTTTGTTAAATGTTAATGGTTATTATGATAAGTTGTTGTCTTTTCTTGATCACGCTTTGGAACAGGAATTTCTAACATCTTCTACACGACAAATCATAATCTCTACTGCTACTGCTGAATAATTGATTGACCAACTACAATCTTTCATTCTTGTAATTGATCCTTTTATGAGTCGTATAAATTGGTCAACTAAGAAAAGTTGTAAAAAGCTTAGATTGGATTTGAGCCTCCATTTATGAATCTTTGTGTCTTTTGGTTTTATTATTGTGTTTTGTTATTTCTTATATTTTTTCAGTGTGTTTCAGGTTTGTCAGTGTTCGTTATTTCAGGTAATATCTTATATACTTTATCTTTCTACCTTTAAACATTGAGAACAATGTCTTGTTTTAGATGGGGGGAGAGGGTAGTAGCTAAAAAAAAAAACTGTGTTTTCTATTTCATAAAGCATGTGCGAAATGGTTGTTACTATGATGGCAGAATAAGGAGAATCTTTTATGACTCTTGAGACACATCTTAGTAATCATTCGTAACAAGGTCTATCATAATACTTCTTGAAATATTCAGATTTACAAACTCTTGCATTATTATCACTTAATTCTGCTCATATACTTATTTAACATGTATTCTTAAACCTTAATTTAAACACACACACTTCAACATATGATTGTGGGTTGCATATTGGATTATTGCATTATTTATGTTCTTTTGTTAAAGGTAACAACTAAGAGAAAGGGATAGTATATAATTAAAAAAAAAGAAAAAAACAAAAAAAATGATAATAATAAAAATATAGATAAGTTTGGTTTCGTAGCCTCCCTAACCTAAGCAATTAAGCCCAAAGGGGTGTCATATCAGTATCTGCTACCCGAGTTACTAAGCTTATAGAGGTGTCTTAATACCTAATGCCCTAAGACCAACTAGTCTGGGAGTCATTAGCTGAAAGCTCATTACATGGGTTAAAGATGCATGGTGTTTTAAATCATATGTATATTAAAAAAAAAAGACAAATAATAATCTCAACCCAAAGAAGTTAACCTTAAACATTAGAACAAAAAAATTTTGTTTTCTTTCAAGAAAAGCCCCATAATTATGTGTTGATACATTGAGCACAAAAAAAAAAGGTTTATGAATATCTTGTTAGAAGGTATTAAGCAGGTATAAATTTAACGAGAGTTTGATTATCTAGATAAAGTAATGGAAGTTAAATGATGAATACCTTGCTTTATGGAATTTGCAAATTGTTTTTCTATTTTAACGCTGATTACTAGGGACTAGTAATAAGCTAGTTGGGGGGTGTGATTAGTACTTAAAATTACATTTTTATCATGGTTTTATATCATCATTTTGCACTTGAAGTATTAATAACTCTTTAACTATAGTACGTTTTATAATAATCTATCTAATAATATAAGATACCTTTAATTTGTGGTAAATGTCCATTTTAAATGCAGGCCTATTACATAAATAAAAGGATTGATTGATGATTTTAAGAACTTCAATTGCAAAGGCAAAGAGATGATCAAACTTCGAAAAGAGATGTTGGTGCAATGCAAACTAGAATATTGTTCGGTAATTGGGTCATATCTAGAGCTATAGATCTCAGATTTAGATCTAAGTTATATGGATGGAAAGGTAAGACATAAGCCTACAACTTTCATATGGAGTTCAAGATCTAAAAATATCACTTTCAAGTCCAAATTGGAGCAACAACAAAGAAGTTCGAATCTGTCTTCCAACCTGAGCACTGTTTAGTGTTTGGCCCATATTTGGAGTTCTAGAAGTCCACATAACCTGAATGTTTTACACAAGAAAGCCGAGATAGTTTTCTACAACATTCATATTTTCAAATGGCTCTAATTTTGACGTTATCAATGACGTTTTGGGCAAACAAAAGAAGATAAAGATGTTACCAAGTCAAGAGTTGGTCATCCACTCATCAATTAGTCATTAAATCAATAGTTCCCAATTTTGGCCTATAAAAGAAGGCATTTGTCATGCATTTAGCCATCTTGGTTTCCAGATTAAGATCATGTTTTTGCTTTCTCTTTTTGTATTTTTTTGTAATGTTTATGCTTTGCTTTCATTAATATCAAGTTTATGCTTTTCATTTCTCTTCCTTTACTTAGTTAACTTTTATCTTATTTATGTTCTTTTTTTATTTATTTATCTTTCTTTCACTATGTTTATCTAAGTTTATCATGTCAAGGTGAAAATGTTAAACTAATAGTGTAAGAATAAGTATATTGTAAACTCAATATGAACTTTAATGTTTGATACTAACATGTTTTGTACTTGTTAACTTATTCACTCTTTAATACTTTGCTTGTTAAATGACTAATCTTGATTTATGTTGTATAACACTTAGTACAATAAATGCTTGGCACTTTCGTAGTTTATACTATATGGTATAACCAACACCTGACCTATGAAAGGAACTTGATTTGTTGTTGACATAAGTTATAATCATGAATGCTTGACGAGATTTACAAGTATTAGCATTAATCAAATAAGATGACTAATATAATCATATTAACAATCTATAATCTGATTGGAACCTCCTTTGTGTGTGGTTTCTAATTGAATAATAAGAGTTTATACTATACTTGTTTGACATACCATTAGTGGATCCTCTAACCTTGACATTGTTTATTATCGTTGTTTAATTCTTACTTTAATTTTCTGTCTCAAAGTTCTCATTAATTTTTCTTTATTATTGTTGTTGTTATTATTAATACTACTACTATTATTAATATTATTACTATTATTATTATTATTATTATTATTATTATTATTATTATTGCTACTATTATTATTGTTATTGTTACTGTTATTGTTATTGTTTATAATTTTTATTTATAATTTGTACAATTAACCTTCCTGTGATTCGACCCTGATCTTCCCGGATTATTTATTACTTTAACACTTTTATGCTTGAGAGAAGATATTAATTTTTTCACCGTGACATGCCTATGCCAAGTGAATTTGTGACCTACAGCACCCAAATCCATCAAGCTGCAATCTGCCATGAGTCAAAATCCATATCCCACTTGCATGTCCATTGGCTTCAACTACTATAAATCGCTACTGCTCTAAACCCTTGCTTCTTCCAGAAAACAGCCACCCTGTCAAATCGAACATGAGTTTCCAGAAGCACTATAATGCCTGGATGGTACTTGCGGATCAGCTCTTTACAATGCCTCTTGTTAATCTGGTCTGCAGCACCGCGGTTTTCTTTTACGATTCACTGCCAACCAATCTCCGTGAATCCCGCAATTAGTAGCCTGAAGGGCTGGAGTTATGGGATTGCATGTGCCGACCATAAAAGTAGGGATTGTTGCTAGGGTTAATTTCCGGTACTTTCTACCCATACCTGCAGAAACACGATCAGGCTCTGGCGAGGTCTCCTGACCAGTGGTTGTTAAAAGGCGGTCCCTTCCATGATGACCATAGCACCCATTTTCTTCACATATAATATGCAGCACTTCATATATATTCCACTTTATACCAGTGATCCCGAATCCATACCCTATCTACTAATGCTTGATTGAGAGAATTTTCGGTGCAAATTCTAGTAAACCATCCTCTTACCACATTCAACGAGTTCATGTCAATCTTAATAGGTGTCCCTAGGGTAGATTCCGCAGACAAATGAAAGTTTTAACCGTTGAACTTTCACCGTTGAACACAACATTCAGGTCCGTTATGCGCGCCCACGCTGATGTACGATCAATTTTGGCTGCAGAGGAAACAAAATTCGAGGACCAGGTTCGCACCATTAAATAATGATCGTAGATCATCCAAGGACCTCCTTTCACTACCTTCAGCCTGTTGCTTTCCTGATCAAATTTCACCTTGAAGTATCCATGAGTTCAAAACCACCAGCCGGCTTCCACAAGTTCCTGATCAACCGAACATTCATTTGAGTATAGCCAACATGTTTACCTAATAGCTTCATTGTGAGTCCCTCCAAGGGTAACATGGATCGATGAAAGTTTCATTATCTAGGAAAATCTTTGGAAGTAATCGATTTCTGTTTTCATATTCAAGACGAATCAGTTGATTCGCCAGCAGATCCACTATTTCCCGTGGTGGTGGAGGAGCTTTCGTTCCTAGCTCCTTGTCACGGAATGACATCTACACTTCGTGGTATTTCTCATGCTTCCTATACCCGTTGGCACCAACCTATGATGTCAGGTGGCTCTCCTGAACAAGTTTCCTTCGCGGTTTCTGTCGTCGTAAACTTAACCTCCATGCAGAAAGACACTCGTTGAGGTTTTTATTTAATTATATTATATTATATGATAACAAAGTTAAGTCCTTAATATGTGTGTCGGGGTACATAAAGAACGTTAGCTAAAATTTAAATAAAAAATAACTATAGTTTTATTGAAAAATAAACTAAATTTTAATGGTAATAAAAGCAAACAAATACGAGCTAGGAGGCCCAACATGCCTAACCCAATGAAATTTAGGCATATGGCGTGTGAGCTTGATAAAATAGATTAGTGCACCTAATATTTATTTTATTATATAAATGGACAGACCATATGTTATTTATAAATCAAAAGGTCGCTTGAAAATTAAAATGCATATTTTTTATTTAAAAATCTAATTTTTAATTTATTTCTTTGTAGAGCACTAGAGAAACACTTTTATGACCCCACAACTAAAAAAATCCAAATATTAATTAAAAACACAATTAAATAGTGCAAAAATATCTCTCAACTCCCATATATGTTTTCCAACAACTTCAAAACTCTAAACCTCCTTAACGGAACTCCTAAAATATCTCTCAACCTCTCTGATATATTTTGACACTAAATTTAAATATTTTTGTTAATGAATTCTAACCAACCTATCTTTTTCTCTTTTATTTATTGTTTTATAGCATATCTCTCTTTTTAAGAATTGAGTATGGTTATGTAGATCGATTTGGTTTTGGATCAAAATAAATAACTTAACTAATTTATTTTTTTAAGTTTTTGAACCAAACTAAATCAAAAATCGGTTCGAATTGACCATCATCAATTCAATTTTTTTCCTTCAAAATCACTTTAAACTAAAATTATTTCAATTGAGCTTTTTTATGGTTTTTTCACTAGACATATTTTTAGAGAATTTTATTTGTGTCATGTTTTTATTTTCACAGCTCTATATCTATTTTTTGAGAAATCTTAGCTTTCTCAACAAGCATTGCTCTTTTTTAATCGTTTAGGTATGCATGATATCTAGAAATTCAACTCCAATTTTTTTTTTAAATCCTTGCGCAAAAATTAAACTTTGTAAAAAGATACACATAATAAAAAGAAAAGAAAAGAAGTTATTTGTCTAAAAAAAACAAAGAGAAGATCATAAGATATCTATTATTGAAATATAAAACCATCAAAACATTATTATTTGAACGAGAGGAAACCAATTACAAATAGTTTACATAAATCCTCGCTAGGAAACCAATTACAAATAGTTTACATAAATCATCACCACCATTCGTTGAATGCCTGGTGTTTTTATATTTAATCTCTTTAATAAATAACCAAATTTAATTCTCAAATTGTTGTTTTTACAAAACCATCATCAAGAAAAACATAAAATAATTTTTTAATGGTTTAGCATAATAATCTTCTTTCTTTCGAATACATGTGCATGAAAAAATATATAACAATTACAAGATTATGTAAAAAATAGAAAGAAAAAGATAAAAAATTAGAAGCAAAAGTAAAGAGAGGCATGCTTTTGATAGAAATACTAAAAAAATTAAAAGCTAAAGTGAAAAAGAGACATGACTTCAATAAGAGAACTAAAAAGCATGGAACAAAGAGTTTAACAACTATGGATAATAAAGCATTGAAAAAATAGTAGAAGAGAGAGACACAAAGCGTAAAGGGAAAAGGTGGCTGATTTTGTCTTGCTATTTTCATTTATTTTAATTTTAGTCCCTTATTTTTAATTTTTTATCAACTAATAATCAAATCAAATTCCTTTTAATAAAATCAAGTATCAACCCACTGTCAAAATTTTTTTTAGATAAAGAAAACACATATAAAAAAATATATTGAAACAAGTTATCAACTTCAAATCTCAATCAACATATCTCAATCAACATAAAATTAAAAAATAAAATTAAAAAAAATAACCAAGGCAAAAAAAAAAAATCAAAGCTGACACCCCCCTTTTTATATAAAAAACGACATCATCTTTTTCCTTTTTGATCCCCTTCTTTTCAATCTCTAGCTAAACAATAAAATCCTTTTTTTTTTCATGAAATCAAACACCATGACCACATAAAAATAAATAAATATAAATTATAAACCCTAAATCCTAACTAACATTGTACAGATAAAATTAAAAAGAAAAAAATCATTAACCGAAAAGCTAACAGACAAAAAAGAATCAAATCAAAACAATAGAAGGGAAATCACTGAATCTATAGTGTTCCCCCAAACGTGTAGGGAAACACACGTCCCTCGAAAACCCTTTCGTTTAGTGGATGTTTCATCCATCCACAGTAGAAATAAAAGGGCATTTTAGGGCATTAAAAATATTTAGTATCTTACTTATTAACAAGATACATCAAATCTAAAATAAAAGGTATTCATTGTCCAAATCCCGATAAAATAACTCGTAAAAAAAAAATAGATTACTAATATTAAACAATGCCTTCAGGCTGCAAGATTAAAACATAGACGGATTACCCTAATAAACAAAACGGCTAAGTATGAAGTCAGGCGTTGATCGGGATTCCATGCCGAGCGCTTTAGGACTGCAGGATGATTGATAGCCAGGCGGATCCCCATTACAGTTCGCAAAGTTTAGAAGGAACGGCCCAAAGAGAAGGTCTTTGTAGCCTTTAAATTCAAATATTCGACAGAACTACCTGATCAAATTAAATTTCAGGAAAAAAAAAGAACGAAAAGACGTATACTCTGCAACTAGTTTATTGGCCTTTCCAGAGCACGTGACAAGTGTGGGGGAAAATTGGGTTGGCTTCTTGATGGCTTAATCTTGTATGGAAACAACAATGGGCTAGATAACACTACTATAATTACATTCCTCCTACTCTTTTTTATCTCATGCATTTATGTTGAGGGAGAAGAAACCACCGAAAAAGAAGAAAGAGATATGGGGATTCAGGCCAGCTTGCTAATATCCATTTGCATTTTTCTGGGATTTTTTCTTGAAATTTGCGATGCTGCAGTGAGGACAAATATACTCCAGCCCGTCTGTCTTGGCATAGTCCTGCCATTCATCACCAAAAAACATCAAGAAAAATTTAATATCCATTCGACAATTTGCATTTCATGCGAACAAAAACAAATAAAAATAACAGTCCTGAAGCTTTTCGATTAATCAATCTAAACAATGGATGCTCAATTCTTTTTTTGGGACTGCCAGTTCGTTCTTTCAACCGATGATGACCCATGTTACATTAGTAAAAGATATATATCTTTTACAACAAGACCAGTTCCCAAGTTCAATCATAGCCTTAGTTTCAATCAACAACTTCTATTTGCTTCAAGTAATATATTTGACGCACTTAATTTCAAGCACAATTCTAATCATCAAATAGATTTGAAACACTTAATTTCAAGCAACAATTCTAATCATCACAGAAGCTTGATCAATTGCATACCTTGAAGGCACCAAGTCCCTGCCTCCTATCACAGCCGAAGTGAGCCCACTCGCCACATATTCCACAATTAACCCAATCACCAGCTGCGCTACTGTGAATATGATAACTCTAGTGTCAGTACATTTGTCTTTTCAAGTGCAAATGCAAGCACACACGCATGCAGGGAGAGGGTGAGCGAGAGAGAGAGAGAGAGAGACCTGTGACACAACAAGCAACATTCTCCATCTACATCATCATGGGCCAATTCATATTCCAAAAGGTAAGTCTCATAGTGCCTTTTCAGTGTATTGCCAACACCCTATTAAGCATGGAGCAAAAACAGGAAGTTACTCCAACTTGTACACAATAAGCAGTTCAACACTGTACAAAGCAGAAATCATGAGACATAGAAAGCAAAAAATGACCATACACAGAATAAATTTATGGAACCACCAGAAGAACTTTCAGCTGAAGTTCCTTTACTATAAATTATGTGGTGAAAGCCCATTCCCATCAGTATTACAGGCATTCTGATTTGGTCATCCACAAGAGGAAATATGATGTGAAGGATGTATATGTTACTTTCATACCTATACACTATATACACCGAGAGATTTTATAACAAAAGATGACTCAGTAGGTACCAAAATAATGAAGTCTATATAGCCCAGCATTGTTGACCCTCTGCTTCATAAACTCAGCTTTGCTTACTAGTCATCTAAATTTAAGTACCATTTTGACTAGCATACCAGTTACAATGAATATACTCAGTTTATTGAAGCAAAAGGCTAAAACAAATATGGGTAAGGCAAAGTTTTACAATTGGAGAAGCAAACGATAATGACCAAGGGAGCTAATAAGATCACATCAGACAAGAATGTCTAGCAAAAATTTAAAACACCGGAAAAAAGAAACTAGTGCAGAAAATGCACGTAAATAGAAGGGAGCAGAAATGCTTTTATTTATTTATCGAGAATGAAATACTTCTACTTTAAAAAATGGAATAATATCAGACAGACTCACTACTTCTGATCTTTTAGTACAATGGCATGTAAATGTAGTTATTGAAGAAAATAAATTACAAGGCAGCAGGAAGAAAGCTTGGGGGCAAAGCGACAGAGCATGCTACCAGAATCAAGATGTTGGCTAAACAAACAAGAAAATGTAACAAAATTGAAATATCAAACAGAAAACATTTAATAAACAATTAAATTATGTTAAAATCTACAGCAAATAACACCAAAAGGCACCATATATTTGAGATGGATACATACATCCCAAAGGTTCCAAAGTTCAACAGAAAAAGGTGGTTCTGCACTGCTTAGCTGTAAGTTTAGCATAGTCACAGCATTCGCAATTCAGGTCCACCTCACCAATATTGTGGCCATCTTTAAAGCACTCAACCAACATAAGACATCTCAAAAACCCAGTGTTGTCAAAGGTGAAAGGGGCTTAAAAAGAGCCAAGCTTGTAAAATGCCCAAGGCACTAGGCACTTGCCCAAATGAACCAAGGCGATATGCTATAAATTCAAAAAAAAATGTAATATTATATTATATTAAAAAAATTTAATATATACATCTTCCCAATTAAGATTAGAACATTAGAAAATATAAAATACCATAACATGGTCATATAAAGTTTATTTTTCACCCTTTAAAAAGATAAGAAAATTTAAAGTAGCAAGTAGCCAAATAGATTAAAAAGAAAAATTAAATATCAATTAAAAAAAGGGACAAATAGGTCAAAACACAAATCAGTTAAAAAAAAAGGAAAAATCCATCAAAAAAAAGAACTTCAAGCAAGCACTAGCCTTAATGCCTTGCACCCACTCAAAAGGTGCTCGCCTAGGCAGTGCTTCATTGCAATCCAATGCCTAAGGCTAATAAAGGTACTGGGGCCTCGCCTTGCCTGGAGCGCCTAGGCAAGTGCCTCAGCACCTCTTGACAACACTGTAAAAACCACAAACAAAAATAAGAAGAATTAGAAGTTGGAAAACTTACAGTCATTCTATTAGTTAATGTATGATTGCGCATCTTTGAGAAAACTTGTCCTTTCCAGTTGATTCCATTGCCAACATGAAAACCTCCTCTTGAAACCACCTGAGAACCCAGTATTTCTCAGCTTTAAGCACTACAACCTTTGCAGATTTGAATCATAAAGTAGCATATAAAAAGGCTCACCTCTCTATACAAGTTAAAAAGGTCAAGGCGTTTTGCATTGAGAATAGCATCAGGAAATTCAGCCAGTCCACCTTGAGGAACAAGACGAGAATGACCACGAAGAATCAAGAACTGCATTACATCCCTCAAGAATTCCTCCTGCCAGAAAATAAAACAAAGCAGAAAGATGTTTAAAAAATGATTATGATATCAAAAATCTACATATAAACCACAAGATACAATAGGATTATAGGAAATCTAACTCTTGGATCCAAGATGATAAATGTGTTGCATTGGATTATCAGAATAGTTTGTACATATGAAGCATAAACTTTCAAGTATCGTAACAAACTTGTTTAATGGAGTAAATTTAATAGCACAGAAAGATGGTCCGTGACTGCTTGGCTAGTCACCAAACATCATAGAAGTTCTGTTCAAAAAAAAACAAGAAATGAAAAGAAATTACACACCAGGCTATTGACAGTACTTAAACTAGCCACGCATCAAAATCCCAGGACCATCCATATCTCTGAGGTACAAAACTTGAAAACACATAACATCAAACATATTACACATCAAATCCTGCATGGATGTCTAAGTTACAATCTCAAGAAACAAATGACTGGATAAGCAATCTTCAAATTAAGATAAAAATGAAACCATTCCTAAGCATAAATTCATAAAAGCATTGTAAGCAAAAAAAAAAAAAAACAGAATTTGTGAATTAAAAAATGACATCTACCTCAGGGCAAGCATGTATTGGGGATCTGCCACAACCATGTTTCTTCAAAGGCAGTGGATTTAGAGAAATAATCTGCTGAGCCTGATAAGAGTTTGACAATGATTTCCGATGCGTGACAGGTGCAGGCCCAACAACACTATGCTTTGGTGGAGGCGCCAAGCTTGGTTTTGTTTGTTCTCCATCATATCTTTCTGCCTTCAAAAATCCAGAAAATGGTTGCATTTTATGACGATGAGTGTGAGGTATTGGCCTCATTGCAGCAACATACAACTTCTGTTTAAAATTCCCTCCATTTTCACCTCCACAGCCAAAAGTCAAGGGTTTAGTTTCTCGGGACGGCTCAGATCTTTTTCGACAAGGGGCAGGAGGAATCAACCAGCTAGGATGCCTAGTGAGAACAGGGTTGTGTGGACAGGGATCTTTGCTCTGCTTTGTACAGAAGAAAAGGAGGCGATCAGCATCATCTTTTTCAAAAGAAGCAACTGACAGTCCTTGAATGCTAGCAATTCCTAGCATGACTAAGCTGCGGTAGGTTACATCTGGGGCCAGCTGCCGCAAAACCTGCAATGGCATTCCATAAGACAAGGCTATAAGAACTCATATTGCTTGATCAGTGTACCTCACCAAATGACTTGAACAAAAATTTGTGTAGGTAACTGTAACCAAACAGCTATCCATCAGTTACTCTAAGCAACAGCTTAATCACTTATCCAAGGAATGTATTAATGCAACTTCGTTTCTTCATCCATCCAATGAATTATCTACATCAGAAATTTGACTCTCTTTTTTCCCAAAGATAGGAACAGATAGGAAGGCTGTGAGACAATGTTACCTGTGATGCCCAAGTAGGAACCTTCATGGAAACTTCAAAAACACTTGCCCCACAGGCTATGGATGCAGACTTTCGTGGCTCAGATGAAGGTGATTTGCTTTCATCAGAACTAGTCGATGCATGGACTAGCTGACTGTTCTCAATAAGCTCACTTTTAATATGATTCTCTAAAAGCTGAGGTGAGGCAACAGCACCCAACCGAAAAAAGAAAGGACCACAAGTTATTGGGTGAGTATAAGAACTTCAGAGAGACCATACAAGCAAGCACACTATCAACCCTTGCAGAGAAATTTTATCTTTACCTGATCATTAAAACAATTTTGTGCACTGCCAGACACTAGTAGTGATATGTGAGCAGAACTACAGGTTGATAAATCACATCGCATTGTCACTACACCACGAGAAAATGTCCCTGCCTGAAGGGGGGGGGGAGGAGCACTGCAAATGACAGTGAGATTTGTGAGCTAATAGAAACAGAAAGCAGTGAGACTAAAAGACATTTAATAACATAAAAGGTGCACTATGTTGATCGCAACAATAATTTAGAATAAGTCACAATTAATGTCACATTAAGCTTAAAATGGTGCGTGTGTCCACATGTTTATGCATGAATATGTAAATTCATAAGTCTAGTATGTCAGTAGCAATATAAAATAAAAGGGCAAAGAAACAAGCAACTAGGAAAAATTCATACCTTGTGCGATTATGAAGTTTACTCCCACGAATCTGAATGCACACCGTCGCAAAATAATAAATAAATAGGAAGTTGCTTAATACAAAATAGAAGAGATAACTCAAATGAAGAAATATAAATTAGTGATAGCAGTTACGTATAAATAGAAAATATAAAAGCATTTTTCCTATATAACAACTGATGGAACATAGATTGCAATGAATCTTCTTACACTTTCATACTCAACAATAGAATGGATAAACAACCAATATACTTGCCCTCATAAAGGTGACATAAATCTCAGCTAAGGCCTAAAACATTTAATACTTCTAATTTAGTGATTTTGACATTTCAATTCTATGTGGACTGGGTGAAGAAGTATGGTATTTATCATGTCTCATAAATTTAGATATGAAAATTCCATGAATAACTAAGATTGTTCTGATGACAAGTAAAAGGTGCATTTATCTGGAGAAAGAAAAAAATGGGAATAATGATATCACATGTAATATCCTTGGCATCTTCGTGGTTTAATAATGTAGACCAAAGAGATGCTTACTAACTAGAAACTGACGAACTCGAGAAATAAATACAAAAGCCAGCATTGAACTCACTTCAATGTTCAGGAGAGCATTGAGCCCATCCTCCAAAGATCCCAGTGCACATGCATCCTGAAGAGAGTGAAGATTGTAACCAGTGAATGCTAGCATGATTTATTCAACCAAGCAACAAGTGAATAAATACTAAGAAATATGTAAATCAAAACATACCAATGTGCCTGGCAGTCCACAAACAAGAAACCTCATGGTCACATCATCATCATATATTTTTATAGCAGGAAGAGCCCCAGAAGAGCCCTCTTCACCCTGATCATCTGCCTCAGGGAGAGAAATATCAAACTTCGGAGGATCCCCAAGTAACCGCGGTCCGGGTTTACAGCCAACTTTTTGGCTATTGGAAGCTCGGGTATTGTTGTTCTGTACACAGTAGAGTCTAAAAGATGCATGAGCAAGTTGGAATGCATCACATGTATGGCTGCAAGAACTGCAATGCACAAGAGAACACAAAAGAGGATATGAAATATTCATTTATTTACTATTTTCACAAAATAAAGAAAAGCACATTCCACAACTCTGTCAGGGATAATTAGTCCAGACAAACAAATTGTCAAAATATGTAAAGCTCAACATCTAGTCAACACCAGCCAAACATGTTTTCAACATGTGAAGCTCAACATCTGGTCCACAATCTCATCATGGGAAAATAATTTGCACCCAAACAAATACATCCACAATTACCAATTTGTCACTGCTTCAAAACTTGGATCCATAAGCAATAACTACTAGACCACATATTAGATAGAGCATCAAAACAATTAAGGATAAAGATGGAACTAAAAGAACAACACATGTTAGAAAAGGTGAATGTACCATGATAATCTTGATGTAAAAGAAGAAAAGCATACCTTTGAACCACTGACAACAATGCTTGACGAAAGTGAGAAGCAGCATAACATGAAAAGGCACTTTTCCAATATATAACATATGGAACTCCCTGCCACATGAAAACACTGGTTCAACAATAATTCATGAGAAGAGATCAGACAAACAATAGATACATACATGCATATACATATATAAAGGTCTTCAAATTCCATGCACCATCTCTTTAAATATTTATAATTAGCTTAACCAGCAACTCCATCAAAAAAAATAATCAGCATACATCTTTCCCCAAAGAAACAATAATATCAATAACTAAAAACAAGAAAAAGAAATACAGAACTATTGACAATTAATATAACCTTAGAGTGAAGAGCCTCGGCCATCTTTTCACCATTGGGGATCTCTAAATAAACCTGTACATACGTTTGATGGTAGATTCAGTGAAATGCTATGATTAATGTTGCAAGCGGCACATTTATATGTGACAGGACTGGAAGATCGACGATGGAGTTCATGTCACTGACATTATAAACAAGAAGCAAAACGTATAATAACATCTTGATGACCATCACTCACCGTGGGAGGCAACGTGGAACCAAATAATCCACATAAGGATTCTGGAGTGGACAAATCAACATCTGCCCATCTTAGAGATCCAATTTCTTCTCTATCTTCAACCTGCTCACCTTGAAAATACACAATGCTGGCCTCCAGAGACTGCAGCACTTGCCGAAACTCATCAGTGCTCGGATTATTCAGTACCTGAACCTGCATTCAAACAAAAACCGTAACAAATATCAAATCTTCACACATAAAATTTAACTAAAACTCAGAAAACCCATAACCAGAAACGCTGATTTATAGCCCAAAAATTTTAAAACATACCTGAAGCCGCCCAGTAGATGCAAGTTCCGGTAAAGGGTATCTGCGTTTATCATCAGAGAGAGTAAGTTTCTGATCACCACTTTTACCACAAAGAACAGCAAGGAGAGTACAATGATTTCTTAAAGGACCTTGAGCATGAAACATCATGCATACATGCCAAGACCCCTCAATATATGATTGAAAAAATCGACAACTAAATCGCTTTCCCCTAGAGCAGGAGCAATTACGCAATGCCTCCTTAAACCTAGAAACCTCTACACAATCAAATCAAAGAGCAAAACCCTAAACTTTGCTACAAATCTATGGATCCCAACTTAGCAAATCACCAAAAAGCCCCAAGTTCTCGTGTGAAACGCTCAAAACCAAACCTAAAAACACTCCAAATTGAAACTCAGCAACCCAGATGAGAAAGACAAGAAACCAAGCAAAACAGATAGCAAAACTGAGGAATTAGAAGGAAAAAAGAGAGAACCCAGCAGAAGAAGATAATCGAACAAAAAGAAACTCTGGATTGGAGTTGTGATACTATATTAGAGAAATAATCTCTCACGAAAGGACATCTTTTTTTTCTTTTCTATAATTAAAAATCTCTTCTTTGGCCGCCTCACGCACCGAACCAACGAAGAATAAATAAATAAATAAAAATCAATCCCAATAAATAAATTAGAATAGGAAATAGGAAATGTTTTCATTAAAATTCAATCAAAATCTTTTTATTTACCTTTACATTTTTTCATTTTTCAAAAGCAAAAGCAAATCAAGTCAAAACAAAAACTAGCAGGAAGAAAATGTCTAAAAAAGAAATAAATGGGCGTTTTGTTTATTTTGTTTAACATTTGATTGGATAACTTTTCCAAATCATTAAAAAAAACAATGCGTGTTGTGTATACGACTTTTTGCCCACGAGATCCTCGTATATTAAAAGAACCACCAGGCATTTAACTTGTTTACGTGTTCTGAAAGACATATACTCCAGGGAACAAACATTAACATTTATGTATCAACTTCGTTTTTTCCCTCCTGAGCATGTATGGAGGTAGTATTGCTTTTGCTTTTGTGCTCAATTTAGATTAGTTCTTGTCTTGGGTCTCCAGGGAACAGAAGATTAGTTCTAACGTGTTAATGTAATTGCTTTTGTTTTTGTTGTGTTGGTTTTCCTTTCTTTTTCTCCTTGTCTTCGATTTGGAGATGATCACATAAACCCTGCTATCTTCATCATTAATCATGACCATGATGATTTATAATGTTTGTTGGTGTGAAAGATGAGCAATCCATACAGATAGCTGGTTAAAAGGATGGATCATGTTATTGATTGGATGGCTAAATATAGAACTTGGGCTTGAGGGGAAAGGGAATGTCTCAACGACGGAGGGAAATCAGTTTTGCCACATGGGTGTGTCATTACCCCAAAAAAACGCTTTTTTAATGTACTGGCTGTCAGATAATTTTCTTCAAATAACTCATTTATGATTATTTTACTTTTAATTTAGAAATTATTTTTTTGTTACAAAAATATCACAAGGACCATTGTATTTATTTAAAATGATATAAAATATAGATATTTTAAAGAATATATAAATAGACTTGTCTCATATTAACTTTTTATTAAATAGTTTTTGAAAAAATTCATAAAATATATATTTATTTAAAAACATAAATTCAACCAAATTAATCTTTTCATTAAAATGTCAAGAAAAAGAATTTTAGAAATATTTCAATGAAAATTTTAACATTTTACTTAAATCAAATTTAAAAAAAATAAATATAAAGTAGATAAGTCAATGCCTAATATGATTTTGTTTGTTTATTTTAAATTAACATGAATATTCGGACTAGCTTGCACATATTTTAATTAATTTTACAAATCATGAAATTAATGACCAAACAAACCTAAGATGATTTTAATAATATTAATAATTCATAAAGGTACTGTAATTCTTAGTTCTAATGATTCAAAGTATATCATTATACAAATCATGCAATAATAAATTTTAACTTCAAAATAAATTTTTGATAATGTTATAAATAAGTTTGTGGATATTAACAAATACGGAAGGGAGGCATAGGAATAATTGAGTTATTATTGAATCAATTTATATAATATTGTTATTAATTTTTTTGCTTTTAAATGTTTATATTTATGTTTTATTGATTTTGCGGCCAAAGATGAGTTGAATACAAAAATTATCCCTTGAAAATGAAATCTTCTATATTTAGTTTAGGTGAAATTAATCAAAAGTTTTTTATCATATCATTCACTATAAAGTTCATATTTTCTTATATTGTAACTCAACTATTACAAAGCTCTTTTTTATTTCTTTTAATTTAGATTATTATTTAAATTTTCTTCGTGATAAAGCCTTTAAAGAGTAAAGGTCTTAATTGGAATTACATTAATGTGTGAATTATAATCTTTTGTAATCCTATCATATTTTTTATAAGAAGCCCGATAAAGGTGTTTTGTATTTTATTTATTTTATTGCATTCTTTGTATTTTTATAAGTATTTTTTTTATCACTATATACTTATTTTGAGATTTTAGTTAGTATTATTAAAGGTGATTATGTTGCTTATATCAAGTTTACAACATTGTTAATATCGAATGGATCAAATCAGATGACATCACATTCTTTACAAGAACCTACAAAGATGATATATGATCTTGAAATAAAGATTTGGTTGGCTTTGGGTACAAAGACAAAGAAGAGAGTGGAAGGTTCTGGTAAAGAATGAAAAGTTATTTTGTAAGGTTTTTAGAATTAAGAAAAGAAGATATTTTTGTGTAGGTAATTTTCAATACTAGTTGAAATTGAATTCTTGTAGCAAATCAAAGGTTTCCAATCTAATTTGTTTTTGGTGATTTTATATAAATTAAATTTTATTTGGAATTCAAATCAATATTTTTAAACAGATTCTAAACATATAAATTAATTTATATATGTGAATTCAATTCGACTCAAAGGGTTCGAATAACCATGAAAGTTCTTGCTTTTTATATTCTATTACTTGAATTAAGATGACGTTTGTTAAGAAATCCAGGATGATTTTTATTAAGAAACCCAATTATTTAAAAAGATTTAACCCATAACCCAACAATTTAACTCAATCTTTTATGAGTTGGTTATTTGCTTATCAATAATGTTTTTATGATTAGATCACAAGATCAAATATGCTAAAGAACTAGGAAAAGGCCCCATAATAAGTTGATGGTCAGCTAAAGACTCTAGCAAATACATTTTCAAAACATAAGTTACCATAGTTCCTTTTATTATTGTTACCTAACAAGTGTCAACTGATTAGCACTTAAAAGTGAATTTTTTATCAAGGTTTTGTATCATTATTTTGCACTTAAAGTATCAATAACTCCTTAACTAAAACATGTTTTATAATAACGTATCTAATAATATAAAATATCTTTAATTTATGGTAAATGTTCATTTTAAATACAGGTCTATCACATAAATAAAAGGATTGATTGATGAATTTAAGAATTGAAATTGAAAGGACAAAGAGATGGTTAAACTTAGAAAAGAGTTATCAGTGCAATCCAAACCAGAACACTATTCGATAATTAGATCATATTTGGAGTTGTAGATCTCAGATTTAAGTCTACTTTATATGGATGGAAAGGTAAGAAATAAGCCTATAACTTTATGGAGTCCAAGATCTAAAAATATTATTTTCAAGTTCAAATTGGAGCAACAACAAAGAGGTTCGAATCTGTTTTCCAGTCTAAGCACTATTCAGTGTTTGGTCCATATCTGGAGTTCTAGAAGTCCACATAACCTGAATGTTTTACACAAGAAAACCGAGATAGTTTCTTACAATATTCATGTTTTCAAGTGGCTCCAATTTTAACGTTATCAATGACATTTTGAGCAGACAAAAGAAGATAAAAATTGTTACCAAGTCAATAGTTGGCCACCCACTCATCAATTAGTCATTAAATCAATAGTTTCTAATTTTGGCCTATAAAAGAAGGCATTTGCCATGCATTTAGGCATCTTGGTTTCCAGATTAAGATCATGTTTTTGCTTTCTCTCTTTGTATTTTTTGTAATGTTTATGCTTTGTTTTTATTAATATCAAGTTTATGCCTTTCATTTCCTTTCCTTTACTTAATTAACTTTTATCTTATTTATGTTCTTTTTTTTTTCTTTCACTATGTTTACCTAAATTTATTATGTCAAGGTGAAAAGGCTAAACTAATAGTGTAAGAATAAGTATATTGCAAACTCAATATGAACTTTAATGTTTGATACTAACATGTTTTGTACTTGTTATCTTGTTCACTCTTTAATACTTTGCTTATTAAATGACTAATATTGATTTATGTTGTATAACACTTAGTGTAATAAATGCTTGACACTTTCATAGTTCATACTGTATGGTATAACTAATACCTAAGCTATGAAAGGAACTTGATTTGTTGTTAACATTAGTTATAATCATGAATGTTTGATGAGATTTACAAGTATTAACATTAATCGAATAAGATGACTAATGTAATCATGTTAACAATTTATAAACTGATTGGAACCTCCTTTGTGTGAGGTTTTCAATTGAGAAATAAGAGTTTATACTATACCTGTTTGATATACCATTAGTGCATCCTCTAACCTTGACATTTATTGTTATCATTGTTTAATCCTTACATTAATCTTTCATCTCAAAGTTCTCATCAACTTCTTCTTCTTCCTTTTCTATTATTATTATTATTATTATTATTATTACTATTACTACTACTACTACTACCATTACTATTATTACTATTACTATTATTATTATTATTATTACTACTACTACTACTACTACCACTACTACTATTACTATTGCTATTACTATTACTATTACTATTGTTGTTGTATTATTATTATTATTGTATTATTATTATCTATAATTTATACAATTAACCTCCTTATAGTTCGACTCCGATCTTGCCGGGTTATTTATTACTTCGACACTTCTGTACTTGGGAGAAGACATCGATCTTTTGTTCGTGTCAAGTTCTTGGCATCATTACCGGGGAGGTAAGTTCTTATATAAATTATAGTATTTATTTTATTTTCTCTTTTCATTTTTCTTGTATATAACTTTGTTTTTTTTTTTGTTTCTCCTTCTTTTGTTTTCTTCTTCTTTTTATTCTATTCCTATACGTGTATAAGAGTGTGGTCACGTATATTAAATAGTCAACTTTATAAGGTATCCTTATTATTTTCAAAAAATATGGCCGAAGAAGATAATCAACCATTTCATAATGAGAATAATAAGAATAATCGTGTTAGAACACTTAAAGACCATATGAATCCGACAATAACAAGTTCATCATAATGCATAGTTTTTCCTTCTGATGCATCTTATTTTAATTTTAAACTAGACACTATTCAACTTTTACCTTCTTTTCATGTCTTAGATTTAGAAAATTTATACTTATATTTAAGGGAATTTGAGGAGGTCTACAACACATATAATGATTCAAATTGTAGCATGAACACCATCAGATTAAAGCTTTTTCCTTTTTTATTAAAAGTTAAAGCTAAAACATGGCTATAATATTCAAGACCTAGATCCATTTGTATTTGGGATGAAATGTAACAATAGTTTTTAAAGAAGTTTTTTTCTTTTTACAAAACAAACTCTTTTAAAAGATAAATCACCACTTTCACTTAAAAATCAGGAGAAATATTTTACTAATGTTGGGATAGGTATCAAGACTTGCTTAATACTTACCCTCATCATGGTTTTGAAAGATGAAGATTGATTTTATATTTTTATGAAGGGTTAACACCTAGAAATAGACAAATGGTTGAATTAATATGCAATGAAATTTTTAAAGATAAAGACCTTGATGAAGGAGTAACACCTTGGTTGAATTAATTTTTCAGATCAAAGTCATCGTCATGCTTTCTCTCTACATCTTTGCAATGTTCAAATTTTCTTTTATGTTATATTAATCTCTTGTTTATGCTCTTTCCTTTCCTTTCCTATACTTAGTTAACTTATATCATGTTTATGTTCTTATATTGTTTATTTATGTTTTTCTTCTTCTTAATGTTTAGCTAAATTAATTATGTAAATGTGAAAAAGTTTCTCTAATGGTGTTATAATAGGTATAATATAAACTCAACATAGACTTTAATGTTTATATCCAAGAAAAATTGTTATTAATATGTTTTATTTTTCTATCTTACTAATTCTTAATACCTTGCTTATTAAATGGTTAATCTAAATTTGTGTTCTATAATACTTGATACATCAAATGCTTGATCCTTTATAGTCTTCGACCGATATCATTATTATGATAAGAACTTGATTTGTTGTTAACATAAACTAGCAACATGAATGCCTGATGATATTTATAAGTATGGTGTTACTTAAATAAGATGATTAATATGATCATGTTAATAATTTATAATGAGCTAATAATGAGAAATCATCCTATTGGAACCTTCTTTGTGTGTGGTTTCTAGTTGAGTAATAAAAGGAGTTTATATTATATTTATTTGAAATACCATTAGTGAATCCTATAACCTTGATATATGTTTTATTATTGTTTAATCCTTACATCAATATCACATCCCAAAACTTTCTTAAACTCCTTTTCTGTTATTATTCTCTTCAAATCCTTTTCTTTATTTGTAATTTATATAATTCACCTCTCTATGATTCAACCCCGGTCTTGCCGAATTATTTTACTTTGACACTCTTGCATTTAGGATAAGACATCAACTTTTTGATCGTGTCACAATGCACAAACTTCACAATCATAGTTTCAAGCACACCATAATTTCTAAATTTTTTATGGATTTACACCTTTTTATGCTCCACCTCATACAAGAAATTTTGAGGAAACTTTGTATGCATTTATTGAAAAGTAAGAGACAATCAACACTCAACTTGCTCAAAGCATAACAGATTTCAAAGATACTCTTGCAAAATTCACATTTGCTTTCAATTTTCAAGAGAAAGGTAAGTTTTCATCTCAACCACAGCAAAATCCCAAAGGGCAAATAATGCAAATGCAAGTAGTTCTATAAGTCAACACATAGATTAAGTCAAATTAGTCATCACTCTTTGTAGTGATAAGGTTATTCAAAAACCAATTCTTGAATCTTCTGAGAAAGATGATGAGTCAATCTCTAAGGGTAAGGAAGAGGTTGAATTTGAACATTGCAAATAAAAGATTGATTCCCCGCCAGCACTTCCATTTCCTCATACGATGATCAATTAGGAAGAAACAAATATGAAAAAGGCATTGAAAATATTGATGTGGATCTTTTTATCAAAAATGCATCAGATTCGACACCCGACATCACACCAATCAATGATTATTTTCTTGATGAATCTCTACTTTCTTTTAGTTCAATGTCTTGGTTTGCTAAAAATATCAATTTTCTTGCTTCAGGATTTTTGCTAGCTCACTGGAATACCGAAAACAAAAGAAAATTTATGATTTTATTGGGATGACCCTTACTTATTCAATTATTATCCTAATCAAATATTTCAAAGATACATTCCCGATAATGAGATAATTAATATCATTAAATTTTATCACTCTAAGGCACGTGGGGATCATTTATTGTAAAAAAAAAGACTGTAGAAATCTTACTAAGTGAATTTTACTAGCCCTCTATATTCAAGGAATCACATGCATTCCGTAAAACCTATGAAAATTATCAAAAGGTGGGATTTATTTCAAAACACAGAGAGTCTTTAGATAATATTCTATTGACTCTTAAGTCTCATTATAGTCAAGATAAGTATCGCGCAATTCATGACTTATAAACCTATTTTCATGAAGAAAATGCTTGGCATAGTCTTGGGAATCTGACTAAAAAAGATCTTTTTTTTTCAGTTTTTAAGAAAAACTGGATGGGAAGCCTATCTCCGACCTATAAGCCGTTCTTAGATGTAAAACCAATATGAGCTATAATCACAACCACTTATACATACACATGTTTTTTTTAAATAAATAAATATAGAGTGTGTGTGTGTGTGTGTGTGTGTAAGACTCTAGTTGACTTATATATAGGTGGTATGATTGTCTTTTTAATTTCTCATCTATAAAATCCTATCTTCCTTCCTTTCATTTATACTCAACTCAAACACTCAACAAAAATAGAAATATGTAGAAATGACAAGTTCCTCAAGTCATGATATAAGAAATATTTGTGTATTTTGGTGGATCTAGTCTTAGGAAAGAAAATGAGTTTTTGAAATCAGCAAATCATCTTAGTCAGGTGCTAGTTGAGAGAAAGATTCATTTAGTGTATGAGGGAGGTAGTCTTAGGTTAATGGAAGTTGTGTCAATAACTGTATTTTTAAGATGTAGTCAAGTTTTAGGGGTCATCCCCAAAGCTTTAACACAAGGGACATCATGGGAAAAATAATTGGAGAGAAACTACAAGTCTTAACAATGTTTGATCGAATGAATGCAATGTTTAAACATGTTAATGCCTTCATTGCTTTACCAGGTAGTCTGAACATATTAGAAGAGATCTTTCATCTTTTCTATTGGGCCCAATTACACATTCACCATAAACTCATAAGTCTATAAAATGTTAATGGTTATTATGATAAGTTGTTGTCGTTTCTTGATCATGCTGTGGAATAGGAATTTCTAACATCTACTGCATAATAAATCATAATCTCTACTGCTATTGCTTAACAATTGATTGACCAACTATAATTTTTCATTCCTATAACTGATCCCTTTATAAGTCACATAAATTAATCATTTAAAAAAAGTCGTAAAAAGTTTAGATTTGATTTGAGTCATCATTAATGAATCTTTATGTCTTTTGCTTTTATTATTGTGTTTTGTTGTTTCTTATATTTGTTTAATGTGTTTTAGGTTTGTTAGTATTTGTTATTTTAGATGATGTTTTCTATACTCTATCTTTCTACTTTAAAACATTGAGGACAATGTCTTGTTTTAGTTGGAGAGAGAAGGTAGTAGTTGATAAAAAAAAAATTTAACTAACTGTGTTTTCTATTTTATAAAGTATGTGCAAAATTGTTGTTACTAGGATAACAGAGTAAGGGAGCTCTTTTGTTAAAGTAACTCTTAAGATGCATCTTAGTAATTATTCTTAATAAGGTCTATTATAAAACTTTTTGAAATATTCAGGTTTATAAATTCTCGTATTATTATCACTTAATTTTGCTCATATACTTATTTAACATGTATTTTTAAACCTTAATTTTCATACCCACACTTTAACATATGATTGTGGGTTGCACATTGAATTATTACATTATTTATGTTCTTTTGTTAAAGGTAACAACTAAGGAAAAGAAATAGTATATAATATAAAAAACAAAAATAATAATAATAATAATAAAAATATAGATAAGTTTGGTTTTGTAGCCTCCCTAACCTAAGTAATTAAGCCCAAATGGGTGTTTTAACACATAATATCCTAAAGTCAACTGACTTAGAAGCTATTGGCCCAACCTTTGTTTCATGGATTGAGGAGAAAAGTTTAAGGAAATCAAACATTACATTATTTATGTATCAGTATCGACAACCCAAGTTACTAATCTCGTAGGGGTGTCTCAACACCTAATGCTCTAAGACCAACTGGTCTGGGAGTTGACATGACCAAAAGATTGATTTCTTCTCCCAAGTGCAAGAGTGTCAAAGTAATAAATAACCCGGTAAGATCAGAATCAAACCACAAGGAGGTTAATTGTATAATATATAGATAATAATAATAATAATAATACAACAACAACAACAATAATATTAGTAGTAGTAGTAGTAATAGTAGTAGTAGTAATAATAATAATAATAATAATTTGATGAAAAATTTAAGATGAAAAATTAACGTAATGATTAAACAATGATAATAATAAATGTCAAGGTTAGAGGATCCACTAATAGTATGTCAAACAAGTATAGTATAAACTTTTATTATTTAATTAGAAACTACACACAAAGTAGGTTTTAATCAAATTATAAACTGTTAACATGATTATATTAGTTGTCTTATTTGATTAATGTTAATACTTGTAAATATTGTCACACATTTATGATTATAACTTATGTTAACAACAAATCAAGTTCTTTTCATAGCTCAGGTGTTAGTTATACCTTACAGTATGAGCTATGAAAGTGGCAAGCATTTGTAGTACCAAGTATTATATAACATAAATCTACATTAGTCATTTAACAAGCAAAGTATTAAAGAGTGAATAAGATAACAGATACAAAACATATTAGTATCAAACATTAAAGTCTATATTAAGTTTACATTATACTTATGCTTATACTATTAGTGTAACTTTTTCACCTTGATATAATAAACTTACCTAAACATAATGAAAAAAAGAAAAATAAATAAATAAAATAAAAACATAAATAAGATAAAAGTTAATTAAGTAAAGGAAACGAAATAAAAGGCATAATCTTGATATTAATGAAAGCAAAACATAAACAATACAAAGAGAGAAAACAAGAGCATGATCTTAATCTGAAGACCAAGATGCCTAAACGTATGGCGAATGACTCCTTTTATAGGCAAACATTAAAAATTATTAATTTGATGACCAATTGATAAATGGGTGGCCAACTCTTGACTTGTTGATAATCCTTATCTAAGTAAAGGACAGGAAATGAAAAGCATAAACATAATATTAATGGAAGCAAAGCATAAACATTATAAAAAATACAAAGAGAGAAAGGAAGAGCATGATCTTGATCTGGACACCAAAATGCCTAAATGCATGGCAAATGCCTCCTTTTATAGGCCAAAAGTGGGAACTATTGATTTGATGACTAATTAATAAGTGGGTGGCCAACTCTTGACTTGGGGACAATCATTATCTTCTCTTGTCTGCCCAAAACGTCATTGATAACATCAAAATTGGAGCCACTTGAAAACATAAAAGTTGTAGGTAATTGTCTCAGTTATCTTGTGTAAAAACTTCAGCTTATTTGAACTTCTATATGGCCAAAATACTGAACAGTACTCGGGCTGAAGGACAAATTCGGGCTTCTTTGTTGTTGCTACAATTTGGACTTCAAAATGACCTTTTCAGATCCTAGGCTCCATAGGAAAGTTATAGGCCTATGTCTTACCTTTTCATCCATATAAAATGGACCTAAATCTGAGATTTATAGCTTCAGATATGACTCAATTACCGAACAGTGTTCTGGTTTGGAATGCACAGACATCTCTTTTTTAAGTTTGATCATCTGTTTGCCTTTGCAATTGAAGTTCTTAAGGTCATCAATCAATCCTTTTATTTATATGATAGGCCTGCATTTAAAATGGACATTTACCACAAATTAAAGGTATCTTATATTATTAGATAGATTATTATAAAACGTACTTTAGTTAAGGAGTTATTGATACTTTAAGTGCAAAATGATGATAGAAAACCATGATAAAAATGCACTTTTGAGTACTAATCACCATCCATATAAAGTATACCTAAATATGAGATCTACAACTCTAGATATAACCTAATTACTGAACAATGTTTTGATTTAGACTGCACCAATATCTCCTTTTTAAATTTGACCATCTATTTGTCCTTTTAATTTCAGATCTTAAATTCATCAATCAATCATTTCATTTAGGTGATAGGCCTGCATTTAAAATAAATATTTATCATAAATTAAAGGCATCTTATATTATTAGATATGTTATTATAAAACATGCTTTAATTAAGGATTATTGATACTTCAACTGCAAAATGATGATATAAAACCTTGATAAAAATGCACTTTTAAGTACTAATTAGGAGTCATTAGCCGAAAACTCATTACATGGGTTAAAAGATGCATAGTGTTTTAAGTTTTATGTATATATATTAAAAAAGAAAAAAAAGAAAAAAAATATTAATATCAACCTAAGGAAGTTAACCTTAAACATTAGAATAAAAATTTTGTTTTCTTTCAATAAAAGCCTCATAACTATGTGTTGATATATTAAACACAAAAGAAAGGTTTATTAATTTCTTGTTTAAGAGGTATTGAGCATATATATAAATTTAATAAGAGTTTTTTTTTCTAGATAGATTAATGGAAGTTAAATGATGAATACCTTGCTTTGTGGAATTTGCAAATTGTTTTTCTATTTTAACGTTTTGATTACTAGAGATTAGTAATATGCTGGTTAAGGGGTGTGATTAATACTAAAAAGTGCATTTTATTAAGGTTTTATATCATCATTTTGCACTTAAAGTATAATAACTCCTTAACTAAAGTACGTTTTATAATAATCTATTTAATAATATAAGATACCTTTAATTTGTGGTAAATGTTCATTTTAAATGCAAGCCTATCACATAAATGAAAGGATTAGTTGATGAATTTATGAACTAAAATTGAAAGGACAAAGAGATGGCCACACTTAGAGAAAAGATGTTGGTGCAGCCAAAACCAGAATACTGTTAGGTAATTGGGTCATATCTGAAGCTGTAGATCTCGGATTTAGGTTTAGTTTATATGAATTGAAAGATAACAGAAGATAAGGATTGTCACCAAGTCAAAAGTTGGCTACCCACTGATTAATTAGTCATCAAATTAATAGTTCTCAATTTTGGCTTATAAAAGGAGGCATTTGGCATGCATTTAGACATGTTGGTTTTCAAATCAAAATCATGCTCTTATTTTCTCTCTTATATTTTTTTTTGTATTGCTTAATTTTTGCTTTCATTAATATCAAGTTTATGCCTTTCATTTCCTTTCCTTTACTTAGTTAACTTTTATCTTATTTATGTTCTTATTTTATTTATTTATTTTTCTTTCTTTTATTATGTTTAACTAAGTTTATTATATTAAGGTGAAAATGTTACACTAATGGTGTAAGAATAAGTATACTGTAAACATAATATGAACTTTAATGTTTGATACTAACATGTTTTGTATTTGTTATCTTATTCACTCTTTTATACTTCGCTTAATGATCACTCTAGATTTATGTTGTATAGTACTTGGTACAAGAAATGCTTGACAGTTTAATAGCCCATACTTTATGGTATAACCGACACCTTAGCTATGAAATGAACTTAATTTGTTGTTAACATAAGTTATAATCATAAATGCTTCATGAGATTTACAAGTATTAACATTAATCGAATAAGATGACTAATGTAATCATATTAACAATTTATAAACTGATTGGAACCTCATTTATGTGTGGTTTTCAATTGAGTAATAAGAGTTTATACTATACTTGTTTGACATACGATTAGTGAATCTTCTAACCTTGACATTTATTGTTTTTATTGTTTATTCCTTACGTTAATCTTACATCTTAAAGTTCTCATCAACTTCTTCTTCTTCTTTTTCTATTACTATTACTATTATTATTATTATTATTATTATTACTACTACTACTACTATCATTATTATTATTATTACTATTACTATTACTATTATTGTTATTGTTATTGTTACTATTTTTATTGTTACTATTTTTATTGTTATTGTTGTTGTATTATTGTATCTATAATTTATATAATTAACCTCTCATAGATTGATCCCGGTCTTGCCGGGTTATTTATTACTTTGACACTCTTACACTTGTGAGAAGATATTAATCTTTTGGTTGTGTCACTATCAATCATGACCCTCCACACTAATAGCTCATGACTAATCGAAGCTCTCTTAGTAGCACTTAAACAACAAGGACTTGTAAAGAAGAAAAAGAAACAATATAAGAAATTAATTAACTAGGAAGAACATATCTACAAAAATAATTCAATCAACTAGTTATGTGATTTTCTTTTATTGTAAGCTATAGTGAAAGTCACCATTAGTGCAAGAAGAAGAAGAAGAAGAAGAAGAAGAAGAAGAATAAATTTTTTTAGATTTACCTGTTAATAGTCTTCACCGACAACACGTGGAGACCACATGCCGCCATTGTTCCTACGCTTCCTTCCTTGATTTCAATAGTTCCTAGACATAAAAAACACTTTAAAAGGTTAATTTACAACCTTAAATCGTTTTTTGGCAAACTATAAAATTTGGAACAATGTTTATTGTTATGTATAATATTTTGAATTAGTTGGACATTGTTTATTGGATTTGTTGTGTTCTTAAGTTGAGATGGTTTGATAATTTGTAAAGGATTATTGGTATTTTATTAAAAAGTTGGTTGCTATTTGAACATTAAATATTTGATATGAGGATTATGTTTGAATTTATGTTTATTTAAGTTTTGATTTTTGGTTTATGGATTACGTTTAGGTTTGTTGTTTACTTGCTATTGAGTTGAGTTTGATTGATGAGTACTTTGTTTGTTAAGTTAGTATCTTGTTTGATTTACAACACATTATTGTGTTTTGCTAAACATAGCTTTAGTCAAATTTTCAAATTTTTGAAAGATAATTTTGCAATTAAATTTAGGTTTGCAATTAATTATAGGTTCCTTATTTTTTTACCATTACATATTTAGTATTTAGAACTCTGACCTACACGTGAGATGTTTTTTTTATGCTAAACAAATTAATTCCTTTCCATAGAAACAATAACAAACTCTGTCTTTAAAAAATGCAATTTTTATTTTAGTTTGCATATGATTAAGTCTCTCAAAAATAAATTATATTTGCATATTAAAAAATTATAAAAATAATATTTTTATTTTTACATGTATTTTTAGATTTAGTAACCAGTTTATTAAAGTCATGAGAACTTGACCTGTATTTTAAAAATACCAAACAATTTATCTTGTTTGTTCCAATATCAAGAATTGTGAAGTTATACGCAAGTCATTCTTTTTATATTAAAAAGATAAAAATATATTTCGACTCTAAAATAACAAGGCTTTAACCTAATATGATAAGAACCTTCTTACCAAAAAAGACTTTTCTTAAGCTTTAGACAAACCAACGATTACAAAAATAACAATAACTTAGTTTATATCAAATAAATAAATAATGCAGCTTATCTTATGTAAAGTGTATTACGAGTGATACATTCTTTTAATACACAACTTGTCCCCTTATCTAGACTCTGACATTAGTTAGGGTTTATAATAATTAAAATACTAGGTGACAACTCTATCTTTTTTTTTAATTGATAAGAAATAAGAATTAATTATACTTCCCTCCATCACCAAAGAGATCCTGATCTGATAGGACAATCTTCATGACGTCGCACACATACAATATTAAGTCTAAAAAATCAAAGAAAGCTTATATAAAAATGGTAATAACATTAGATAAGGGCAGAGTAATGGTTTTAGGGCTTTTTATTGACACAACTAAAAGATTGATGTCTTCTCCAAAGTATAGAAGTGTCGAAGTAATAAATAAACCAGTAAAACTAGGGTCGAACCACAGGGAGGTTAATTGTATAAATTACAGATAACAATAATAATACAACAACAATAACAATGACAACAATAATAATAGTAATACTAATACTAGTAGTAGTAGTAGTAGTAGTAGTAAAGAAAAAGAAGGAGAAGAAGAAGAAAAAGATGAGAACTTTGAGATGGAATATTAATGTAAGCATTAAACAATGATAATAACAAATGTCAAAATTAGAGGTTCCACTAATGATATGTTAAACAAGTATAGTATAAACTCTTATTATTCAATGGGAAACCACACAAAAAAGATGTTCCAATCAGATTATAGATTGTTAACATGATTACATTAGTCATCTTATTCGATTAATGCTAATACTTGTAAATCTCATCACGCATTCATGATTATAACTTATATTAACAATAAATCAAGTTTCTTTCATAACTTAGGTGTCAGTTATACCATATAGTATGAACTATGAAAGTGCCAAGCATTTGTTATACTAAGTATTATACAACATAAATCAAGATTAGTCATTTAACAAGCAAAATATTAAAGAATGAACAAGATAACAAATACAAAATGTGTTAGTATCAAACATTAAAGTCCATATTGAGTTTACATTATAGTTATAATAAAAAAGAAAAAAGCTTTAATCTGATGGTTAACACGACTAAAATATTGATGTCTTCTCTCAAGTGCAGGAGTGTCAAAGTAATAAATAACTCAGCAAGACCGGGGTTGAACTACAAGGAGGTTAATTGTACAAATTATAAATAATAATAATACAACAACAACAATAGTAGTAGTACTAGTAATAGTAGTAGTAGTAGTAGTAGTAATAGTTGTAGTAATAATAATAGTAATAATAATAACAACAATAATAATAATAAAGAAAAAAAAAAGAGAAGAAGAAGATGATGAGAACTTTGAGATGTAATATTAATGAAAGAATTAAACAATGATAATAACAAATGTCAAGGTTAGAGGATCCACTAATGGTATGTCAAAGAAATATAATATAAACTCTTATTATTCAATTAAAAACCACACAAAAAGGAGGTTCCAATTTGATTATAGATTGTTAACATGATTACATTAATCATCTTATTCAATTAATGCTAATACTTGTAAATCTCGTCAAGCATTCATGATTATAACTTATGTTAACAACAAATCAAGTTCCTTTCATAGCTCAAGTGTCGGTTATAACATACAGTATGGGCTATGAAAGTGTCAAGCATTTGTTGTACCAAGTGTTATACAACATAAACCAAGATTAGTCATTTAACAAGCAAAGTAGTAAAAAATGAAAGGCAATCATACCACCTATATGTAGGTCAGCTAGAGTCTCTCTCTCACACACTCTCTCTCTCTCTTTTTATTTATTTATTTATTTAAAAGCATGTGCATGTACAGGTAGTTGTGATTGTGGCTCACATCTTTCTTTGGTTTTACATCTAAGAACGGCTTAGTCGCCCTCTATAAGTCGAGGATAGGCTTCCCATCTAGTTTTCTTAAAAACTAGCAAACATGGTCTTTTTTAGTCAAATTCTCAAGACTATGTCAAGCATGTTCTTTGTGAAAATGGCTTCATAAGTTATGAATTGTACGATGCTTATCTCAACTATGATGAGATTTAAAAGTCAATAGAAGATTATCTAAAGACTCTTTATGTTTTGAAATAAATCTTTCCTTTTGACATTTTTCATAAGTTTTGCGGGGTGAATATCATTCCTTAAATATGATGAGCCAGTAAAATCTATTTTGTAAGATCTTTACAGTCCTTTTTTTAGCGAGAAATGATCCCTACGTGCCTTAAAGGATGAAAAATTGTCTTTTATCTTCAATACTCCAATGAGCTGGCAAAACTATTGAAGTAAGAAAATTGATATTTTTAACAAACCAAGGCATTGAACTAAAAAGAAGTAAAGATTCATAAAGAAAGTAATTATCGATTGGTGTGATGTCGGGTGTTGAATTTATTATCACTTTTAATAAAAGATCTGCATCAACATTTTCAATGCCTTTTTCATCCTCGAATTCTACTTGATTGTTCATGGTATGAGGAAATGGAAGTACTGGCGGGAATCATCTTTCTCACAAGGTTCAAGAGTGGGTTTTTCAATATCCTTACTAGTACAAAGAGTGATGATTGATTTGACTTGATTCATATGTTGACTTGAAAATTAAAACCATATATGAATTTAGCAAGAGTATCTTTAAAATTTGTTGCTTTGAGCAAGATGAGTGTTGATTGTCTATTGCTTTTCAATAAATGCATAAAAAGTTTCCTCAAAATTTATTGTTGTAGGTAAAGCATAAGGAGGTGTATATCCATGAAAATTTTAAAAATTATGGTGTGCTTGAAACTGTGGTTGTGAAGTTTTTGCATTGTCACTCTTCTAACTGAAATTTGGATGATTTCTCCAACCAGAGTTGTATGTTTGCGAGTATGGGTTGTGGTTGGCCCTTTGAAAACTGTTTAAAGCATGGGCTTGTTCATAGAGACATTTCTTAAAAGAAGGCAAGGTTGGACAATTATTGGTCGAGTGTTTATTTGTTTCACATATTTGACACATAATGTTTTCAATAGATTTTAATTGACCACTCCTTTTCAATTCTAATGCCTTGACTTTTTTAGCTAAAGATGCAAACTTGACTTGAAGGTCATGATCTTTTCTAAGGTTGTACATACCTCCACTAGATGTATAAGGTTGAGTTTTACTCGGTGCCTCATAAGTACCTGTGGTGTCCCAATTTTGAACATTTTCAGCTAACAAGTCTAAGTACTCCATTGCTTCATTAGGGTCTTTATCTTCAAAAGTTTCATTGCATATTAATTCAACCATTTGCCTATCTCTAGGTGTTAACTCTTCATAGAAATGTGAAACCAATCTTCATGTTTTAAAACCATGATGAGGGCAAGTATTAAGCAAGTCTTGATACCTATTCCAAAATTGGTAAAATGTTTCTCCTGATTTTCGAGTGAAAGTGATGATTTGTCTTTTGAAAAAGTTTGTTCGATGAGATGGGAAAAACTTCTTTAAAAACTGTTGTTGCATTTCATCCCAAGCACAAATGGATCCTGGTCTTAAATTTTGTAGCCATGTTTTAGCTTTATCTTTTAATGAAAAAGGAAAAAGCTTTATTCTGATGGTGTTCATGCTACAATTTAGATTATTATATATGTTGCAGACCTCCTCAAATTCCCTTAAATGCAAGTATGGATTTTGCAATTCAAAACCATGAAAAGAAGGTAAAAATTGGATAATGCCTGGCTTAAAATTAAAATGAGATGCATCGGGAGGAAAAACTATGCATGATGGTGCACTTGTTCTTGTTAGATTCATTTGGTCTCTAAGTGTTCTAGCACGGTTATTCTCATTATTCTCATTATGAAGTGATTGATTATCTTCTTCAGCCATATTTTCTGAAAATGATGAGAATACCCTACAAAGTCTACCACTTGATGTACGTGACCACACTCTCATGCATGTGAAGGAATAGAATAAAAGAAAAGGGAAAACAGAAGAAGAAGAAACAAGAGAAAAGAAACAAAGTTATATACAAGAAAAGTGAAAAGAGAAAATAAAGTAAATATTATAATTTATACAAAACTTACCTTCTTGACAACGATGCCAAAAACTTGACATGACCAAAAGATTATTGTCTTTTTCCAAGTGTAGGAGTGTCGAAGTAATAAATAACCCGACAAGACCGAGGTCGAACCATAGAGAGGTTAATTGTATAAATTACAGATAACAATAATACAACAACAACAACAATAATAATAATAATAAAGCAAATCAGTTTCTAAGAGAAAGGTAAGTTTCCATCTCAACCACAACAAAATCTCAAGAGGCAATACAATGCAAATGCAAGTAGTTTTGGAAGCCAACACATGGATAAAGTCAAATCAGTCACTACTCTTCGCAGTGATAAGGTTATTGAAAAACCCTCTCTTGAACCTTATGAGAAAGATGATAAGTCAATCTCTGAGGGTAAGGAAGGGGTTGAATCTGAAAATTGTAAAGAAAAGACTGATTTTCCGCCAACACTTCCATTTCCTAAAGTCATGACCAAACAAAGGAAAGTCAATCACAACTCTGAAGTTTTTGAAACTTTCAAACAGGTAAGAATCAATATACCTTTGCTAGATGCTATTAAACAGGTTCCTTCTTATGCTAAATTTTTGAAAGATCTATGCATTGTGAAGAGGAAACTGAATGTGAAAAAGAAAGTCTTTCTAGCCGAACAAGTGAGTGGTATTCTTCAGAACAATAATCCTTTGAAATATAAAGACTCTGGTGGTCCTACAATTTCTTGCTTTATTGGAGAACAAAAAATTGAAAGAGTCTTACTTAATCTTGGTGCTAGTGTGAATTTACTTCCATATTCAATTTTTCAGAGTCTCAATCTAGGTGAGTTAAAACCAATTTCTATAACTTTTTTACTTGCCAATAGATCTATAAAAGTGCCTAGAGGAATAATTGAAGATGTGTTAGTACAAGTTAATAAATTCATTTATCCTATGGATTTTGTTGTCTTGGACACATAACCTGTTGAAGCATGTAATTCATTTCCCGTTATTTTAAGACGTCTATTTCTTACAACCTCTAACACATTAATTAATTGTAAGAATGGACTGATGAAGCTATCATTTGGAAACATGACATTGGAGATTAATATTTTTAACATTTGCAAGCAACCTGGAGATGATAATGATTTACAAGAAGTAGATCATATTAACGAATTAGTTTATGATCAACTTGAATCTACTTTAAGTAAAAATGAGTTAGATGAATATGAAAATTGGCAAATGATTTATTCTGAGAAAGAAATCATGGATGAAAAACACATAAAAAATGTTGATGCGAATCTTTTATCAATAGTGACAACAAATTCGATATTTGACATCACACCATTCGATGATTACTTTCCTAATGAATCCTTACTTTCTCTTAGTCCAATGCCTTGGTATGATAAAAATATCAATTTTCTTACTTTAGAAGATTTGCCGATTGATTGGAGTACCTAAGATAAAGAAAAGTTTTTAAATGAAGTGAAGAACTTTTATTGTGATGACTCTAACTTATTCAAATTTGTCCTAATCAAATATTTCAAAGATTCATTCTCGACAATGAGGTAAGTAGTGTCATTAAACTTTGTCATTTTGAAGTAAGTGGAAGTTATTTCTAGTAAAAAAAGACAACTATAAAAATATTTGAAAATAGATTTTATTAGCCCACTATGTTCAAGGACACGTATGCATTATGCAAAACTTGTGAAAATTATCAAAAAATTGATACTCGTCAAAAAGTTTTGTTTTATAATTCTTAACTCTATGCATTCCCTAGAGAGTTAAGATCAAGATGGAGCAATCCTTATAGGGCCTGTGATATTGAGAATTCAATGAATGACAATGCTTTTAAGGAAAATGGACATCGTTTGAAAGCTTACTTTGATAATTTTTTTAGTGAAAATGAACTGGTTTGAATGATCTTGTAGATAAAGGTTGATTGTTTTATTTTTCTCACGTTGTTTTTATGTTTCTTTTTTAGTGAATTTTGATAGTTTCTCTCACCCCGGTCAAATGGCGGACAACGGTACTTCGTGACTTAAGTCGGTTCTTTTAGTTTCCCATAATAACTGATATCTGTGTATATATTTATGCAATTCTTTGAATCTCTCTTCCAATTCTTATTTGAAAATGGACACTAATCTTGAAAAATTAAAAAAGTATTTTCCTGCTATGCCTCAAAATACGATTATAAAAATTTACCGTACTAGATATGCAAGATTGAGATTGTTAATTACTCATGGAATTCCTAAAGATATTTGCCAATTGATTGAAGCAAAGGTTCGATTATCATGTGAGTCCTCTAACTCCTTCATTTCACATATGCTTGGAACAGGTAAAAGCACTTTTGCAAAGAAATGTCATGCAAAACAACTGAAAGTTTGTCATCGATCTGCTAGTTGGACTTGTAATGCACCATGTCGTTCTTTAGGAATGGTATCTATAAACCATAAAGATAAAATACAATTCATTAAGGATGGCCTGAGTAAGGAGTCTTTAGATAATCTTCTATTGACTCTTGAGATGCATCTTAGTGGAGATATGTATCGTGCAATTCATGATTTATGGCCCCTATTTCATAAAAAACATGATCGATTTAGTTTTGGGAATCTGACTAAAAAGGACCTTGTTTGCTAGTTTTTAAGAAAACTGGATGGGAAGCCTATCTCTGACCCATGGAAGGCGTTTAAGTTGTTCTTTGATGTAAAACCAAAGAAAGATGTGAGCCACAATCACAACTACCTGTGCATACACATGCCTTTTTAAAAGTAAATAAATAGAGAGAGAGAGAGAGTGTGTGTGTGTGTGTGTGAGAGACTCTAGTTGGCCTATATATAGGTAGTATGATTGCCTTTCTAATTTCTCATCTATAAAACCCTCTCTTCCTTCCTTTCATCTCTACTCAACCCACACATTCAACAAATACAAAAGTGTATAGAAACATTTGGCAAGTTCATCAGGTCATCATATAAGAAATATTTGTGTTTTCAGTGGATCTAGTCCTAAGAAAGAAAATGAGTTTTTAGAATTAGCAAATCATCTTGGTTAAGTGCTAGCTAAGAGAAAGATTCATTTAATGTATGAGGGAGGTAGTTTTGGGTTAATTGGAGGTGTGTCAATAGCTGTATTTTTAAGAGGTAATCAAGTTTTGGGGGTCATCCCTGAAACTTTGGCACAAGGGGACATCATTGGAAAAACAATAGGAGAGGAACTTTAAGTCTCCATAATGTCTGCTCGAATGAATGCAATGTTTAACCATGCTGATTGACACGACGAAAAGATTGATGTCTTCTCCCAAGTGTAGGGTGTCGAAGTAATAAATAACCCGGTAAGACCGGGGTCGAACCATAGGGAGGTTATTGTACAAATTATAAATAACAAGAATACAATAACAACAATAATAACAATAACAACAATAATAGTAATAACAACAACAACAACAACAACAACAACAATAATAATAATAATAAAGAAGAAGAGAACTTTGAGATGAAATATTAAAGTAAGGATTAAACAATGATAATAACAAATGTCAAGGTTAGAAGTTCCACTAATGGTATGTCAAACAAGTATAGTATAAACTCTTATTGTTCAATTGGAAACCACACATAAAGGAAGTTCCAATCAGATTATAGATTGTTAACATGATTACATTAGTCATCTTATTCAATTAATGCTAATACTTGTAAATTTCTTCAAGCATTCATGATTATAACTTAAGTTAACAACAAATCAAGTTCCTTTCATAGCTCAGGTGTCGGTTATACCATACAGTATGGGCTATGAAAGTGCCAAGCATTTGTTGTATCAATTGTTATACAACATAAATCAAGATTAGTCATTTAACAAGCAAAGTATTAAAGAGTGAACAAGATAACAAATATAAAACATATTAGTATTAAACATTAAAGTCCATATTAAGTTTATACCATACTTATTCTTACACCATTAGTGTAACCTTTTCACCTTGACATAATTAACTTAGCTAGACATAATGAAAGAAAGAAAAATAGATAAACAAAATAAGAACATAAAAGTTAACTAAGGAAAGGAAAGGAAATGAAAGGCATAAACTTGATATTAATGAAAACAAAGCATAAAGAATACAAAAAGAGAAAATAAGAGCATGATCTTGATCTGGACACCAAGATGCCTAAATGTATGGCAAGTGCCTTTTTTTATAGGCCAAAATTGGGAACTATTGATTTGATGACTAATTAATGAGTAGATGGCCAACCCTTGACTTGGTGACAATCATTATCTTCTCTTGTCTGCCCAAAACGTCATTGATGATGTCAAAATTAGAGCCACTTGAAAACATGAAAGTTCTAGGCAATTGTCTCAGCTTTCTTGTGTAAAACATTCAGCTCATTTCGACTTCTAGAACTCCAGATATGGCCAAAATACTGAACAGTGCTCGGGCTGGAGGACAGATTCGGGCTTCTTTGTTGTTGCAATAATTTGGACTTGAAAATGGCCTTTTTAGATCTTGGGCTCCATATGAAAGTTGTAGGCCTATGTCTTACCTTTCCATCCATATAAAGTAGACCTAAATCTGAGATCTATAGCTCCAGATATGACCCAATTACCGAACAGTGTTCCGGTTTGGATTGCACCGACATCTCTTTTCTAAGTTTGATCATCTCTTTGCCTTTGCAATTGAAGTTCTTAAAGTCATCAATCAATCCTTTCATTTATGTGATAGGCCTGCATTTAAAATGGACATTTACCACAAATTAAAGGTATCTTATATTATTAGATAGATTATTATAAAACGTACTTTAGTTAAGGAGTTATTGATACTTTAAGTGCAAAATGATGATATAAAACCATGATAAAAATGCACTTTTGAGTACTAATCACTGATACCTTCATTGCATTACTAGGTGGTCTAGGCACATTAGAAGAGATCTTTCATATTTTCTCTTGGGCTCAACTGCACATTCACCATAAACTCATAGGTTTGTTAAATGTTAATGGTTATTATAATAAGTTGTTGTCTTTTCTTGATCATGCTGTAGAACAGGAATTTCTATCTTCTACAAGACAAATCATAATCTCTGCTGCTACTGTTGAACAATTGATTGACCAACTACAATCTTTCATTCATGTAATTGATCTTTCCATGAGTCGTATAAATTGGTCAATTAAAGAAAGCCGTAAAAAGCTTAGATTGAATTTGACCCTTTATTTGTGAATGTTTATGTCTTTTGGTTTTATTATTGTGTTTTGTTGTTTCTTATATTTGTTTCAGTGTTTGTTTTTTCAGGTGATATCTTTTATACTCTTATCTTTCTACCTTTAAACATTAAGGACAATGTCTCGTTTTAGTTGGGGGGAGAGTAGTAGCTAAAAAAATAATAATTGTGTTTTCTATTTCATAAAGCATGTGTAAAATTGTTATTACTATGATGACAGAGTAAGGAGAACTTTTTATAACTCTTGAGATGCATTTTAGTAATTAATTAGTACTTAAAAGTGTATTTTTATCATGGTTTTATATCATCATTTTGCACTTGAAGTATCAAGAACTCCTTAACTAAAGTACGTTTTATAATAATCTATTTAATAATATAAGATACCTTTAATTTATGGTAAATGTTCATTTTAAATGCAGGCCTATCACATAAATGAAAGGATTGATTGATGAATTTAAGAACTTAAATTGCAAAGGCAAAGAGATGATCAAACTTAGAAAAGAGATGTCGGTGCAATCCAAACCGAAACACTGTTCGGTAATTGGGTCATATATGGAGCTATAGATCTCAGATTTAGGTCTACTTTATATGGATGAAACGGTAAGATATAGGCCTACAACTTTCATATGGAGCTCAAGATCTAAAAAGGCCATTTTCAAGTCCAAATTGTTGCAACAACAAAGAAGCCCGAATATGTCCTCCAGCCCAAGTACTGTTCAGTATTTTAGCCATATCTGGAGTTCTAGAAGTCACAATAAGCTAAATTTTTTACACAAGAAAGTTGAGAAAATTTCCTAGAACTTTCATGTTTTAAAGTGGCTCTAATTTTGACATCATCAATGATGTTTTGGGTAGACAAGAGAAGATAAGGATTGTCACCAAGTCAAGGGTTGGCCATCTCATCAATTAGTCATCAAATCAATAGTTCCTAATTTTGGCCTATAAAAGGAGGCATTTGCCATGCATTAAGGCATCTTGGTGTCTAGATCAAGATCATACTCTTGCTTTCTCTCTTTGTATTTTTTGTAATGTTTATGCTTTACTTTCATTAATATCAAGTTTATGCTTTTCATTTCCTATACTTTGCTTTGTTAACTCTTATCTTATTTATGTTCTTATTTTGTTTATCTATTTTTCTTTCTTTCATTATGTGTAGCTAAGTTTATTATGTCAAGGTAGAAAGGTTACACTAATGGTGTAAGAATAAGTATCGTATAAACTTAATATGGACTTTAATGTTTGATACTAACATGTTTTATATTTGTTATCTTGTTCACTCTTTAATACTTTACTTGTTAACTGACTAATCTTGATTTATATTGTATAACACTTGGTACAACAAATGCTTGGCACTTTCATAGTTCATACTGTATGGTATAACCGACACCTGAGCTATGAAAGGAACTTGATTTGTTGTTAACATAAGTTATAATCATGAATCCTTGACGTAATTTACAAGTATTAGCATTAATTAAATAAGATGACTAATGTAATCATGTTAACAATCTATAATTAGATTGGAACCTCCTTTGTGTGTGGTTTTCAATTGAATAATAAGAGTTTATACTATATTTGTTTGATATATCATTAGTGGATCCTCTAACCTTGACATTGTTTGTTATTGTTGTTTAATCCTTACTTTAATTTTTCATTTTAAAGTGCTCATCAACTTTTTTTCTTCTTTTTTTCTTTATTGTTGTTGTTGTTGTTGTTGTTATTATTAATATTACTATTACTATAACTACTACAACTACTACTAGTATTATTAGTATTATTATTGCTACTATTATTGTTGTTGTTTATAATTCTTGTTTATAATTTATACAACTAACCTCCCTATGGTTCGACCCCCGTCTTGCCGGGTTATTTATTACTACTTCGACACTCCTGCACTTGGGAGAAGATATCAATCTTTTAGTCATGTCAGTAATCATTCGTAACAAGGTCGATCATAATACTTCTTGAAATATTTAGATTTACAAACTCTCACGTTGTTATCACTTAATTCTGCTCATATACTTATTTAACATGTATTTTTAAACCTTAATTTACACACACACACTTTAAACATATGATTGGGGGTTGCATATTGGATTAATATATTATTTATATTCTTTTGTTAAAGGTAACAACTAAGGGAAAGTGATAGTATATAATTTAGAAAAAAAAAGAGAAAAAAATGAAAAAGAAAAGAAAAGAAAAAAATGATAATAATAAAAATATAGATAAGTTTGGTTTTGTAGCCTCCCTAACCTAAGCAATTAAGTCTAAAGGGATGTTTTAACACCTAATACCCTAAAGTCAACTGACTTGGGAGCTATTGGTCCAACACTTGTTACATGGGTTGAGGAGAAAAGTTTAAGGGAATCAAACATTACACTATCTACATATCAGTATCTGCGACCCGCGTTACTAAGCTCGTGGGGTATCTTAACACCTAATGCCCTAAGACCAACTGGTTTGGAAGTCATTAGTTGAAAGCTCGTTACATGGGTTAAAAATGCAGGTGTTTTAAATTATATGAATATATATTAAAAAAAAGATAAAAATAATAATCTCAACCCAAGAAAATTAGTCTTAAACATTAGAATAAAAATTTTATTTTCTTTCAAGAAAAGCCCCATAATTATATGTTGATACATTGAGCATAAAAGAAAGGTTTATGATTATCTTGTTAAGAGGTATTAAGCGAGTATATAAATTTAATAAGAGTTTGTTTATCTGGATAGATCAATGGAAGTTAAATGATGACTACCTTGCTTTATGGAATTTGCAAAGTATTTTTCTATTTTAACACTTTGATTACTAGAAACTAGTAATAAGCTAGTTGGGAGGTGTGATTGATACTTAAAATTTTATTTTTATCAAGGTTTTATATCATCATTTTGCACTTGAAGTATCAATAACTCCTTAACTAAATCATATTTTATAATAATATATCTAATAATATAAGATAACTTTAATTTATGTTAAATGTTCATTTTAAATGTAGGCCTATCATATAAATAAAAGGATTGATTGATGAATTTAAGAATTGAAATTGGAAGGACAAAGAAATGGCTAAACTTAAAAAAGAGATGTTGGTGCAATCTAAATCAGAACACTGTTCGGTAATTGGGTTATATTTAGAGTTGTAGATCTTAGATTTAGGTCTACTTTATATGGATGGAAGGTAAGACATAGGTCTACAACTTTTATATGGAGCCCAAGATCTAAAAAAGTCATTTTCAAGTCTAAATTATAGCAACAACAAAGAAGTCCGAATCTGTTTCCAACCCGAGTATTGTTCAATATTTAGCCCATATCTGGAGTTCTAAAGGAGTAAATGAGTTAAATTGTTTACACAAGAAAGCTGAGATAATTTCCTACAACTTTCATGTTTTCAAGTGGCTCTAATTTTGATATTATCAATGATGTTTTGGGCAGACAAGAGAAGATAAGGATTATCACCAAGTCAAGAGTTGGTCACCCACTCATCAATTAGTCATCAAATCAATAGTTCCCAATTTTAGCCTATAAAAGGAGGCATTTATCATGCATTTAGGCATCTTGGTTTCCAGATCAAGATCATGCTCTTGCTTTCTTTCTTTGTATTTTTTGTAATGTTTATGCTTTGCTTTCATTAATATCAAGTTTATGTCTTTCATTTCCTTTTCTTTACTTAGTTAACTTTTATCTGATTTATGTTCTTATTTTGTTTATCTATTTTTCTTTCTTTCACTATGTCTAGCTAAGTTTATTATATTAAGGTGAAAAGGTTAAACTAATGGTGTAATAATAAGTATAGTGTAAACCTAACATGGACTTTAATGTTTGATAATAATATTTTTGTAGTTGTTATCTTGTTCATTTTTTAATACTTTGCTTCTTAAATGACTAATCTTAATTTATGTTGTATAACACTTGGTACAACAAATGCTTGACTCTTTTATAGTTTATACTGTATGGTATAACCGACATCTAAGCTATGAAAGGAACTTGATTTGTTGTTAACATAAGTTATAATCATGAATGTTTGATTAAATTTACAAGTATTAGCATTAATCGAATAAGATGACTAGTGTAATCATGTTAACAATCTATAGTCAGATTGGAACCTCCTTTGTGTGTAGTTTCCAATTGAATAATAAGAGTTTATACTATACTTGTTTGACATATCATTAGTGGATCCTCTAACCTTGACATTTGTTATTATCGTTGTTTAATCCTTACGTTAATTTTTCATCTCAAAGTTCTCATCAACCTTTCTTCTTCTTCTTCTTCTTTATTATTGTTATTGTTGTTGTTATTATTATTATTGCTACTACTACTATTAGTAGTAGTAGTATTAGTATTATTATTGCTACTATTGTTATTGTTATTGTTATTGTTATTATTGTTGTTGTTTATAATTTGTACAATTAACCTCCCTGTGGTTCAACCCTGGTCTTGCCGGGTTATTTATTACTTCGACACTCCTGCACTTGGGAGAAGAAATCAATTTTTTAGTCGTGTCACATATATCTTAGCTTTCCATATATATAAATCAAACCTCAATCCAAGTTCTACAGCTCCAATTATTATCCAATAATCAAATGGTGTTCTAGTTTAAATTGAACCAACATCTCTTTTCTAAACTTAGCTCTCTCTTTGTCTTTTTAATTTTAGTAGTTAAACTCATCAATCAATCTTTTGATTTTATGTGATATGCTTTCATTTAAGATAAATATTTATCATAAATTAAAAGTATCTTATATTATTAGATATATTATTATAAAAAATATTCTAGTTAAGGAGTTTTTGATATTGCAAGTGCAAAATGATAATATAAAAACTTGATAAAAATACAATTTTAATTACTAATCAGATCTCTTATTCAACTTTGGAACACATGTGAGCTTTAAGTACTTATATTTAGAACAACTTATCATATAGTAGGATTGCAGGTGTATGACAGATAATATTTGGTTTCTTTGATTTTTGACAAAATTATGGTGGTAAGAAATCATTTGTAATTAGTAATGTTTCTTATATGGCCTAAAATCTTAGTTAGTTTATAGGGCACCTAGACAAGGATTGGATATATAGGAAAATATAGACACTAACTTTTTCCTCTTGAATGATATCCTTTCATGTTAAGATGAGTTTTAAATTGCATATGTGTATGTGTGTGTGTGTGTGTGTGTGTATAAACTTTAGTTTTACCTTGGTATTTTTAATGGAAAAACAAAAAGATCGATTTAATTAGCTTCTTATAAAATTATCTTCATAAAATACATTTACTTAATGCAGTGATGCTTGTTTGTGGAAAGTGGCAATTGTAACTATTCTGTGTACGCTTCTTGTATATTGGAAAATTATAGGAGCAAGGTAGTGGTGGATAGTTCTATTAAAAGTTAATATTTAGTTTTAATTCATCTATTGTTTTAATTAGGTTGATAGGCACAAGCATATATATATATATATATATATATATATATTGGATTAAATCTAAACCTTGTTCAAGTCATAGTCATCTATATAAAACAAATCTCTTTTTTATCTTATTAAGGCTTGGTATGGACAATATATTCAGGCCCTTTATGATTAGGTAATATGAGAGCTTGTAGAAGTTGTTCAATCTTTAAAGATAACTCTAGAAAAAGAATAACATGCGAATAGGAATAATAACAATTCCAAAAGAGAAAAATATAGATTACCTTTTAATAAACCACCTCTCTTAAAAAGAAAAAAGATAGTAAACAGGTTAGTATTTTAAAACAAAAGAAGAATTTTTTTAAAAGAAGTTTCTAATAGATCACCATAGTTTAATAAATAAGGGTTTTCAGGTTGATGACCTCCTCGTATGGGGTCAAGTAAAAAGTTCAAAACAATAACCAATGGGACATCTTCATTTCCACTGTATATTTTTTTTTGTTAATGGTCACATCTTAGTGATTGTAGGGTAACATTTGTTTTTTTCATTTTGCAATCATTTTTTAAAAATATTATACCTTTCATCTAAGTTAAAGTTGGTTTTCAAAATAAACAAAATAACATTAATACCCTCTTATATTTAAAATTATTAAAGCTAATAATTATCATACCACTCATTCTTTTTCTTTCACCTTATATTCTTTCCCTCAAAAACTCATCTTATTGTTTAAAAAATAACTTTCCTTTTGTTTCCCTTTCATTGTCACCTTGCCTTTACAAAAGAACCAACTTACAGGGTAGATTTAAAATTAGCCGACTCTCCAATCCGTTTATTTTTGTCTAAGATAAAAGTTCCATTATCATCATAGTTATCCAAATTTATGCTTCGATTTTGTGATTGTGTTGATGTTTAAACCGTTGTCGCACATGGACATGTGGTATAACAAGAAGTTGGGATTGAGAAGTCACCAACTAGTTGTTTGGTTTAAGGTCACTAGGAGACCTAAATGTATTGGTCTTATCAGAAATTTCAAGGGTAAAAGACTAGTTACAGTTAGGAAAGATATTAAAATCTCTAGGCACCTTATCTAAGATAAGCTGCATTGTGTGATCTAGATATGACTTAAAAGTTTTAATAAATTAGTAACCAATGATTTGTCTATGACTCGAAATAAAGATTTACTCCTATAAATAAATTTGATATTTTGAATTTACTATGGGTTTGTATGCCCGAATAATTTTTTAAGGGAAAAGTTTATGCAAGTGCCTTAACAAGGTTCACCTATCTTAAAAGGTAAGAGTGTTTCCTATATCTCGTATATTATGATGAAAAATATTTTCAATTAAAATTGATAAATATAAAAAAAAAATTGAGAATTTTTTAATCAATTCCTGATATTTAAATACTTACTTACTTATAGGTTCAATATTTATATCAAAATGTTGACCATTAATTTTTAGAGAAAGAAAAAAACTTAAAGTTATTGAAATATTGATCAAATATTTAAGAAATTTTACAAATTTTTTGTAAATTCCACAAAAATACAAAGAAATACATAAAGGTTCTAGAACAATTTTTTCTTTTTTATATATAAATAAAAATATTTTAAAAAAAAAAATTAAGTCAAATGCAACAAGTAAAAATCATTTATGTCATATGCAATTCAAATATTTGGTTAAAGAAACTTTTATATTTTTATCATTTTTCCTTTTTTATCACTCATTTGACATAAAATAAAATGCAAACATATATATATATACATACACATTTTTTTTACTATATTTTTACTCATACACCCTATAATTACATGTTTACAAGTCAAAAAAAAATCAAAACTTAAACATAAATTCAAATACACATTAAAAATTTAAAATTTACAACATGATCCTTCCAAAGATTGGAAACAGGCTGACAAGATTACTGGGAATTCAGACAACATAATGGAAGATTCTGGGCAGTTAGAATAGTAGTAGCGCGTGGGTTCCACATGTCGTCCCCATTAACGATGTATGGGTTCATGTGTCATCAGAGGTGTTCCAAAAACAGATGAATTGGGTAAATTTCATCTTCTTCTTCATGTCTGTATCAATAGTGAGGGGTATCGCCACCTGCAAAACTAAGAAAAATCCACAGATAGTTGATTTTTTTCTCGGATCTGCTTCTCTTAATCTCTGCTATAAATTTTGTTATTTTATTTTCATATCCACTCTTTTTTATTTGCTATAAATGAGGGTTATTGTGGGTGAAAAGAGGCTAATGACACTGCCATAAAAAAGAAAAAAGCGAAGGGAAGCTATTGTGTTGTCGTGGCTGATGGTGGCACCACTGCTTCTTTTCCACCGTTAGTGGTTTGTTGTTAACATGTGTGGGATAGGGAATGACTGCTATAGGAAAGAGCTACCATTATGGGTTATTGCCGAGAAAGCTTCAACCGATCAAGACCTACTGGTGCAGGGCAATGACTGGTGCTGTTAAGGCCTTACGGGTTTGTAAATGAATGAGGTTGTGATTTCGGTTGAAAGGGAGGATAAAACAGTTAGTGGCGGTGTTATGTTTTGACAATAATGAAAACAAAGTTATCATGGTTGTGCGGTATTTTGGTGCCGTTAGTGGTGAGGATGAAAAAACTAGAGATAATGAGTATTTAGCAGTGAGAACAAAGAGAGATGGAAGGCGGTCTCATGTTGATAGTGGCATCGAGGTCTGGACCGCAAAAAAAAAAGGAAAAGAAGATGAGGAGTTTTTAGGTTGTACTTATGTTTTTGGGAGGAGGTTATGGGTAGCCAATGATGGGGGGTGGGGGGGGGGGNGGGAAATAAGAGTAAGGAGCAATAAGCTTTTTAGTTTTTCTAGCAGCTATGTTTAGGTTTATTAGAGCTTGGAGATGATAGGTTTTTTTTTTTTTATTAAGGCTTGAAAATGATAAATTTCTCTCTCTTATTTTTTTAATGGATAATAAGTTTTTTATGTAAAGATGAGGGCTCTAGTTTTCTTGCGTGTAAGAATGAAAATCTATTTTTTTTAGTATTATCTTTAATTTTTTTGTTAATATTTGTAGAATTCCTTTTTTTTTTAAGAACTCTCTTTTTTTAACGACCTATTCACAACTATTTTTCTTTTGTTTTCTTCCCCTTAATTTTTTAGTTTCTAAGCAATCTAAATTTTATTTGGTCTTTCATATTCTTCCTTTTGACTTTTGATCCTTTTGTTTATTTATTATATTTTAATTTTGATATTTTTTATATTTTGATTCTTTAAAAAACATGGCGATATCGACATTGATTTTAAAAAACAAGTTAACAAGTAAGTGTGTTTAAAATTGAATTTTTTTAAATTTTTTTTGAAAATAATACAAAAATATCAAGAATATAAGTTAAGAATTACATACTCCAAAAGACTTTTGCATTCATACAAGGACAATCATTGAAATTTGTTTTACCAAGGCCTCGAAATGTGAGATCATAGCGAGTGTGCTGACGAAAATGTAGATCAAAACAAAATAATAATAATAATGAACAAACACAATAAGAATAAAATGAACTTCTCTAAATCATTAGCGTGATCACCAACTAAAATTCCACCAAAACAATACAGACTTTATCAATAAAACCATAATTCTCGTTAACAACCCCACCATCAATTGTGATAGTTCTATGAAGAGAAGAGACAAAAAAAGCTTTCCTAACCTTACAGTGGTCTGATCTCCCTTCATAGGCCTTCGTTTGCCTCACCTCCAGTCAAGGAAGAAAGATGAGTTGATGATCTATCCGATCAACCAGGTGACCCTCTCCAACAAGCAGTGGCGTATGACCACCATTGTTGCGATTAATGGAGGTTTTCAAAATATTTTTATGGCCTTTTATGTGATTTAGTAGTAGTGGACTGCAATAATAAAAATTTATTTTCTAAAAGCTCTCTATAAAGTGATTAGATCTACATACAAAGGTGTTGTCCTCGTCGTGGCGGCTAGGGTTTAAACTTGTTATTCAGGGGAAATGAATTTAGTGATATTTTTTTTGTTATTTTTATATTTCAAGGGCTTTTTAGTTATCATCTCAAGTATAATACCGGTCTTGTAAATAAATATATATTATGATTAAAATTAAAGAAAAAAAGTGTAATATTTAAAAAAATTGGTTGCAAAGTTAATAAATTAATAATAAACACAACTCACGAGCTACTCGTCATATCTATCTATAAATCAAAATTTTTACTCGATTAAAATGAGAAACGAAGTGGACGAAAGAAATTCTTGTGAACGTGGCAATCAACTCCTGGCTGGAGGATCCATGATGTGATGATGTTTGGGTGCACTCGCAAAGCACAGGCACAAACAAAACACACTCGAGTGGAGAGGCGCGTGGAGCATGGAATGGACACTGTCGGCGGCCATGAATAAATCTAAAAGACAAAGGGTTTGTTGGGGTGGGTAAGTAATAACATGGGGGGCAGGTGAAAGGAAAGAGAAAACGTTAAACATATATATATATATATATATGTTTAAAGAGTTTTTTTTTTAAATTAATATTTTAATATGTAAATATCAAAAATATTTTTTAAAAAATAAAAAATTATTTTAATATATTTTAAATAAAAAATACTTTAAAAAATAATCAAACCAACATTCTCGTCTACCCCAAAGAGCCGGCTTCTGCTTCTAAACTTGGATTTCACTTTATAGTACATTATTATTATTAAGAGTTTTTTTTTTTGCTTGAAACGCAGATTCTTTTAGTATTTTTTTAATTTTATTATTAGCATATTAAAATTATAAAACATTATTAAATAAATATCAATCTAGTGCTGGTTTCATGGATAAGGAGTCAGGTTAGGAAAAAAACAAAAATCTCAACAAAATGAAAGAGAGAAGAGAGAGACAAGATAATAGGAAAAGGATAGGACGGTGTGGCTGTGGTGGTCTGGAGAGTTTCAAGAGAGGGAGACATGTCCAACTTCTTCCCTACAGCCTCTCCTTGAAATTCTTTGCTTCTTCGTCAACAACAACTTATTGACTTCCTTATCAGATCCCAAAGGTCTCTCCTTCTCTCTTTATTTTATGTCGTCATGTCCTTATTTTTTCTTCTCGCTTGTACTCTGTTTGATGGTTTGGATAATAATTTATGAGTGTAGAATCCAGGTAGCCGGGAATGTTTTATTTGCTGTTTTATGTGTGCATGTTTTTTTGATGTTGTGAAAGGAGTTCTAAATATACTGTTTTTACTGTAGTTACTCTCTGGTCTCACTGCTCTTTTTTTGTCACTGCATTTTTTAGTTTATTGTACTCTTTGGTTCTCAATAGGTTTTACATTAAATTTATTCCTTTCATTTTGGAATTATTGGAACAGGGTTCTTGAGGATTTTCTTTAATGATCTTATTCAAGTAAATCTTGCTATACCAAATGCATTTAAGAGGTTACAGGCGGAGTAAACTGTAACCTAAATAACAGGTTTCTTGTGTGGCTGGACTTTGATCTCATGCTTATTCAATGCTAGATTTACTGCTTTGTGTGAGAGCGTACACACACACACACACACATATTAATCATTTCTGTTGGTTTTTGGCCAAGCCTTACTTGCAGAGCACAGTTGATTGCCGGCATAGGCTTTTAGGTTTGTCTTGTTGCACTTGTAGCATCTAAGTGCTTACTTGGTAGATTCTTCCTTATTTCCATCAATTTTTAAGTTTGAGAACTTCTTGTTTGAAAACTAGGAGGTCCTGTAGGTTTCTTTTTTCTGTTACAGACATATGTCAGTATAGAAAAGGGAGATCTCATGGTGCATTTTGTAGATTCTTAGTCACAATTCAAAACTGGTAGTTATTGAGGTCTGTATCATTAAGCTGGCCATAGATCTGGTTTTTCCATGCTTTTACATCGCGTGCCTAGTTTAATGCTCTTCTTATCTTCAATAGTTTTGTGGATTTGGTGGATGATGCACACTCTTGTTCAATACGTAACAAGCTTTAATGATGCATGCTTTGTCCACTTTTGGAAAATTGTAGGTAGGCCAATCATGGATAGTGGTTAGTCATAGACTACACCTCCTTCCATTGTTACTTAGGTGCAACGTGACTCATCTACTGATTGGAAACTCGTTTCTGATATCAATGGCTATTGGTGTTCTTTAAATAGGCAAAACAATTGTTATTTGTAGTTATTTACCTTGTTCTCTTAGGAAAAAGTACTTCTCTAAATTGGAGTAGTGGTAAAGACTCTCATGCTATGGTAGTGAATATGCATGCCAGCTAGTTTAGTGTGAAGCTATGGTTTATTTATACATTTTATCATAAAATGCTTTCCTGCTGTTGATTTTTGTACAATTAGTCAGGGCCATTTCTTCCCCAAGACGTCCTTGTTAACCACACAAGCAACCTCATGCCAGCAGCAACCACAATGTTTGCACACCTGTTGCTCTTCAGTTATACTGATGGCCAATTGTGTTTTGAATTCTGATGCTGGTATAGGGTTGTTGATAGAACTTTAGTTGCCCCTGCCTAGAACAAGTTTCCTGGAAACATGGGTAAACCATGGGATTCTTATGTGGTAGCTGAAGCCTGAAATGACTGCTGTCATTGGTTGATGTGTAAGTGGTGTATAAAGCTCTTAAAAACTTGCATTTCTAACTTCCAAAAATTACCAAGAACTGTTAAATACTCGTGTTTCTGATGTAAATGTTATTTTTGAATTTTTCTTATTTCATTTTGATTTTGTATTATGCTTGTAGTCTCAGCGTCTCCCATCCTTTCTTGAGTATTCACTGTTTTTTATTTAAACCATACAAACCCTTGGTCACTTCAGCTTTGCTTACAGTGGTGATTTAATCTGACCAGTTGTTTCAGTATGAGAGTATCTCTTTTTGTGCCAAATAGTTTCATTTAGTTGTTTCATGGTGCAAAACTAGTTTATTTGAGTGTATTTCATGTCAATTTACCTATCCTTTTTAGTTGATTTTAGATTTTTCATCTCATTTTCTTATGTAACTGAAGCAGACCTAGCTCAATGGATCTTGTGTTTTCTTTGGACAGTTAAACAATAATCTCAAAGGCGAGCCAAAAAGATTCTGTGATTGCTTAAGGATTTCCTTCAAATTCATGATATATATATATATATATATACACATATAGATAAAGTTGATGGCTTTACGAATTCAGAACTTGCTGAAGAAAAACTTTGATGAACCTCACTTCACCTTTAGTTGCCCATCATGGTGGAATTCAAATGAACAGCAATTTTTGCCATCTTTATGCAAGAGCACAAGCTTTAAAGTAGACTCTCCAAACCAATCTTATCATGAATCAAAGCAGTTAGGATGTCATCTCCTGGACCAGGAATCATCCTCAACTCTATCAATTGGTCAATCTCACAAAGAAATGCGTTCTGTGCGAGGGATCAATTCACAAGATCAATGTATTTCATCTGAATCTGGTACTTATCTTTGGTTGCTCAAATGTATTCAACATATTATTTTCTTTATATTTGCATTACACTAGCAGACTACAGACTTTATTTTTCAGCTAGTTTTAGGGAAGGGTGCTTTCAACTTTTTTTCTCAACTTTAGAGGGTAGGCATGGCTACCAATTACGCCATGTCTTATCCTGAAGGTAAATAATGTTAACAATAGCAGAAGAAATATATTAAACATATATATATATATATATATATTTATGTCCGATAGAAATTTGTGGTCTTGGAATCCTTCTAACTAGAATAAGTGTTTTTTCCTTCTTGTTGGATTAAAGTGTCCTGTGAGATGTTTAAAACTAACAGCTATTGTGTTCCCAAAAAATTTCCAGTCTCTGTTTCCAATTTAGGCTGAGCTTACAAGAAGCCAGTCAAAACTCGATTTTTTCTCCTTTTTATTTTATCATAATATCAGTATATAAAAACACCAAACTATATTTAATACATGAAATAATTCTGTTCCTTTCTTTAAGTTGATAACTGAGAAATGCTCCAATTGTATTCAGATGATTTCATGTTGCCTTTCATCAGAAGTTGTGAGAGTTCAATTGAAAGCAAACCATCTGAATGCTTTGTGTGTTATATTTAATGTGCTGCCTTCTATTTGTTTTGTTATCTTTCCTTTTCCTGACACCAATTTAGTGCTGTTCAATAGTCCTTAATATTTTTATTTTATTTTATCAGTCCTTAAACACCCTTATGGTTGGTGACTTTTTTCTATTCTCAGTCTCACATTATGTTTGGGTTTTTGTACATTCACAACTGAATTCTACAGAATTAATCAATGAGCTCTCTCAACTACTGTGTGCCATGTATTCCTTCTTCTTTTTTCTTTTTTTTTTTGTAATACATTTTAAACTGTTCTTATGGATCTTACAAGATGTTTAGTTTCAGATTTTCAAATTCTTCGTCTGTTTTCTGTTTTGTAGTATTTTTCCCTCTGGTAATTTATCTTCTTTTTTTTTTTTTTCTCGTTTCAGTGAATTTGCCCTTTTCTTTTATTAATTGTTTCTATCCTGAAGATATCTTGTCTGAAATAATTCTTGCCTGTTTTTGATATCCACTGGAATTCTAGTCCCTTGGCACTTCATCATATATAGTAAACAGAGAGCCTTTTATATCTCCTTTTAATGTATTTTATAATTTGAAACTGGAGTTAAGGTGGAGCGTTGTTACTGTATCAGTTCTTCTGCTGGATATGGTACTTTGTAATATGTTTCCTTGATATCAATGGTACCATTTATTGTGATTTAAATATTGCTGTGTTTTATGAGGCTGAATTGGCTCTTTACTGGAAATATTACAAATCAATGCCATAATTTTATTTTATATGAGTATGTTGCTAAGCTATCTTTAACATGGAACTGTTTGTTTTTCCATGTTCTTGATCAAGATGAAAGTTGTGGGAAGGGAGTGAAGGGAAAAATGAAACCAGTTCTCTTGAGTACTCCAGATAATGTGTCTAATCACTCACAAGCTGATTGTAGCTATTCAATGGTAGGTTGAGCTGGAATTACATGGTCCCCTGCTTGCCATCTTGGTTATAGTTATAAATTAACTTCTTTTCACATACCAGGTTCGTGCACCATATGCTGATCCTTACTTTGGTGGGCTGTTTAATCCATATGAACCTCATGCTTTTGTAAGTATGATTGAGTACATGTGTAGATGATCTATTTCTAGGTAGAGTTGTCCTGTGCTATGATCTTGTTATCTGTGGTAGTGTTGATTCTCTTTGATTTGTTTATATGTTACTGATTGTTATTTTTATGCAATTTCCCTTTTTGTTCTGTTTTGCAATCTACCTAGGGCACTTTTGAATTCCCTATGTTATTTGTCTGATGGTTAAAGATGGATCTTAATCCTTTGAGTGATAATCTAAGATTTTAAAGTCTCATTTATATATTGTTTATGTTCTCTTTTAGTTAGAATTCATGTTCTTTCTAATTTGTTGTAACTATTCTTCATCTCTTGATCTGATTATCATTGGAACCTGATTGGATTCAGCCTCATCTGGGTTCTCATATGGTGGGGATGACAGCTGGACGAGTCCCACTTCCTGTTGATCTTGCAGATGATGGACCAATTTATGTTAATGCTAAACAGTACCGTGGAATTATCAGAAGGAGACAATCACGGGCAAAGCTTGAGGCTCAAAACAAACTGGTAAAAAATCGAAAGGTATATCTATTCATCAACCATTTATTTTTAGCTTCGTTTTGTTAATGAGCAATCTGAATGATTTTTGTATCTCTTTTAGTTTCTATAATATTTAGAGCACAATAGTTAGTTCCTTCTTGGGAAGTAAACCCCAGCACATATTACTACGCAAGAAAAACGTACAATGCTCCTTAATTTGTTATTTATTGACTTACCATGCTGCTCTTAATGGATTGCAGCCATACCTTCACGAGTCTCGGCATATTCATGCCTTGAATAGGGTTCGAGGATCTGGTGGACGCTTTCTCAGCAAAAAAAAGCTCCAGGAATCTGATCCCACTCCTAGTCAGTGTAATGTCACAGATACCATCCACTCACACGTGAAGAATGATGCACCAGAACTTGAAAGCTATCAGTCTGGAACCGGCCAGTCTGGTGCCTCAAATACTACCTTCTCTGACATCACCAGTGTCTCCTACAGCAATGTCACTTTTAGGCAGCCAGAACGCCGGTTCTCAGGCATTGCTACTCACCTTGGTGGAGGCATGGAAATCAACAGTAGGCTTATTTGCAGAGGAACCCAACACCACACTTCCGTTGTTCAGTGAAAATATGGAAGAAGACCGTGTCATCGGTCAGGCAATTCATCCTTGGCTTCGTCTCTTTTACTTAGAACTAAATGTGCATGACGGACACTGTTATGTATTTGATCTCTCTGCGGTTTCCTCTTCTTTCTTTTATATATATATATATATATATATAATGTCTATACATCCTCGGGGATGTCAAAATGGTTGGAAAGAGTTTTGTGTTTGAAACCCATCACTGGGTTACACTGATTGTTAAAAGTGTTTTCTCATCATTTTATCAAATAAAAAGATCAGACTTGGGGCTTTGATCTAGCATCAAACCACATATATCCAAATGTCGGGCGCTTTGCTCTGTGAATACTGAAGTGTGAGTCTATTTTATAGGTTCAGATAATGTTGTTTCATTCCTGCATCTGTTTCTGTGTCGAGACTTTGGACTGGATATGACATGCATGTGCGAGGCATGTACTAAACACTTGAATACGTTTCGATATCTTCGAATCTGATACATGCATGCATGCATATATACATATACATATGTATGTACATGTAGGTATATAGATGTATGTATATACATATATCGAGATAGCTATATTAAATATTGATTATTTATAATTCTTTATTTCAGTAATGCCACGTGTTTTCTTGTTGATAAATCAAATGTGAATTTCTAATTAGATCATTTTTTAGTCATCTGTACTATATATTTATTTTGGATGTCAATATGTATATATATATATATATATATCAAGACTGAGTCATCTGTACATTCATAAGAATATATCAGCTCATGGAAGTCATTCATATATGCAAATTAGTGCATTCATGAGAATATAATTGGATTTGGCGTGGGTGGAAGAATATTTTTGCTATCAAGCTTGGGATGGGCTCAGTACCTCTTCATTAATAAAAATATGATATTTTATAATTACAATTAATAGTTAATAGTTAATAGCTAATCCATAATAAGAATTAAATGTCAAATCCATATAAATATTAACTTTTATAAGAACTCTCATACACAGTTAAATATCAATAATCAAATTATAAAAAATAAATTTATTTTAAATGATCAATTATTTTGGAAATTGTTGACCCCACATAATTTGAGTTCAATATGCTATTTGTTCTTCATTTTTTTCTTTTAATATGAAGAAATTACAATTAGAAATTGAATTTGGAATAGAGGGAGACAGCTTGCAAATTAAATGGAATGTAGGAATCTTTACTTGGATTTATTAAGTTTGAAAAGAAAAGATATGCAAATAAATTAATCTAGATAAAATATAAAAAAACAATAATGAAAATTTAGGAAAAGTCGTAAAAGAAAACAAGAACAAGAAAGACGATGGATAAAGAATAAGATAAATAAAAAAAATCATGTATATAAGGATAATCATCATTTTTAGTAATTGGATGATCTTTTCACGATGTTATAGAGATTAAATCCTACATAAACAATAATTCATAACCTTATATAAACAACTAAAAATAGATAAGGAGTTTACACTAAAAAAAATAAAAATCTAACACAACATGAATTTCTAAATATGCATGTCTCTTTCCTCAACGTTATATGAATCCTAACTAATTTGTAATACTTGCCAATTCAATATATTAGGACTTGTATTTCTAACAGGAGTTAATCTTTTGATCACTCATATAAACTCTTATCTTTATCGTCAATTGTCTTTTTTTTATTGATCATATCTTTATAGGCATAGAGTGTGAGTGATTATTATATATAAATTTGGTTCTTCATGGCAAGTTTTTATTGGGTTAAGTTTCAAACCATTCAAATCCGATTTTAGCATATCTTGAAAGGTGTTTATATTAATAAGCTTATTCAAAATATTTGGATCAAGGTGAATTTTAAGGAGGATACATCAACAAGTGAAGATCATATTTTAGTTAATTTAACATATGTGTAAACGGGGCATGATTTATCTACAACATGGTCCTAATTATTTAGCAAACATGGTCCTAATTATAAGCAATGATGGACTAATTAATTTTGGCATTAAAGATGATTTTGAGCTTCCTTTTTCTAATGAACAATCTTACTCTAACAAATATTATTTTTTATATAACTATTGGATCAAACTAAAATTTTATTAGAAGTTTTAAGAGTTATTATTTTTCCTAATGTACCTTAATGCTTTCCTTTTTAGTTTTTTAAAATAAAAAAATAAAAAATTTCAGTTTCGTAACATCCAATCAATAGAATTTAAGGCACATAACAATAAACAAAATATGATAACAAAACTAAAAATGAATACAAAAATGAAAACAACAATAAAATTCAAGAATTGACTTTATATAATTTGAAATCTAGTGTAGACTCAAACAATCTGAATTCAATTATAAACAAATAATTACATGCTAATTAGATCCAAGTTAAAATAAAAATTAATATAAAAATTGAAATCATGATTTCAACAAATAACACCAAATAATAAAACAATCAATTCAGAAGAATCTATAATGTAATTTTCTCAAGTACCAAATTAAGAATTGTAAATTTCAATTTAATGATAGTAACAAAAACTTATAATTTTAGCTTTTTTTTTTTAACATACTACTTTGGTAGTATGTAAATTTGACAATAAACTTTGTTTTTTATATTAGCTGTAGCAATTCAATAATTAAGAAACAATAAAAAAATTCAAAGATAAATAGATAAATAAACCTTTATTTTAGATTCTTACTCTAATACAATCCAATGTAAACTCAAAGATAAGAACCATTGAACCGATAAAAAAGATAGGGATAACCTAAGAAAACACAAGTCAAATTGATAGGAAACTTGACCCAATGATTATTTAAAACAAGAAATCAAAGTTATTAGATGAAAAACCTTAACTAAATGATTAAAAAAAAACTAGAAGAATAAACAAGAACACTATGAAAAATAGTTAATCTTTGATAAGTCTTGAAGAGTTGGATGAAAGACAAAGAGAGTATGAGTAACCTCACATATATATAATATTATTTCTAAATAAAACCAAGTCTTTTTTTTAAAACCTAAATATAAACTAAATAATCATATTTATACTAGGTAAAATATCCTAAACAAGATTGAGAAAATAACAACATAAAATTAAAATAAAATAGAAAAAATAATAGTAAATTAACTAGAAAAATAATATAATTCTTGCACAATAACTTCAAGGCTTTGTTGGATAAGAGAATTATACTTAGCATAAAATTATGCATTATAATAAATAAGTCCAAAACTATTTTTAATGTCCTTGAATAATAAAAAAATCTTGTTAAAGATAAAATTCATAAAACAAAAGAAAATACAAGTTATTGCTAACTCTTCCTATGCTGCAAAGGTTGCGAATTACTTCAAACCTAATATGATCTCCTTTCTTTACATGAATCACTTTAATTAAAGCTTGTTCATCCTTTATTGAAGTTTTAAAACTTGTCTTAATCGAAATATTTTGAATAAGTCATTGAATGCTTCTTTAATTTTTTTGACTTTTGACCTTATAATTAACCAAATTGGCATCTCTAATAAATTCTTTGGTGATGCTTGTTGGTTTTCATCATATTGGTTACATTATTTGGTTTGAACCATATAGTATACTAGATCTTCTATAATTCAAGATTTTGGTATATTCTCTCTTTTTTTCTAAATAGTTAAGTTACCCATTTTTTTTGAAATAGACCTTTCCTTCCACCTTTATAACTTGATGCTATTATCATTATCTTGAGATAATTATTTTATTACTACTTTAAATTACTTTTTAATTATTTTCCTTTTCATTTTAAGTTCACCCTTCACTTTACCTAAAATATTTAAAACAAAATACTTGAGATTTGAAACATTATATTTTACTTTTGTTAGTGAGTATTGTTTTCATTATTTATGAGTAAAAAATCTTGTTAAAGTGTAAATAGCATTATAACCACATGGATATTCAATTATGAGCTTTTGTATGAACTTGTGTGTTTAGATTTTAGTCTTAATCATGTTTAAAAAACCATATATGTTTGGAATTTGAGATTTTAAAAAGGGTAACTTAGATTTTGACCCTAAATAGATTTTGGCCCTGAAAATATAAGAAAGGTTAGGTAGGTTTCAATCATTATCCCTTGAGAAAAATTGGTTAGGTTTCAATTTTAAACCTAAGAAAAATAGATGTTAGATTTTAAACCTGAGAAAAATATCGGTTAGATTTTAATGTTAAGCCTAAATCTTGAATCTTTTAAGAAAGATCTGGTTTTTTTAAAAAAATATGGTTGTAAAAGGTGTGGCCTCACTTGTAAAATAGATCATAAGTGATAATAAAACCTCAAAAATCTAATTAGAAAATGAAATAATTAGTGTTTAATCACAATAAAATCCATGTGTAATCTCTCTTCCATTATACATTTATTTTTTTCTTTATTATTGCTCTGAGATTACCTTATATTTGTGTTGAATTGAGATTAGAAAGAGTTTAGGAGTGCTATTAAGTTCATTGTGTTAGTTTGAAAACAAAAAAGAAAATTATGAAGTTAGTTTTTAAAACATTTAATTACCCCTTCTTAGGTGTTTTAAGATTTCATTTATGAAATCACCGATTAAATATATTTTAAGATGTTTCAAGTCTCATAACTTTGTATATCTATTTGTATAATGAATTTTCATAAGTTTTTTTTATAAATATTTTCTTGTCATATACACTCTATTTGCAATAATTTAAAGGTATGTATATATACATCTAATTTTGATGTGTTTGATGCATGAAAGATCTTTCCAACATGTATGACTTGAAATTATCACTTGGAGGTCGCAAATTCATATCTTGAGAAATATGAAATAGAATTCAAGAATAAAAAATGCTATATAATATAGACAAAAGCTAAAAAAATAAAAAACAATCATATAAAGTTAAACTTTTACGAGCAAAAGTTTTATGAACCTTAAATTTATAGTTTTTATTTTCTTAAAATAAATCTAATAATTTTAGCCTCTTAAAGAGGGTTAGAAAACTTATCTTTACTAGAAATAAAATTAGAATCTAAAAGTATAAATGAAAAATACATAATATACAAAACAAAACAACAAATCTAGAAAGATTAATAAAAAATAACAAAATTGGTTCAAACAAGATCTTTTAAAAATAATTTCAAGAGATTCAGATAGTGAATGATCAAAAAATTTGAGTCCTTTATAGAACTGGATATCAATAATCTCTTTCAAAAACTTAAGTCCAATTCAATAGTTAAATTTTTTGTTATGACCTATTCTGGCCACTACTCTAGTTTGGCACGATTAGATCTTTTTTTGAGTATGTATCTATTTCACTAATTTAACCATTACTCTAGTTTAGCCGCTACTCTAGTTTGGCACGATTAGACCTTTTTTTGAGTCTGTATTTATTTCACTAATTTATAAAAAAAATATTTAGTAAGTTATCTATGTGAGTAGTTGTGACAAATACTTATCTAAATATGTAAAGTCTTATTTTTATAAACCTAGCTACATCACTATTTATTTTTATATAGTCTAAGATTGTTAGGAATTCCTTTGAGTTAAAAAAAATAAAATTAATTTTTTTTATTAAATATAGAGATATTAATGAGTTTTTTTCTTTTTAAAAAACATTTTCCAATATATTTATAGCTGTCTATTTTTATTATAATAAAAGTTAAATGGTACGGGGAAATCACTGTATATTAAGAGACAATACTATAGATTGTAACAATAGTTTTATTTTAATTTTTTTTATTTTATCTTTTTGCGAGATATTTCTTTGGTTGTTTGTATTTTTTTCTTTTTTTTTCTCTCTCTTACCAACTAAAGTGTACAATTATTCTTTTTCTTTGTTGTTTGTCAAATCAGAAATGTTTAGTAGACCTAATTATACTTGGGTAAGATATGTTTACCGGACACAAGCACTTTAGATGTGACATGATTGTTGTTGTTATTGTTATTATTAATATAATTGTTGTTGTTGTTATTCTTATTAATCTTATTTTTATTAGTCTAATTGTTGGTGTTGTTCAAGTAAATTTGGGTCCGACAACCTTGCTTGATCCAAGTATTATTAGTATGACTATTCTTATTCTTATTCTTATTCTTATTCTAATTCTTTTTATTTTTATTGTTATTGTTGTTCAAGTAAATTTGGATTTGACAACCTTGTTTGTTTCAAATACTAGACCTAAGTCTTTTAGATCTGGTTTAACTGCCAGATCTAAGTCGCTTGAGTCTGGCAAGTATGATTGTCAGATCCAAAAAACTTAAAACATTCTCTATATTTTTAATATTTTTTTAAAAATAATATTAATTAATTACAAAGTACAAACCAAATTACTAATCAAAATCAAAGGAGAAGACATGTTATAAGTTTCAATTAAGTTATATATTCCTACAAGTGTGAAAAAATAAAATTCTTTAGACATTTTTTCTTTATAAAATCTGAATAAAAAATAACTTCAAGGGATTTATTCATTTTCAAATTCCTTTTAAATTGATTAAGAATTTATTATAATATGTGAATAAAATCACGTAATAACAATATGATAGTAATTATATTGATACACACATCATGAATTCGCCAAAAATCTCTTGTATTTTACAAATATTAAAATTCTTACATGTGTCAAATTTGAAAAAAATAAATTAATCAGGGATCTTATACAATGATTTTATGTAATTAGTAGCATATCTTCGAGAATAGAACAGAAAATTAAAGCATCAACACTAAAAATACATGAAATGAAAATGCTTGATAATTATTATATTATGATAGATAGTTGTTATTTTATAATAATATAGCAAAACATAATCACGAACTTTGATTGTAATGTATAATAAGTTCAGATATATCATTCTAGGTATATTTGGATTATGTTTTTAAAATTATTTTGATATTAAAATATTAAAATAATTTAAAAATAAAAAAATTTAAGCAATTTCCTTTTTAAATTTTAAAAAACGCCTTTTGCAGTTCCAAATAGCCCCCATTATCTGTTCATAAGGTTTTAAGCGTGCCACAATGAAAAACTATTGTGGAGGGGGTAAAAATTATGAGAGCTGCGTGGTACGATACTACTACGAAAGACGCAGTGAATCCTGATTCCAAATAATTTAGGCACACATTTTAAATATCCATTTCTATAGATATTAATTAAACATTATCTAATAAATTCTAAATTTTCATTAATGAACTGAAACCAAAAAAAAAAAAACACTGTTATCATTCATGATTTTATACATAATTGTTTTTTAAGTTATAAATGATGTGCAAAGAATTTGCACTGATCTTTTAAATATTCATTTGTATAAATATTAATAAAATGAAATCTAATAAATTATTATTAATAATAATAACTTAAATTGTTACTAATCAATTAACAAAATAAAATCCTTCCAACTATACACAGCAAAACATATATTAAAAAAATACACTCTTACCTACGTAAGTGTTACTTTTGTTTCTATATTATTTAAAATGATTTATAATATAATTTTCACACCAATAAATAATAAATATTTAAATTTATTTATGTATTTTATTTTATTTTTAGTAAGAGAATGCTTTATATTGAGATTTTGTTTAGTATTATTGTAATTATTATTTTTTAAAGTGATTTTTTAAATATATTAAATTATATTTTTTATTTTTTAAAATTTATTTTGATATCAATACATTAAAAAAATATTTAAACATAAAAAATAATTTGAAATATTAAAATAATATTTTTTTAAATTTTTTTATAAATGATATTTTTAAAATGCAAAAATAAGTAAACTCTTATAATTAACGGCCATGAAGCTAGTATAGAAGTTAAATTAAAAAAAAAGGAAGAAGCATGTTTTAGCTGAGATGAAGGGATGAAACAGTTGGGTTCTCTCCATTACGGAGGACCCCACACCCAGACTGTCCAATTCAGATCTTTCTTCCCCAAATACCAAAAGAGGTGGATTGATTGATTCGACTCGCTGACTCGACCCCAACAGTTTTTTTTTTTTTTTTTAAATTTCAAATCAAATCATAAAACTAAGCAGTACCCATCTCCCTCACTCTCCACACAGAAAAAGAGACTGTCAAATCAAAACGACAAGAGCAATAGTGTGACAATGGTGTCGTACGTAAGCGCGTTGCTGTACGGAGTGGGAGGCATAGTAGTAGCAGGGATGGCTCTGCTTGTAGCCTTTCAAGAGAAGCTTGTCTACGTCCCGGTCTTACCCGGTCTCACTAAATCCTACTCGATCACTCCTGCTCGACTCCGTCTCCTTTACGAGGACGTTTGGCTCCGATCCTCCGATGGCGTCCGCCTTCACGCTTGGTTCATTAAGTTCCTCCCTGAATGCAGAGGTGACGACTCCGTTATTCATTTCGTTTAACTCAGCTAGGGTTTACATAAAGGGCAATGAAATTCGAATTTAATTTTGACCGTTTTGGTGACCTTGAATCTGCTAGAGCTCAATTAGTGAAAGGATTAATTAACTATTTATATAAACTGGAAATAGGTCGAGCGTAAGTTTGATGTAGATCCGTTGATAATTTAATTTTGAGTTTCCAAAACTCAGATGCTAATTGATGGTTTTGCAGGTCCAACTGTCCTGTTTTTCCAAGAGAATGCTGGAAGTATCCTTATCATTATAAGCCCTGCATTATGTTTGTTGTAATTGTCTCTTGTCCTGGGTTCCTTCAGTTTTTGTTATTTTGCTTATTGGCTGGCTGAAACTATAGGCCTTAACTATTAACCTTCAGACATTGCTCATCGTCTTGAAATGGTCCGCATAATGATTCAGAGGTTGCAGTGCAACGTGTTCATGCTTTCATATCGAGGGTATGCATTTCCTGATCAAGTGCTTGAGTTTTTGCGTCATTCCATATTTCTTTTTGTTTATATCTCAATGGTAATTGCTGTATTCTTGCTGCTTTTCTGAGTGGAAACAAATGCTTCATCATTTCCTTTATCTAAACAGTTACGGAGCAAGTGATGGATATCCTTCGCAGCATGGAATTGCAAAAGATGCTCAGGTGTGGTTCTCAACTCTTTCATTTCATCTCCCAATGCTTATCGTGCAGCCTATAGCCATGTTCTTATTTTGCATGTTTTTCTTTTTTTGGGTAGGCTGCTCTGGATCATCTTTCACAGAGGACTGACATTGACACATCTAGAATAGTCGTGTTTGGGCGGTCACTTGGGGGTGCAGTTGGGGCTCTGCTCACCAAAAACAACCCCAATAAGGTACCAGATAGTTCTGTTAGTACAATATGCATTGTATTTCTGGAGTTCAAAATCTTGTTTATGGTTTTTTCATAATTAAACATGTTTTTTGTCTACACCTGTCACAACTTCATGTATTTTGTTGATGAGTCTTCCAGGTCACTTGCATTGTGCTTTTTAGTTTACACAAATTTTGATGGTATGGTCTTTTGTTAGTCATCTTGCGGTGGATGCTTTGTGTGTTTGTGTGAGTGAAGGAGAAAGAAAGGGTGTTTGTTATTTGAAACCATTAGAATTTGTGAAGTTAATTGTGGAGCCTTTAATGTGACTTATAATGAATCAATGAGCCTCAAAAGAAAATAGCTTGGAGTTGTACTGAACAATACTAGTGGGGTCTTTCCTTTTTAGATTTATTTTAGTAAGCTCAAAATCTGTGATCTTCAACTACTAGTAGCTGTACTTTTATATGAGTAGAGTACAAAGTGGTAGTTGGAGCCTCATTGTAGGTTTTAAATTGGCATTGCCATGCATATGGTTCTTAAATGGATATTCTTTTATTCACATAAAACCAACCTCGTAGGTTTGCTCATTCTAAAGCACTTTTGATACTCAACCCTTTAATTCAACTTTTTACTCAACTTCTTCAATTAGGGGAGAAATTAAGCAATTAATCGAGATTGATAGCCAAGAAATATCAAATAGATATATTAGTCATGCATGCCACGTGTATCTATAATTACTGGCAATAAAGGGAAGGGAATCAAGTACATGCGAACTTTTTTGTTTTACATGTTGTACAATTTTGTATATTTAAAAAAAGGGATTAGAGATAACAGCAATAGTATCCATCCTTAATGTTATAACTGCATAATTGGAGGTTTGGATATATTTTTGAGAAGTTGAGGTAGCTAAGTATTGTTAGCCCTTATAAAATCAAGTGAGTGGAAAAAAATGAGAGAGAAAAGGAGAATTCAACAGAAAATATTGTCCTTTGTCATGAGTTTTTGTATTAGATTTAATATGTTTCTACAATACAAGTGTATATGTGCTACTCCTTGTACAAATAAAAAAATACAGAAAAAAATGTCTCAAATAGAATTAGGCAAGTACAAAAAAGTAAAAATATATCTTCTTGTATGGTTAGGAGGTCTATTGGGCCTTCTTATTAGTATTGGCTCTTATCGCCCACAACCAACTTAGATTGAAAAAAAGACAATGGGTAGAGCTTAATGCTTTGGCGAGAACATTAGCTATCTAATCACCAATGTCAAGAAACTGAACTTGTAATTCCTTTTTCGCAACCATATCACAAACAAATTGAAAATCAATTTCAACATGTTTCATGTGTGAATGAAAAACTGGATTAGCTATGAGATAAGTTGCTCCATGATTATCACACTCTAAGATAGGAGGAAAAGGGGACAAACAACGATGTTTAGAAAAAAAAAGAGAAGAGCCATTGTAACTCAACAATAACATTAGAAATAGCCTTATATTGAACCTTCATAAAAGATCGAACAACCTTTTTTTCCTTACTAGACTTCCAAAAGAGAAGGTTATGACGAGATAAGTAGCATAAGCACTTGTAGACTTTTGATAATTAACATTACCAGCTCAAACAAAGTTACTAAAGCCATGAAGATGATCATAAGAGGTGGTAAAAGATAAGTCAAACAAAGTTACTAAAGCCATGTAGTTGATCATAAGAGGTGGTAAAAGATAAGTCAAAATGAGATGTACCATGAACATAACATATGTTATGTTATGTAAAAGTAAGATACTGAAGAGCTCTAATCACCTGACAATATAAAGTAGGGTCAGGGTAAGCAAAACCATCATTAGTGGTGTTAGAAAGATAAGAACCAACAACAATCACTGTGGAAACTAATTCAAACCTTGTGCACAATGTCCAAGGCATAGATAGACTGGGAGAAGGATAGGCATGGAGAAGTATATTGTACCTCAATACCTAGAAAGTAACTCATAAGGTCCAAATCTTGAATAGATAATTCTGTAGTGAGATGAACAAGCAACTAAGTTCCATAAAAAAGATCATTACTTGTGACAAGAATATCATCAACATAAACCATAATATAGATGCAAATAGTTGAGAATCGGTATATAAAAAGTGATGTGTTAGTTTGACACTTGTGAAAGCCAAGATCTCATAAGAATTGGTTTAGCTGATGGAATCATGCACATGGTGATTGTTCAAGTCCATGGAGAGATTTGTGAAATTTGCATACATGAGAAGGAAGGTGAGGATTAACAAAACATGAAGGCTGCTGCATGTAAACATTAGTGTCAATAAAACCATTAAGGCATTATGAACATCCAAATGATGAATATGCTAACCTTGGGAAATATCAATAGCAAAAATTGTCTAAATTGTAGTCATCAAAGTTAGTGCCTTCCTACTGATAATATCCTTTGGCTGCCAGCCAAGCTTTATAGAATTCAATGGTTCCATTAACTTTCTATTTAATCTTGCACGCTCACTTGCAACCAGTAACATTATTAGAGGGATCGAAAGCAATCAAAGACTAGGTGTGATTGCGTGGACCAATGCATCAATTTTTGCAGCTGTTGCTGAATCTTGCTCTCGATATTATTTGGCTGCTGTGTAACAAGTAGGTTTGGATAAAAAGGGTGAAACAACTTTGGTCGGTCAAGGAAAGATGCGAGACAAGATAGTGTTTGGGTTGATGTCAATGAAGGGTCATAAGGAAAGTACAAATAAAGTATTATTTAGTGGGAGATTCATTGGAGAAGATGAACTGAGGGAGTTGTTATTTGTGACAATGTTGGGACCAACAATAATGGATAGAGTCTAGAGGTAGATGGATGGTACAAGATAACACAAGACTATTGAAGTTGGTGAGAATGATAAAGGGATCAAAAATGGAGTAGCACGAGGAGTCCCATAACTAGGAGATGAAGTGGAAAGAGGTGATGTAGAGGATGAGATAATAAAATGAGGTAATATGAAAGGCACAACACGAGAATGCTAATCCATTGAGAACTAACAACAAGAGGACAAAAAGGGAAGGACTGTGATGGCAAAGAGGAAACTAGTGAAATGGACTTGGCATAAGGAGAGGAAGATACATGGAACATACAATGATGGATGCCTTAGACATGAAGAGTAGAGATATCCGTGCAACAATATTTAATGTGATCCAAACTATAACCAAGGATGATAGATGGGATATAGCAAACATCAATTTTATGTTTATTGTATGAATTTAAAAACGAGAAGCGTAAACAACTAAAAACCTTTAAAAATGCATAGTTAAGATGTAGTTTGAAAAGTTCTGAAAATGATAGTGGCTTAGGAAGAAATCTGATGATCCTTATTAATGCAAGGTGCGAGAACATGGATGACCAAGACATTGATACTAGACTTGTGGGTAGTTCTTGCGATAGAGAACTCTTAAGAACTAGAGAAAGGGTTAGTACTAAAGCTAATGTAAACCATCTTTAATTGTGCTGGAGAAGAGGATGCCTATGAAAACTCGATCTGGACAAGATAAAAGTGACTATGAAATTAAAAAAAACATCATTATCTAAAACAAATTGTCGGGATCAAGAATGTGTAAAATAGAAAATTTTTGGGAATGTTGAGTTATGTGAATTGAAGTATAGCCACTTACTGCAAATTGTTTGAAGCTAGTGTAGGATTCCACATGAGTGAGTCCAAGAATATTTGATGTGACATGATTTGTTGCCTGGGTATCAAGATGCCATGATTGATCATGATTTGAAGAGTGACTGGTTAAAGCAGTGTTGGCCAAAGGTATAGGCCTAAAATTGAAGATTCCGAAGAGTTTCCTCTTAGGAGAGAACCAATACTTGAAAAGCGGAAAGAACATGATAGGGCAATATGATAATAGTTATTGTATATTTGGACTAGGTTTGGATGGCATGCCATGGTTGATTCCAACTTAATTCATTCCCCAACTATTTTTTTTTTCTTTCTATTTTGGCAACCTCACTAATTTCTGCCAGGCTTCTTTGTTGAAAAGACCATTTTGACCAGACAAGGAACTGAGGTTAAAGTTGTTATCTCTATAAATAGAAGTGGATCGTCTAACAATGCCGGTGTAAGGGGTAGTCATGTCATCAACAGGCATGGATCCAATGGAGAGCATAGAAAAGTCATCAATGTGAAAGAATTCATAGGTCAAGAGTAAACCATGCAATTTTAAGAAGGTAACAAGTTTGAATCGAGTTGTTAGAGTGGTTACTAAGCCCTTGAACTTTAATCGTAGATCTTTGAACATATACAAGTTAAAATATGTGAGAGCGTGTGGTTTACAAATTGCTATCAATTCATCACTATATTATGTTCCTTGTTCTAGTTCAAGAAGGCTTGACTGAAAGGTAAGAGAGATCATCCAAGGAAGTCATGGATGCTATTGAGCAAAAGCTTTGATACCATATAAAATTTAAGAGAATGGAAGAGAGAAGGAAAATTCAGCAAAAAATATAATGTCGCTTGTCATAAGTTTTTGTTTTAGATTCATTGTGTTTCTTTATAAATAGGAAAAATACAAAACATGAAAAGCATGTCTCCTTGTATGGCTAGGAAGTCTTCTGAGCTTGCTAGAATTGGGCTACAGCCATGGCTAAAATTGACTGGTAGCTTGTTCAAGTTAAAGGCAGTGCAAGGAAGTTTTATCATATACATGCAATGACATGCGTAATATACAAGTTTTGAGATATATTTCATTGTCTGAGCCTTAACAAAGAAAGGGAGGAACCAAAATTGTGGTTCTAGTGCCCATTGTGGTTTCTAGAAAAAAATTTCACATAATGGGAAGAGACTTTGTTGGTTTTGATTTATCATATTCTGTTTTTTTGGTAGACATATCACCTTAACTAGAATGTAAAACTTTTTTGCAAATATTCGTTGACCGTCCAATTCACATTCTAGCTGCTAAGTTAAGATGCAGATTATGAGTAATGGCTAGGACAGCTGTCTATTCTTCTCTTTTGTATTTTGCTTTCACCTTGCATTTCTTTCTAGTTTGAAATATGATATTCTTAATATGTTAATTTACTGTCTTTCTTTTCCATCTACACTATTCATTTCATTAACATTAAAGAAACCATACACACTTATCACTCATCTTGGTTACTCTTGATTGAACGGAATTTATTCACTTTCTCTGTTGGAATTCTTCAAACTATTAGGTAATATTATTTTTTCAGTCATCATCTTTTATTGGCTTTATCATTTCAGGTTGCTGCATTGATCTTGGAGAACACTTTTACATCCATTCTAGACATGGCAGGAGTTCTACTGCCCTTCCTAAAGTGGTTTATTGGAGGCACAGGTTCAAAAGGGCCTAAACTTCTTAATTTTCTTGTACGTTCTCCATGGAGTACCATTGACATTGTTGGCCAGGTGAGATCAAATGTTGGTGGAATCTCATGCTTTCAATTATTGATTATTTATGAATACAAAGCACTTTTGCATTTTAAAATGATTGGAATATCATGTCAATTTCTTGTTGATACCCATAGTATGTTTGTATATCTTCTATTATTCGAGAATGTATATTTGTGAGTTATAGGCAGAACTGCCCCCCTTGCTTCTCTTTGGTTTGTGAAAGAATTAAAGCGCTTGTGCCAATCTTGTGTGATTTTGCCTATACAACATAGCTTGTTGAAGTTGAACTAGCTATTTTCAAAATTGCGTTTCTGGAAATGGAAATTACAGTTCATTGATGCTTTTCTACCCTTTTAATTTCCTCTATCTGTTCATCATGGATTGACCTTCGTAATTGCAGATTAATCAGCCAATTCTTTTTCTTTCTGGATTGCAAGATGAAATGGTTCCTCCATCACATATGCAAATGCTCTACGCTAAAGTAGCTTCTCATAATAGGGAATGCATCTTTGTGGAGTTTCCTAATGGCATGCATATGGACACTTGGCTTGCTGGTGGTGATCATTACTGGAGAACTATTCAGCAGTTTATTGAAAACCATGTTCCAGAGATAAAGGAACATGAATCATCCCACGATGAAAAAGGTGATTCCTTTTCTTCTTGAAATCTTATGAAATTATGTCTTGAAAAAATCCCCTTCAATGTAATTGCTGAAGGAAAAACAGGGATCTAAATCATATTTGCTTGGATGGAATTTGCCCCCTGATTTGGGCTCTTTTAGTCTTCTTCTGTTACATCATTTGATGCTTCTGTTTTTGGATGACCCAATGTTTGGACTCTTAGGCATCATGGGAGACAGCCTGCATTTCTCTTTAGCTTTTCCTTTTTGTTGCCCTTGACAACCATTATAACTAATCTCCTGTAAACAAAAGATAATCTACAGGTTTTCAAGTTCTAATACTTCAATGATCTGCTCAGCTTGTATTCAATTGACATGTCTTCTTCCTTCCATGGGCACTTTCATTTTTTGCAGACATTGTTTACATGACAAACTACTGGATGTGTATTGTACTCTTGTATTTCTCCCTTTGCATGGCAATCCTCCTTGGCAACCTATTTATGTTGTATTACACATTTCAGTGTTATTATAAGACCTCTCTTGTTATGGCATGTGGAATAACCAGCTTTAGAATCTGAGTTACGATTAAGATATTTACCACTGCCGTGATGGCCCAAGTTCAACTCACTGCTCAAACTCACCTCCTTTATTTACTTTTTGACGAGCTTCCTTGTATTTCTGCTTCCAGATACTGAGGGGAGGTGACTTCATTTAGAATTTTGAGATGTTATAAATTGGCTCATGACAGCGACTTGAACTCTGAAGTATTGGTACCTTTTTTTTTTCTTTTTTCCTTGAAGTTGCACCAATTAAAAGCTCTTTGTGATGAATTCCGCTCACTGAATAGTGAAATCACTTCAAGGCATTATGGTTGTCTTTGAGATTTTTGTTGGTTTTACAAGCTTCAGCAGATGTTTAGAAAATATAAACGCCCATGGGTATACTGTACACCGTCTGATACATCTCCTTAGCTAGTGAATTCTGACCGGTTCTGATTGTATGAAAGAAATCTCCGAAAATTGAAATAAATTCTTGGAGTTCATATGCTCGACTCGTGTGTTTCCTAGCAGTTTTTACTTTGACATTCTACGTCTTTTGAAGTTTCCTCAATACTGATTATTATTTGCATTGCTTGGTACGCCTACTCTTAACCTGCTCTTGATCACTACTTGAAGGTGAGAACTGATGATGTTATGCTGCATGTCGATAGATGGACCTCTATCAGTAAGAGTAACTAGACTAGTTTATGATGCAGCCCACAATTCCAAGAGTAGAATTAATGATTGAATGCAAGTTCTTGTGCTTTTTAATCATTTGGAGTGACTGTGCAGTGGATAACGTAGCAAAACTGTGAAGAAAACAGTTTAAAGAGTTATAGTATATTGGAATTAAGAAATCAGAGAGAAAGGAAGGAGATAAGAATTCAAAGAAACAACAACGGGGGTGTTTGATACCCTATTTTGTTTTTCTTATTTTTGTTATGCTAAAATAAAAAAAATTATTTCTTTTGTGTGCGTGTATATATATATTAACAAAGATACATGAAGAAAATTTTTGTATATGAACTTTATTTAATTTAAGAAATATAGTATTAGTTAAATTGTAAAACTATTAAGAAATGATGGCATTAAAGGGCTGGCATGAAAGTTGTGGTAGTTGCTATGATAATTTTTAAATTGATGTTAATATTATAATGGCTATAGGAATATTAAATTGATGATTGTTTTTTGATTAAATTGATGATTGTTACTTGATTAGTGATATGATTAAAAAATTGATTTTTTTTTAAAATATAGAAATATTAAAGTAATAAATAACTCGATAAGACCGAATCTATCGACTGAATCATACAGGGAGGTTAATTATATAAATTATAAATAACAATAATAATAAGAAATTAAAGAGGGTTTTAAGATTTAAAATAAATTTTTTGATTAAACAATGATAAAAATAAATGTCAAAATTAGAGGATCCACTACTGGTATTTAAAATAAGTATAGTATAATTTTTTTTATTAATCTATTAGAAATCACATATAAAGAAAGTTTCAATTGAATAATTTATCATTAATAATTTATTATAAATTTTTAACATAATTATTTTAATTATTTTATTTAACACCAAACTTTTAAATATTGTCAGAAATTCATAAGGCTTACTTATGTTAATAATAAATTAAGTTTCTTTTATAGCACAAATATAGGTTATACTATACAGTTGAATTATGAAAGTGCTAAACATTTGTTGTACCAAGTATTATATAACATAAATCTAGATTAATCATTTAATAAGCAAGATATTAAAAATTAATAAGATAAAAATAATAAAATATGTTAATAGCAAGTGATTTATGATATAAACATTGAAGTTCCTATTAAGTTTATATTATTCTTATTTTTATACTATTAGTGTAATCATTTCATCTTAACATAATAAACTTACCTAAATATAATAAAAAAATAATTATAAATGAACAAGATAAGAATATAAATAAGTTATAAGTTAATTAAGTAAAGTAAGGAAAAAAAATAAAAAGCATAAACAAAAAATTAATTAAAGCAAAACTTAAGCATTACAAAATAACATAAGAACATAAGTATAGTAAAACAATGAAAGTATAAACAAGAAATTTAAAAAAATATAACATAAAATAAAATTTAAACATTATAAAAATATAAAGAAAGAAACAAAAAACATGATTTTAATATGAAAACCAAGATGCTTATATGTATGGTAAATACCTCATTTTACATGCTAAAGTTTAAAATTATTGATTTGTTGACTAATTATTGAGTGGATGATCATATTTTGACTTGATGACAATCCTTATTTTCTTACCTGAACAACACGTCATTACTAATATCAAAATTTGAATAGATTGTCTTCATGAAAGTTCTAGAAAATTATCTCAACTTTCTAAAAAAAAATAAATAATACATTTCGACTTCTAGAACTCGATAATAACAAATATCAAGGTTAGAGGTTCCACTAATGGTATGTCAAACAAGTATAATATAAACTCTTATTGTTCAATTGGAAACTACACACAAAGGAGATTTCAATCGGATTATAGATTGTTAACATAATTACATTAGTTATCTTATTCAATTAATGCTAATACTTGTAAATTTCATTAAGCATTCATGATTATAATTTATGTTAACAACAAATCAAGTTCCTTTCATAGCTCAGGTGTTGGTTATACCATACAATATGAGCTATGAAAGTGCCAAACATTTGTTATACCAAGTGTTATAGAACATAAATCAAGATTAGTCATTTACCAAACAAAGTATTAAAGAGTGAACAAGATAACAAATACAAAACATGTTAGTATCAAATATTAAAGTCCATATTAAGTTTACACCATTAGTGTAACTTTTTTACCTTGACATAATAAACTTAGGTAAACATAGTGAAAGAAAAAAAAATAAGAACATAGATAAGATAAAAGTTAACTAAGTAAAGGAAATGAAATGAAAGGCATAAACTTGATATTAATAAAAGTAAAGTATAAGCAATACAAAAAATACAAAGAGAGAAAGCAAGAACATGATCTTAATCTAGACACCAAGATGCTTAAATGCATGGCAAATGCCTCCTTTTATAGGCCAAAATTGGGAACTACTGATTCAATGACTAATTAATGAGTGGGTGACTAACTCCTTACTTGGTGACAATCCTTATCTTCTCTTGTCTGCCCAAAACATTATTGATAATGTTCAAATTGAAGCCACTTGAAAACATGAAAGTTGTAGGAAATTGTCTTAGCTTTCTTGTGTAACAAATTCATCTCATTTCAACTTCTAGAACTCCAGATATCGGTAAAATACTGAACAATGCTCGGGCTAGAGGACACATTCGGGATTCTTTGTTGTTGCAACAATTTGGACTTGAAAATGATCTTTTTAGATCTTGGGCTTCATATGAAAGTTGTAGGCCTATGTCTTACCTTTCCATCCATATAAAGTAGACCTAAATTTAAGATCTATAACTCCATATATGACCCAATTACTGAATAGTGTTCCGGTTTGGATTGCATCGATATCTCTTTTCTAAGTTTGGCCATCTCTGTATCCTTTTAGTTTCAGTTCTTAAATTCATCAATTAATCCTTTCATTTATGTGATAGATCTGTATTTAAAATGAACATTTACCACAAATTAAAAGTATCTTATATTATTAGATATATTATTATAAAACATGTTTTAGTTAAGGAGTTATTGATACTTCAAGTGCAAAATAATAATATAAAATCGTGATAAAAATACACTTTTAAGTATCAATCACACCCCCAACTAGCTTATTACTAGTCCCTAGTAATCAAAATATTAAAAATAAAAAAATACTTTGCAAATTCCACAAAGCATGGTAGTCATCATTTAACTTTCATTAATCTATATAGATAAACAAACTTTCATTAAATTTATGTATCTGCTCAATACCTTTTAACAAAATATTTATAAACCTTTCTTTTGTGCTCAATGTATCAACACATAATTATGAGACTTTTCTTGAAATAAAACAAAATTTTTATTTTAATGTTTAAGGTTAACTTCTTTAGGTTGTAATTATTATTTTTGTCTTCTTTACACACACACACACACACACATAATTTAAAACACCATGCATTTTTAACCCATGTAACGAGCTTTCAGCTAATGACTCCCAAACCAGTTGGTCTTAGGGCATTAGGTGTTAAGACACCCTTATGAGCTTAGTAACTCGGGTCGCAGATATTGATATGTAGATAGTGCAATGTTTGATTCCCTTAAGCTTTTCTCCTTAACCCATGTAACAAGCGTTGGGCCAATAGCTCCCAAGTCAATTGACTTTACAGTAATAGGTGTTAAAACACCCCTTCAGGCTTAATTGCTTAGGTTAGGGAGCTACAAAACCAAACTTATCTATATTTTTATTATTATCATTTTTTTCTTTTTTTCTTTTTAATTATATACTATCCCTTTCTCTTAGTTGTTACCTTTAACAAAAGAACATAAATAATGTAATAATCCAATATGCAACCCACAATCATATGTTTAAAGTGTATATGTGTAAATTAAGGTTTAAAAATACATGTTAAATAAGTATATAAGCAGAATTAAATGATAGACCTTGTTACGAATGATTACTAAGATGCATCTCCAGAGTCATAAAAAGTTCTTCTTACTCTGCTATTATAGTAACAACAATTTTGCATATGCTTTATGAAATAGAAAACACAGTTAGTTTTTTTTTAGCTACTGCCCTCTCCTCCTAACTAAAACGAGACATTGTCCTCAATGTTTAATGGTAAAAAGATAGAGTATAGAAGATATCACCTGAAAGAACGAATATTGACAAACCTGAAACACACTAAAACAAATATAAGAAACAACAAAACACAATAATAAAACCAAAAGACACAAAGATTCATAAATGGAGGCTCAAATCCAATCTAAACTTTTTACGACTTTCCTTAGTTGACCAATTTATGCGACTCATGGAAGGATCAATTACAGGAATGAAAGATTGTAGTTGGTCAATCAATTGTTCAGCAGCAGCAGCAAAGATTATGATTTGTTGTGCAAAAGATGTTAGAAATTCTTATTCTATAGTATGATTAAGAAAAGACAACAACTTATCATAATGACCATTAACATTTAACAAACCTATAGGTTTATGGTGAATATGCAGTTGAGCCCAAGAGGAAATATAAAAGATCTCTTCTAATGTGCATAGACCACTTGGTAAAGCAATGAAGGCATCAACATGGTTAAACATTGCATTTATTTGAGCTAACATTATGGAGACCTGAAGTTCCTCTCCAATTGTTTTTCCAATAATGTCCCATTGTGCCAAAGCTTCAGGGATGACCCTCAAAACTTGACTACCTTCTAAAAATACAGCTATTGACACACCTCCCATTAACCCAAGACTGCCTCCTCTATACACTAAATGAATCTTTCTTTCAGCTAACACCTGACCAAAATGATTTGCTGATTCTTAAAACTCCTTTTCTTTCCCAAGACTAGATCCACTGAAAACACAAATATTTCTTATCTGATGACCTGAAGAACTTACCATTTCTACACACTTCTATATTTGTTGAATGTATGGGTTGAGTAGAGATGAAAGGAAGGAAGAAAGGGTTTTATAGATGAGAAATTAGAAAGACAATCATACCACCTATATATAGGCTAGCTAGAGTCTCACACACTCTCTCTCTCTATTTATTTATTTATTTACTTTTGAAAAGCATGTGTATGCACCGGTAGTTATGATTGTGGCTCACATCTTTCCTTGGTTTTACATCCGAGAACAACTTAAAAGCCCTCTATGGGTTGGGGATAGGCTTCCCATCTAGTTTTCTTAAAAACTAGCAAACAAGGTCTTTTTTAGTCAAATTCCCAAGACTAAGTCGATCATGTTCTTTATGAAATAATGGTCATAAATCATGAATTACACGATACACATCTCCACTAGGATGCGTCTCAAGAGTCAATAGAAGATTATCTAAAGACTCCTTACTCAGGCCATCATTAATAAATTGTATTTATCTTTACAGTTTATAGATACCATTCCTAAAGAACTACATTGTGCATTACAAGTCCATCTAGCACATTGATGATAGACTTTCAGTCATTTTGCATGACGTTTCTTTGCAAAAGTACTTTTACCTGTTCTAGGCATATGTGAAATGAAAGAGTTAGAGGACTTATCTGATAATTGGACCTTTGCTTTAATCAACCATCGAATATCTTCAGGAATTCCATGATTCATTAACAATCTCAATCTTGCACATCTAGCATGGTAAAGTTTTGTAATCGCATTTTGAGGTAGAATAGGAAAATACTTTTTCAATTTTTCAAGATTAGTTTCCATTTTTAAATGAGAATTGGAAGAGAGATTCAAAAAATTGCATAAATATATACACAGATATCAGTTATTGTGGGAAACTAAAAGAACCGATTTAAGTCATGGAGTACTGTTGTCTGCCATTTGACTAGGTGAGAGAAACTAGCAAAAATCACTAAAAAAGAAACACAAAAAAAATGTGAGAAAAACAAAAAAATCAACTTAAATCTACAAGATCATTTAAACTAGTTGATTCATTTTCACTAGGAAAATTATCAAAGGAAGTTTTCAAACGATGTCCATTTTCCTTAAAAACATTGTCATTCATTAAATTCTCAATATCACAGGCCCTATAAGGATTGCTCCATTTTGATCTTAGCTCTCTAGGGAATGCATAGATTTGAGAATTATAAAACAAAAGTTTTTGACCAGTATCAACTTTTTGACAATTTTCACAAGTTTTGCAAAATGCATACGTGTCCTTAAACATGGTGGGCCAATAAAATCCATTTTGAAAGATTTTTTTAGCTGTCTTTTTTGACGAGAAATAACTTCCACATTCTTCCAAATGACAAAATTTAATGACACTACTTACCTCATTGTTGGGAATGAATCTTTGAAATATTTGATCAGGACAATATTTGAACAAGTTAGGTCATCCTAATAAAAGTTCTTCAATTCGTTCAAAAACTTTTCTTTGTATTGGGTACTCCAATCAGCTAGCAAATCTCCTAAAACGAGAAAATTGATATTTTTATCATACCAAGGCATTGGATTAGGAGAAGGTAAGGATTCATTAGGAAAGTAATCATCGATTGGTGTGATGTTAGATGTCGAATTTGTTGTCACTATTGACAAAAGATCCGCATCAATATTTTTGGTGCATTTTTCATCAGTGATTTCTACCTCAGAATAAATCATTTGCAAAAGTATGTTTAAAATCTATCATGTTTTGAGTAAGTTGAGTATTGATTATCTCTTACTTTTCAATGAATGCATGCAATGTTTCCTCAAGATTTCTTGTAGGAGGTGCATATCCATGAAAATTTTAGAAATTATGGTGTGCTTGAAATGGTGGTTGTGAAGTATGTGCATTGTTGTTCTCACTCTTCCAACTAAAATTTAGTTGATTTCTCCAACCAGGGGGGATGTATGTTTGTGAGTATGGGTTGTGGTTGGCCCTTTGGAAAACGTTTAAAGCATGGGCTTGTTCATGGAGACATTCCTTAAAAGAAGGCAAGGTTGGACAATTATTGGTTGAGTGTTCATTTGTTTCACATATTTGATATGCAATGTTTTCAACAGATTTTAATTGACCACTCTTTTTCAATTCCAGTGCCTCGTCTTTTCTAGTTAAAGATGTAAACGTGGCTTGAAAGTCATGATCTTCCCTAAGGTTGTACATACCTCCACTAGATGTATGAGGTTGAGTTTTACTCGGTGCCTCATAAGTACCTGCGGTATCTTAATTTTGAGCATTTTTAGCTAACAAGTCCAAGTACTCCATTGCTTCATTAGGGTCTTTGTCTTCAAAAGTTCCATTGCACATCAATTCAACCATTTGCCTATCTTTAGGTGTTAACCCTTCATAAAAATATAAAACCAATCTCCATATTTCAAAACCATGATGAGGACAAGTACTAATCAAGTCTCGATACCTATCCCAACATTGGTAAAATGTTTCTCCTGGTTTTTGAGTGAAAGTAGTGATTTGTCTTTTGAAAGAGTTCATTGTGTAAGATGGGAAAAACTTCTTCAAAAACTATTGTTGCATTTCATCTCAAGCATGAATGGATCTTGGTCTCAAATTTTGTAGTCATATTTTAGCTTTTTATCTTTTAATGAAAAAGAAAAAAGCTTTAATCTGATGGTATTCATGCTACAATTTAAATTATTTTATGTGTTGCAAACCTCCACAAATTCCCGTAAATGCAAGTATGGATTTTCCAATTCTAAGCCATGAAAAAAAGATAAAAATTGAATAATACCTGGCTTAAAATTAAAATGAGATGCATCAAGAGTAAGAACTATGCATGATGGTACACTTGTTCTTGTGAGATTTATATGGTCTGTAAGTGTTTTAGCACGGTTATTCTCATTATAAAGTGATTGATTATTTTTTTCAACCATATTTTTTGAAAATGATGAGGATACCCTACAAAGTCTACCATTTGATGTACGTGACCACACTCTCATGCACGTGTAGGAATATAATAAAAGGAAAAAAAAACAAAAAAAAGAAGAAACAAGAGAAAAGAAACAAAGTTATATACAAGAAAAGTGAAAAGAGAATAAAATAAAGATTGATGTCTTCTCCCAAGTGCAGGAGTGTCGAAGTAATAAATAACCCGGCAAGACCAGGGTAGAACCACAGGGAGGTTAATTGTATAAATTATAGATACCAATAATAATAATAAAGAAAAAGGAGGAGAAGAAGAAAAAGATGTGAACTTTGAGATATAATATTAATGTGAGGATTAAACAATGATAATAACAAATGTCAAGGTTAGAGGTTCCACTAATCGTATGTCAAACAAGTATAGTATAAATTCTTATTGTTTAATTGAAAACCACACACAAAGGAGGTTCCAATCAGATTATAGATTGTTAACATGATTACATTAGTCATCTTATTCAATTAATGCTAATACTTGTAAATTTCCTCAAGCATTCATGATTATAACTTATGTTAACAACAAATCAAGTTCCTTTCATAGCTCAGGTGTTGGTTATACCATACAGTATGGGCTATGAAAGTGCCAAGCATTTGTTGTACCAAATGTTATAGAACATAAATCAAGATTAGTCATTTACCAAGCAAAGTATTAAAGAGTGAACAAGATAACAAATACAAAACATGTTAGTATCAAACATTAAAGTCCATATTAAGTTTACACTATACTTAATCTTACACCATTAGTGTAATCTTTTCACCTTGACATAATAAACTTAGCTAAACATAATGAAACAAAGAAAAATAGATAAACAAAATAAGAACATAAATAAGATAAAAGTTAACTAAGTAAAGGAAAGGAAATGAAAGGCATAAACTTGATATTAATGAAAGCAAAGCATAAGCAATACAAAAAATACAAAAAGACAAAGCAAGAGCATGATCTTGATCTGGACACCAAGATGCCTAAATGCATGGCAAATGCCTCCTTTTATAGGCCAATATTAGGAACTATTGATTTGATGACTAATTAATGAGTGGGTGACCAACACTTGACTTGGTGACAATCCTTATCTTCTCTTATCTACGCAAAACATCATTAATAACGTCCAAATTGGAGTCACTTGAAACATGAAAGTTATAGGAAATTGTCTCAGCTATCTTGTGTAAAACATTCAGCTCATTTCAACTTCTAGAACTCTAGATATGACCAAAATACTGAATAATGCTCGGGCTGAAGGATAGACTCGGGGTTCTTTGTTGCTGTAACAATTTAGATTTGAAAATGGTCTTTTTAAATCTTGGGCTCCATATGAAAGTTGTAGGCCTATGTCTTACCTTTCTATACATATAAAATAAACCTAAATATAAGATCTGTAGCTCTAGATATGACCCAATTACCGAACAGTATTCCAGTTTGGATTGCACCGACATCTCTTTTCTAAGTTTGGCCATCTCTTTATCCTTTTAGTTTCAGTTCTTAAATTCACCAATCAATCCTTTCATTTATGTGATAGGCCTGCATTTAAAATGAACATTTATCACATATTAAAGATATCTTTTATTATTAGATATATTATTATAAAACATGCTTTAGTTAGGGAGTTATTTATACTTCAAGTGCAAAATGATAATATAAAATTGTAATAAAAATACACTTTTAAGTATCAATCATGAGCTAAACACTGAATAATATCTAGGTTACAGGACAAATTCAAACTTCTACGTTGTTGATATAATTTGAACTTGAAAACAACCGTTTTGAATCTTGGACTCTCATGAAAGTTTTAAGCCTATGTCTTAGCTTTCCATCCATATAAAGCAGACCTAAATCTAATTTCCACAGTTCCTGTTATGATCTAATAACCAAATAGTGTTTCAGTTTACATTGAACTAGCATCTCTTTTCTAAACTTAGCCCTCTCTTTGTCTTCTCAATTTCAATAGTTAAATTCATTAATCATTCTCTTAATTTATATGATAGATTTATATTTAAGATGAATATTTACCATAAATTAAAAGGATCTTATATTATTAAATTTGTTATTATAGAACATGCTATAGTTAAGGAGTTATTGATACTTCAAGTTCAAAATGATGATATAAAAACTTGATAAAAATACACTTCTAAGTACGAATCACTCTCCTAACCAGCTTATTACTAGTTCCTAGTAATCAAAGTGTTCAAATAGAAAAGCAACTTGCAAGTTTCACAAAGCAAAGTATTCATCATTCAACTTCCATTAATCTATCCAAATAAACAAACTCTCATTAAATTTATATATCTGCTTCATACTTCTTAAAAAAGATATTAATAAACTTTTTTTGTGCTTAATATATCAACCCATAGTTATGGGGTTTGCCTTGGCAGAAAAAAAATTTATTATGACATTTAAGGTTAATTTCTTTATGTTGAGATTATTATTATTTTATTTTTTTAGTATATATACATATAACTTAAAACACAATATACCTTTATCCTATGTAATGAGTTTTAGGCTAATATGTCTCAAAGCAATTGGTTTTAGAACATTAAGTGTTAAGTCACCCTTTCGAGCTTAGTAACTCGGGTTGCAGATGATGCTATATAGATAGTGCAATGATTGATTCTCTTAAGCTTTTCTTCTTAACCTATATAACAAGTACTAGGTCAATAGTTTATAAGTCAGTTGACTTTAAGGTATTAGGTGTTAAAATACCCCTTCAGACTTAATTATTTAGGTTAGGGAGACTATAAAACCAAACTTATTTATGTATTTATTTATTTACATTTATTATAATTTTTTTATTGTTTTTGTTTTTTTGTAATTTATATACTATCTGTTTCTCTTAGTTGTTATCTTTAACAAAAGAACATAAGTAATGTTATAATTCAATATGTAATCCATAATCATATGTTAAAGTGTGTGTGAAAATGTAGGTTAAAGAATACTTATTAAATAAGTATATGAGCAAAATCAATTGATAATAATACAAGAGTTTGTAAACCTAAATATTTCAAGATAAGTATGTGATATATCTTGTTATGAATATTGTAAATAACCATTGGTAAATATTAATTAAGACGTGTCTCAAGAGTTAATAAAATTCTCTTTTACTTTGCCATTCTAGTAACAACAATTTTGTCAAATGTTTTATTAAAAACAAAAGCAATAAATTAGTTTTTTCTGGTCAACTACTACCTTCTCGCCCCAACCAAAATGAGACATTGTCTTCTATGTCTTAAAAATACAAAGATAGAGTATAGAAGACATAACCTAAAATAGGAAACACTAACAAACCTGAAACACACTTAAACAACATAAAAAATAGCAAAACAAAATATAATGCTATTAATAAAACCAAAAGACATAAGGTTTCACAAGAAAAAGCTCAAATACAATCTAAACTTTTTACAACTTTCCTTGTTTGACCATTTTATTCGACTCATGGAGGAATCAATTATAATTAATCAATCAGTTGCTCAATAATAGCATCAGAAATTATAATTTATCATGCCAAAGATGTTAAAAAATTATGTTCCACAACATGATCAAGAAAAGACAATAATTTATCATAAAAACTATTAACATTGATCAAACCTATAGGTTTATGGTGAATGTGAAGTTGAGCCGAAAAGAAAATATAAAATATCTTATCCAATGTGTCCAGACCACCTAGTAAGACAATGAAGACATCAGCGTGTTTCATCATTATATTCATTTGATCAGATATTGTGAAGACCTATAATTCTTCTCCAATTATTTTTTCAATGATATCCCATTTTGCTGAAGTTTTAGGGATGATCCCCAAAACTTGACTACCTTTTAAAAATACAGCTATTGACACACCCCTCATTAACTTAAGGCTGCTTCCCCCATTTATTAAAATAATCTTTCTCTCAACTAGTACCCTACCAAGAAGATTTGCTTATTCTAAAAACTTCTTTTCTTTCCAAGGACTAGATCCATTGAAAACACAAATATTTTTTATTTGATGACTTGAAAAACTTGTCATTTCTAAGAACTTCTATATCTTCTGAATGTGTGGGTTAAGTTGAAATAAAGAGAAGGAAGAGAAGATTTTATAGATAAAAAATTAAAAATACAATCATACCACCTATATGTAGGCTAGCTGGAGTTTCTCACTCTCTATTGTTTTTAGAAAACATGTGTATATACAAGTAGTTGTAATTGTGGCTCACATCTTTCCTTGATTTTACATTCAAAAATGGCTTAAACATCCTCTATAGATTGAGGATAAGTTTCCCATCTATTTTTTTTTTAAACAAGCAAACAAGGTCTTTTTTAGTTAGATTCCCAAGTTTATGATGAGCATTTTTTTTTTTATAAAAAAATTGAGTTATAAATCATGAATTACATAATGCACATCTCCACTAGAATATGTCTTAAATTATCTCAAGATTTCTTATGTTTTGAAATAATTTTCAACTTTTGACAGTTTTCACAAGCTTTGCAGAATATATGTATCTCTAAACATGGTGAGCTAATATAATCTATATTATAAGATTTTTACAATTATCTTTTTTGATAAGAAATGACTCATATGCCTTACAATAATATACTTTAATAACACTACTTACCTCACTGTTCAAAATGCATCTTTAAAATATTTAATCATAACAATATTTGAATAAGTAAGGGTCATCCCAATAAAATATTTGTTTTTGGTACTCTGGTGAGTTGGCAAAAATCCTGAATCAAGAAAATTGATATTTTTAGCAAACAAGGGATTGAACTAAGAGAAAGTAAAGATTCATCAGGAAAATAATCATCAATTGATGTAATGTTAGATGTCGAATGTATTGTCAATCTTGACAAAAGATCCATATCAATATTTTTGGTGCCTTTCTTTTCCTCAATTTGTTCTTGAAAATAAATCATTTAGATTCATCAAACTCAGTTTTACTCAGGGTAGATTTAAATTAATCATAAATTGATTCTTTAATAAGATCTATGATTGGTACTTAAAAGTATATTTTTATCAAGGTTTTATATTATCATTTTGCACTTGAAGTATGAATAACCCCTTAATTAAAGCATGTTTTATAATAATATGTCTAATAATATAAGATACCTTTAATTTATGGTAAATATTTATTTTAAATACAGGCCTATCACATAAATAAAAGGATTGATTGATGAATTTAAGAATTGAAATTGAAAGGACAAAGAGATGACCAAACTTAGAAAAGAGATGTCGGTGCAGTCCAAACCGGAAAGCTGTTCAGTAATTGAATCATATCTAGAGCTGTAGATCTCAAATTTAGGTCTACTTTATATGGATGGAAAGTTAAGACATAGGCCTACAACTTTCATATGGAGCCTAAGATATAAAAAGGTGATTTTCAAGTTCAAATTGGAGTAACAACAAAGAAGTCTGAATGTGTCCTCTAGCCTAAGTACTGTTTAGTATTTTGGCCATATCTGGAGTTCAAGAAGTGGAAATGATTTGAAGTTTTTACACAAGAAAGTTTAGATAATTTCCTACAACGTTTATGTTTTCAATTGATCCCAATTTTGATGTTATCAATGATGTTGTGGGATGATAAAAGAAGATAAGAATTGTTATTAAGTCAAGAGTTGACCACCGACTCATCAATTAATCATCAAATCAATAGTTTCCTATTTTGACCTATAAAAGGAGGCATTTTCCATGCATTTAGGCAACTTGGTTTCCAGATCAAGATCATATTCTTCTTTTCTCTCTTTGTATTTTTTGTATTGCTTATGCTTTGCTTTCATTAATATCAAGTTTATGCCTTTCATTTACTTAGTTAATTTTCATCTTATTTATGTTCTCATTTTGTTTATGTATTTTTCTTTCTTGCATTATGTCTAGCTAAGTTTATTATGTCAAGGTGAAAAGGTTACACTAATGGTGTAAGATTAAGTATAGTGTAAACTTAATATGAACTTTAATGTTTGATACTAATATGTTTTGTATTTGTTATCTTGTTTACTCTTTAATACTTTGCTTGTTAAATGACTAATCTTGATTTATGTTGTATAACACTTGGTACAAAAAAAGCTTGGCACTTTTATAGCCCATACTGTATAGTATAACCAACACCTGAGCTATGAAAGGAACTTGATTTGTTGTTAACATAAGTTATAACCATGAATGCTTGACGAGATTTAGAAGTATTAGCATTAATCGAATAAGATGACTAATGTAATCATGTTAACAATCTATAATCTGATTGGAACCTCCTTTGTGTGTGGTTTCCAATTGAATAATAAGAGTTTATACTATACTTGTTTGACATACCATTAGTGGAACCTCTAAGCTTGACATTTGTTATTATCATTGTTTAATCATCACATTAATATTCCATCTCAAAGTTCTCATCTTCTTCTCCTTCTCCTTTATTACTATTATTATTACTACTACTACTACTACTGTTGTTGTTGTTCTTGTTGTTATTGTTGTTGTATTATTGTTATTTGTAATTTGTACAATTAACCTTTTTGTGGTTTAACCCCGGTCTTGCCGGATTATTTGTTACTTCGACACCCCTGCACTTAGGAGAAGACATAAATCTTTTAGTTGTGTCAATAATCATGAATGCCTAACAACATTTACAAGTATTAGCATTAATCAAATAAGATAACTAATGTAATTATGTTAATAAATTTATAATTCAATTGAAACCTACTTTTATGATTTTCAATTAAATAATAAGAGTTTATACTATACTTGTTTAACATACCATTAGTGAATCCTTTAACTTTGATATTTGTTATTATCATTGTTTAATTCTTACATTAATTTTTCATCACAAAGTTCGCATCAACTTCTTCTTCTTTGCTACTACTACTACTACTACTACTACTACTACTATTAGTAGTAGTAGTGTTACTAGTTCTATTATTATTATTGTTGTTGTTGTTGTCATTATTGTTGTTGTTGTTGTATTATTGTTATTGTTGTATTATTATTATTTATAATTTATACAATTAACCTTTTTTTGATTCGACCTTGGTCTTGTCAGGTTATTTGTTACTTCAACACTTGGAAGAAGACATCAATCTTTTGGTCGTGTCAAGTTTTTGACGCTGTTACCGGGGAGGTAAATTCTTATACAAATTCTTGTATTTATTTTATTTTTTCTTTTTCTTTTCTTGTATCTAACATTTTTTCTCTTGTTTTGTTTCTTCTTCTTCTTTTTTTCTTTTATTCTATTCCTACATGTCCATGAGAGTGTTGTTAAGTGGTAGACTTTGTAGGGTATCCTCATCATTTTCAGAAAATATGGCTGAAAAAGATAATCAATCCCTTTATAATGAGAATAACCGTATTAGAATACTTAGAGACCACGTGAATCCCATAATAACAAGTGCACCATCATGCATAATTTCCCCCCTAATGTAGCTCGTTTTAATTTTAAGCCAGACATTATTTAACTTTTACCTTATTTTTATGGTTTAGATTTAGAAAATCCATACTATCATTTAAGGGAATTTGAGGAGGTCTGTAACACCTATAATGACTCAAATTATAGAATGAACACCATCAAATTAAAGCCTTTTCCTTTTTCATTTTAAAAAAGCTAAAATATGGCTACAAAATTTAAGACCTTGATCCATTCATGCATGAGATGAAATGCAACAACAATTTTTAAAGAAGTTTTTCCCTTTTTATGGCATAAATTCTTTGAGAAGATAAATCACCACTTTCACTCAAAAACCAGGATAAACAGTTTACCAAAATTAGGATAGGTATCGAGACTTACTTAATACTTGCCCTCATCATGGTTTTGAAACATGAAGATTGGTTTCATATTTTTATAAAGGGTTAACACTTAGAGATAGACAAATGGTTGAATTGATGTGCAATGCAACTTTTGAAGATAAAGACCCTGATGAAGCAATTGAGTATTTAGACTTGTTAGCTAAAAATGCTCAAAATTAGGACACTACAGGTATTTCTGAGGCACCGAGTAAAACTAAACCTCATACATCTAGTGAAGGTATGTACAACCTTAGAGAAGATCATGACCTCCAAGTAAAGTTTGCATATTGATTAATACTTAAAAGTGCATTTTTATTAAGGTTTTATATCATTATTTTGCACTTGAAGTATCAATAATGATTAGTACTAAAAAGTGCATTTTTATCATGGTTTTATATCATCATTTTGCACTTGAAGTATCAATAACTCCTTAACTAAAGTACGTTTTATAATAATATACCTAATAATATAAGATACCTTTAATTTATGGTAAATGTCCATTTTAAATGCAGGCCTATCACATAAATAAAAGGATTGATTGATGACTTTAAGAACTTCAATTACAAAGGCAAAGAGATGATCAAACTTAGAAAAGAGATGTTAGTGCAATCTAGACCAGAACACTGTTCAGTAATTGAGTCATATCTGGAGCTATAGATGTCAGATTTAGGTCAACTTTATATAGATGGAAAGGTAAGACGTAGGCCTATAACTTTCATATGGAGCCCAAGATCTAAAGAGGCCATTTTCAAGTCCAAATCGTTGCAACAACAAAGAAGCCTGAATCTATCCTCTAGCCCGAGCACTATTCAGTATTTTAGCTATATCTAGAGTTTTAGAAGTCAAAATGAGCTGAAGTTTTTACACAAGAAAGCTGAGACAATTTCCTAGAACTTTTATATTTTCAAGTGGCTCTAATTTTGACGTCATCAATGACGTTTTAGGCAGACAAGAGAAGATAAGGATTGTCACCAAGTCAAGGGTTGGCCATCTACTCATCAATTAGTTATCAAATTAATACTTCCCAATTTTGGCCTATAAAAGGAGGCATTTGCCATGCATTTAGACATCTTGGTGTCCAGATCAAGATCATGCTCTTGTTTTCTCTCTTTGTATTCTTTATGCTTTGCTTTCATTAATATCAAGTTTATGCCTTTCATTTCCTTTCCTTTGCTTTGTTAACTCTTATCTTATTTATGTTCTTATTTTGTTTATCTATTTTTCTTTCTTGCATTATGTCTAGCTAAGTTTATTATGTGAAGGTGAAAAGGTTACACTAATGGTGTAAGATTAAGTATGAAATAAACTTAATATGGAATTTAATGTTTGATACTAACATGTTTTATATTTGTTATCTTGTTCACTCTTTAATACTTTGCTTGTTAAATGACTAATCTTGATTTATGTTGTATAACAATTGGTACAACAAATGCTTGACACTTTCATAGGTCATAATGTATGGTATAACCGACACCTAAGCTATGAAAGGAACTTGATTTGTTGTTAACATAAGTTATAATCATAAATGCTTGATGAAATTTACAAGTATTAACATTAATGGAATAAGATGACTAATGTAATCATGTTAACAATCTATAATTTGATTGAAACCTCTTTTATGTGTGGTTTCCAATTGAACAATAAGAGTTTATACTATACTTGTTTGACATACCATTAATGGAACCTCAAACCTTAACATTTGTTATTATCATTGTTAATCCTTACTTTAAAATTTCATCTCAAAGTTCTCATCTTCTTCTTCTTCTTTATTATTGTTATTATTATTATTATTATTATTGCCATTATTGTTGTTCTTGTATTATTGTTATTTATAATTTGTATAATAACCTTCGTGTGTTTCGACCTCGGTCTTGCCAAATTATTTATTACTTCGACACTCCTACACTTGGGAGAAGACATCAATCTTTTTGTCGTGTCAAGTTTTTGGTGCCGTTGTTAGGGAGGTAAGTTTTGCATAAATTATAATATTTTTTTCTCTTTTAACTTTTCTTGTATATAACTTTGTTTCTTTTTTTTTCTTTCTTCTTGTTTCTTCTTCTTTTGTTTTCCTTTTCCATTTATTCTATTCCTACAAATGCATGAGAGTGTGGTCACGTACATCAAGTGGTAGACTTTGTAGGGTATCCTCATCATTTTTAGAAAATATGGTTGAAGAAGATAATCAATCACTTCATAATGAGAATAATGAGAATAATCGTGCTAGAATACTTAGAGACCACATGAATCCAACAAGAACAAGTGCACCATCATGCATAGTTTTTCCTCCCGATGCATCTCATTTTAATTTTAAATCAGGCATTATTCAACTTTTACCTTCTTTTCATGGTTTAAAATTGGAAAATCCATAATTGCATTTAAGGGAATTTGAGGAGGTCTGTAACACATATAATAATTTAAATTATAGCATGAACACCATCAGATTAAAGCTTTTTCCTTTTTCATTAAAAGATAAAACTAAAACATGGCTACAAAATTTGGGAACAGGATCCATTCATGCTTGGGATGAAATGCAACAACAGTTTTTAAAGAAGTATTTCCCATCTCATAGAACAAATTCTTTCAAAAGACAAATCACCACTTTCACTCAAAAACCAAGAGAAACATTTTACTAATGTTAGGATAGGTATCGAGACTTGCTTAGTACTTGCCCTCATCATGGTTTTGAAACATGGAGATTGGTTTCACATTTTTATGAAGGGTTAACACCTAAAGATCGATAAATGGTTGGATTGATGTGCAATGAAACTTTTGAAGACAAAGACCCTAATGAAGCAATGGAGTACTTAGACTTGTTAGCTGAAAATGCTCAAAATTGGGACACTGCGGGTACTTATGAGGCATCGAGTAAAACTCAACCTCATACATCTAGTGGAGGTATGTACAACCTTAGGGAAGATCATGACCTTCAAGCCAAGTTTGCATGTTTAGCTAGAAAAGTCGAGGCACTAGAATTGAAAAAGAGTGGTCAATTAAAATCTGTTGAAAACATTGCATGTCAAATATGTGAAACAAATGAACACTCAACCAATAATTGTCCAACCTTGCATTCTTTTAAGGAATGTCTCCATGAACAAGCCCATGCTCTAAACAGTTTCCAAAGGGCCAACCATAACTCATACTCACAAACATACAACGCTGGTTGGAGAAATCATCCAAATTTTAGTTGGAAGAGTGAGAACAACAATGCACAAACTTCACAACCACCATTTCAAGCACACCATAATTTCCAAAATTCTCATGGATATGCACCTCCTTATGCTCCACCTTCTAGAAGAAATCTTGAGGAAACATTGCATGCATTCATTGAAAAGCAAGAGACAATCAATACTCAACTTGCTTAAAACATGATAGATTTTAAAGATGCTCTTGCAAATTTGACATAACAAAATCCCAAGGGGCAATACAATGTAAATGCAAGTAGTTCCGGAAGCCAACACATGGATCAAGTCAAATCAGTCACTACTCTTCGCAGTGGTAAGGTTATTGAAAAACCCTCTCTTAAACCTTATAAGAAAGATGATGAGTCAATCTCTAAGGATAAGGAAGGGGTTGAATCTAAAAATTGCAAAGAAAAGACTGATTCTCCACCAGCACTTCCATTTCCTCAAGCCATGACCAAACAAAGGAAAGTCAATCACAACTCTGAAATCTTTAAAATTTTCAAACAGGTAAGAATCAATATACCTTTGTTGGATGCTATTAAACAGATTCCTTTCTATGCTAAATTTTTGAAAGATCTATGCACTGTGAAAAGGAAACTGAATGTGAAAAAGAAAGCCTTTCTAGTCGAACAAGCCTTTCTAGCCGAACAAGTAAGTGCTATTCTTCAGAACAATAATGCTTTGAAAGATAAAGACGCTGGTTGTCCTACAATTTCTTATTTTATTGGAGAGCATAAAATTGAAAGAGCCTTACTTGATCTTGGTGCTGGTGTGAATTTACTTCCATATTTAGTTTTTCAGAGTCTCAATCTAGGTGAGTTAAAACCAACTTCTATAACTCTTTTACTTGCTGATAGATCTGTAAAAGTGTTGAGGCATGTAATTCATTTCCTATTATTTTAAGACGTCTGTTTCTTGTAACTTCTAACGCATTGATTAATTGTATGAATGGATTGATGAAGCTATCATTTGGAAACATGACATTGGAGATGAATATTTTCAACATTTGCAAGCAACCTGAAGATGATAATGATTTACAAGAAGTAAATCATATTGATGAATTAGTTTATGATCAACTTGAATCTACTTTAAGTAAAAATGAGTTGGATGAATCAAAATATTTGCAAATGATTTATTTTGAGGAAGAAATCATGGATGAAAAACGCACTGAAAATGTTGATGTGAATGTTTTGTAAACAATGACAACAAATTTAACATCTGACATCACACCAATCGATGATTACTTTCCTAACGAATCCTTACTTTCTCTTAATCCAATGCCTTGGTATGATAAAAATATCAATTTTCTTGCTTTAAGAGATTTGCCAGCTGATTGGAGTAGCCAAGACAAAGAAAAGTTTTTGAACGAAGTGAAGAACTTTTATGGTGATGACCCTAACTTATTTAAATATTATCCTGATCAAATATTTCAAAGATTCATTCCGACAATGAGGTAAGTAGTGTCATTAAACTTTGTCATTCTGAAGCATGTGAAAATTATTTCTCGTCAAATAAGACAGCTGTAAAAATCTTTCAAAATGGATTTCATTGGCTCACCATGTTCAAGGACACGTATGCATTCTGCAAAGCTTGTGAAAATTGTCAAAAAGTTGATACTAGTAAAAAAGTTTTGTTTTATAATTCTGAACTTTATGCATTCTCTAGAGAGCTAAGATCAAGATGGAGCAATCCTTATAGGCTTGTGATATTGAGAATTCAATGAATGACAGTGATTTTAAGGAAAATGGACATCGTTTGAAAGCTTACTTTGATAATTTTCCTAGTGAAAATGAATCAACTGGTTGGAATGATCTTATAGATAAAGATTGATTATTTTATTTTTCTCACATTTTTTTAAGTGATTTTTGCTAGTTTCTCTCACCTCGATTAAATGGCGGATGACGGTATTCCATGACTTAAGTTGGTTCTTTTAGTTTCACACAATAACTGATATCTGTATATACATTTCTGTAATTTTTTGAATCTCTTTTCCAATTTTTAATTGAAAATGGACACTAATCTTGCAAAATTGAAAAAGTATTTTCCCGCTTTGCCTTAGAATGCGATTACAAAAATTTACCATGCTAGATGTGCAAGATTGAGATTGTTAATGAATCATGGAATTCCTGAAGATATTCGCTGGTTGATTGAAGCAAAGGTCTGATTATCAGGTAAGTCCTCTAACTCCTTCATTTCACACATGCCTGGAAGAGGTAAAAGTACTTTTGCAAAGATGCGTCGTGTAAAACGATTGAAAGTCTATCATCAATGTGCTAGATAGACTTGTAATACGCAATGTCGTTCTTTAGGAATGGTACCTATAAACCATGAAGATAAAATACAATTCATTATGAATGGCCTGAGTAAGGGGTCTTTAGATAACCTTCTATTGACTCTTGAGACGCATCGTAGTGGAGATGTGCATCGTGCAATTCATGATTTATGGCTACTATTTTATAAGAGATATTTCATATTTCCTCTTGGGCCCAACTACACATTCACCATAACCCCTTAGGTTTGTTAAATGTTAATGGTTATTATGATAAGTTGTTCTCTTTTCTTGATCACGCTGTGGAACAAGAGTTTCTAACATCTTCTGCACGACAAATCATAATCTCTGCTGCTACTGCTGAACAATTGATTGACCAACTACAATCTTTCGTTCCTGTAATTGATCCTTTCATGAGTCGCATAAATTGGTTAACTAAGGAAAGCCGTAAAAAGCTTAGATTGGATTTGAGTCTCCATTTGTGAATCTTTGTGTCTTTTGGTTTTATTATTTGTTTTGTTGTTTCTTATATTTTTTTCAGTGTGTTTCAGGTTTGTTAGTGTTCGTTATTTTAGGTAATATCTTCTATACTCTATCTTTCTACCTTTAAACATTGAGGACAAAGTCTTGTTTTAGTTGGGGGGGAAGGGTAGTAGCTAAAAAAAAAACTGTGTTTTTTATTTCATAAAGCATGTGCAAAATGATTGTTACTATGATGACAAAGTAAGGAGAATCTTTTATAACTCTTGAGACGCATCTTAGTAATCATTCATAACAAGGTCTATCATAATACTTCTTGAAATATTCAGATTTACAAACTCTTGCATTGTTATCACTCAAGTCTGCTCGTATACTTATTTAACATGTATTCTTAAACCTTAATTTACACACACACACTTCAACATATGATTGTGGGTTGCATATTGGATTATTACATTATTTATGTTCTTTTGTTAAAGGTAACAACTAAGGGAAAGAGATAGTATATAATTAAAAAAAAAACAAAAAAAAGAGGAAAAAAAGAAAAAGAAAAAAATGATAATAATAAAAATTTAGATAAGTTTGGTTTCGTAGCCTCCCTAACCTAAGCAATTAAGCTTGAAGGGGTGTTTTAACACCTAATACCCTAAAGTCAACTGACTTGGGAGCTATTGGCCCAACGCTTGTTACATGGGTTGAGGAGAAAAGCTTAAGGGAATCAAACATTGCACTATCTACATATCAGTATCTGGACCCGAGTTATTAAGCTCGTAGGGGTGTCTTAACACCTAATGCCCTAAGACCAACTGGTCTGGGAGTCATTAGCTGAAAGTAATGAAAATTAAATGATATATACCTTGCTTTGTGGAATTTGCAAATTGTTTTTCTATTTTAACGCTTTGATTACTAGGGACTAGTAATAAGCTAGTTGGGGGGTGTGATTAGTACTCAAAAGTGCATTTTTATCATGGTTTTATATCATCATTTTGCACTTGAAGTATCAATACCTCCTTAACTAAAGTACGTTTTATAATAATTTATCTAATAATATAACATACCTTTAATTTGTGGTAAATATCCATTTTAAATGCAGGCCTATCACATTAATGAAAGGATTGATTGATGACTTTAAGAACTTCAATTGCAAAGGCAAAGAGATGATCAAACTTAGAAAAGACATATCGATGCAATTCAAACCGGAACACTGTTCGGTAATTGGGTCATATCTGGAGCTATAGATCTCAGATTTAGGTCCATTTTATATGGATGGAAAGGTAAGACATAGGCCTACAACTTTCTTATAGAGCCCAAGATCTGAAAAGGCCATTTTAAAGTCCAAATTGTAGCAACAACAAAGAAGCCCGAATCTATCCTCCAGCCAGAGCACTGTTCAGTATTTTGGCCATATCTGGAGTTCTAAAAGTCGAAATGAGCTGACGTTTTTACACAAGATTGTTGAGACAATTGCCTACAACTTTCATGTTTCAAGTGGCTCCAATTTTGACATTATCAATGACGTTTTGGGTAGAGAAGAGAAGATAAGGATTGTCACCAAGTCAAGAGTTGGCCACCCACTTATTAATTAGTCATCAAATCATAGGCCTACAACTTTCATATAGAGCCAGAACACTGTTCAGTAATTAGGTCATATTTGGAGCTATAGATCTTAGATTTAGGTCTACTTTATATAGATGGAAAGGTAAGACATAGGCTTACAACTTTCATATAGAGCCCAAGATCTAAAGAGGCCATTTTCAAGTCAAAATTGTTGTAACAACAAAGAAACCCGAATCTATCCTCTAGCCCGAGCACTGTTCAGTATTTTGGCCATATCTGGAGTTCTAGAAGTCAAAATAAGTTGAATGTTTACACAAGAAAGATGAGACAATTTCCTAAAACTTTCATGTTTTCAAGTGGCTTTAATTTTAACGTCATCAATGATGTTTTGGACACACAAGAGAAGATAAAGATTGTCACCAAGTCAAGGGTTGACCATCTACTCATCAATTCTTAACTAAAACATGTTTTATAATAACATATCTAATAATGTAAGATACCTTTAATTTATGGTAAATATTCATTTTAAATGCAGGTCTATTATATAAATGACAGGATTGATTGATGAGATTAAGAACTGAAATTGAAAGGAAAAAGAGATGACCAAACTTAGAAAAGAGATGCTGGTACATTCCAAATTGGAACACTATTCGGTAATTAGGTCATATCTAGAGCTATAGATCTTGAATTTAGGTCTACTTTATATGGATGGAAAGGTAAAACATAGGCCTACAACTTTTATAGGAGCTTAAGATCTAAAAATACCATTTTAATTTCAAATTATAACAACAACAAAGAAGGCCAAATTTGTTTTGCACTCCAAATACTTGTTCAGTGTTTGACTCATATCTGGAGTTCTAGAAGTCCAAATGACCTCCATTTTTTTTCTTTTGAAAGTTGAGATAATTTTCTACAACTTTTATGTTTTTAAGTGGTTTTAATTTTGACATTATTAATGATGTTTTGGGCAGATAAGAGAAGATAAGGATTTTCACCAAGTCAAGAGTTGGCCACCCACTCATCAATTAGTCATCAAATCAATAATTCCCAATTTTGGCCTATAAAAGAAGGTATTTACCATGCATTTAGGCATCTTGGTTTCCAGATCAAGATCATGCTCTTGCTTTCTCTTTTTGTATTTTTATAAAGCTTAAGTTTTGCTTTCATTAATATCTTGTTCATGTCTTTTATTTCTTTTCCTTTACTTAGTTGACTTTTATCTTATTTATGTTCTTATGTTGTTTATTTATGTTTCTCTTCTTTTTTATGTTTAGCTAAGTTTATTATATCAATATGAAAAAAGTTACACTAATGGTGTAAGAATAAGTATAGTGTAAACTTAACATGGACTTTAATGTTTGATACTAACATGTTTTCTATTTGTTATCTTGTTCACTCTTTAATACTTTGCTTGTTAAATGATTAATCTTGATTTATGTTGTATAACAATTGGTACAACAAATGCTTGGCACTTTCATAGCCCATACTGTATGGTATAACCGACACCTGAGTTATGAAAGGAACTTGATTTGTTGTTAACATAAGTTATAATCATGAATGCTTGACGAAATTTACAAGTATTAGCATTAATTGAATAAGATGACTAATGTAATCATGTTAACAATCTATAATCTGATTGGAACCTCCTTTATGTGTGGTTTCCAATTGAACAATAAGAGTTTATACTTGTTTGACATACCATTAGTGGAACCTCTAACCTTGACATTTGATATTATCATTGCTTAATCCTTACATTAATATTCTATCTCAAAGTTCTCATCTTCTTCTTTTTCTTTATTATTGTTGTTATTATTACTACTACTACTACCACTACTAGTACTATTATTATTATTATTATTGTTGTTATTGTTATTATTGTTGTTGTGGTATTGTTGTTATTTATAATTTGTACAATAACCTCCCTGTGGTTCGACCCCGGTCTTGCCGGGTTATTTATTACTTCGACACTCCTGCACTTGGGAGAAGACATCAATCTCTTTGTCGTGTCAAGTTTTTGGCGCCGTTGCCGGGGAGGTAAGCTTTGTATAAATTATAATATTTATTTTATTTTCTCTTTTCACTTTTCTTGTATATAACTTTGTTTCTTTTCTCTTGTTTCTTCTTCTTTTGTTTTCCTTTTCCTTTTATTCTATTCCTACACGTGCATGAGAGTGTGGTCACGTACATCAAGTGGTAGACTTTGTAGGGTATCCTCATCATTTTCAGAAAATATGGCTGAAGAAGATAATCAATCACTTCATAATGAGAATAATGAGAATAACCGTGCTAGAACACTTAGAGACCACATGAATCCAACAAGAACAAGTGCACCATCATGCATAGTTTTTCCTCCCGATGCATCTCATTTTAATTTTAAGCCAGGCATTATCCAACTTTTACCTTCTTTTCATGGTTTAGAATTGGAAAATCCATACTTGCATTTAAGGGAATTTGAGGAGGTGTGTAACACATATAATAATCTAAATTGTAGCATGAACACCATCAGATTAAAGCTTTTTCCTTTTTCATTAAAAGATAAAGCTAAAACATGGCTATAAAATTTGAGACCAGGATCCATTCGTGCTTGGGATGAAATGCAATGACAGTTTTTAAAGAAGTTTTTCCCATTTCATAGAACAAGTCGAGGCACTAAAATTGAAAAAGAGTGAAATAATTGTCCAACCTTGCCTTCTTTTAAGGAATGTCTTCATGAACAAGCCCATGCTTTAAACAATTTCCAAAGGGCCAACATAACCCATACTCACAAACATACAACCCTGGTTGGAGAAATCATCCAAATTTTAGTTGGAAGAGTGAGAACAACAATGCACAAACTTCACAACCACCATTTCAAACACACTATAATTTTCAAAATTCTCATAGATATGCACCTGCTTATGCTCCACTTTCTAGAAGAAATCTTGAGGAAACATTGCATGCATTCATTGAAAAGTAAGAGACAATCAATACTCAACTTGCTTAAAACATGATAGATTTTAAAGATGCTCTTGCAAATTTGACATCTGCTCTTAGTTTGCAAGAGAAAGGTAAGTTTCCTTCTCAACCACAACAAAATCCCAAGGGGCAATACAATGCAAATGCAAGTAGTTCCGGAAGCCAACACATGGATCAAGTCAAATCAGTCACTAATCTTTGCAGTGGTAAGGTTATTGAAAAACCCTCTCTTGAACCTTATGAGAAGATGATGAGTCAATCTTTGAGGGTAAGGAAGATGTTGAACCTGAAAATTGCAAAGAAAATACTGATTCTCTGTCAACACTTCCATTTCCTCAGGCCATGACCAAACAAAGGAAAGTCAATCACAACTCTGAAATTTTTGAAACATTCAAACAGGTAAGAATCAATATACCTTTGCTGGATGCTATTAAACAGATTCCTTCCTATGCTAAATTTTTGAAAGATCCATGCACTGTGAAGAGGAAACTGAATGTGAAAAAGAAAGCCTTTCTAGTTGAATAAGTAAGTGCTATTCGTTAGAACAATAATGCTTTGAAATATAAAGACCCTGGCTGTCCTACAATTTCTTACTTTATTGGAGAGCATAAAATTAAAAGAGCCCTACTTGATCTTGGTGCTAGTGTGAATTTACTTCCATATTTAGTTTTTCAGAGTCTCAATCTAGGTGAGTTGAAACCAACTTCTATAACTCTTTTACTTGCTGATAGATCTGTATAGTGTCTAGAGGAATAATTGAAGATGTGTTAGTACAAGTCGATAAATTCATTTATCTTGTGGTTTTGTTGTCTTGGACACACAACCTGTTGAGGCATGTAATTCATTTCCTGTTATTTTAGGACGTCTGTTTCTTACAACTTCTAATGCATTGATCAATTATAAAAATGGACTGATGAAGCTATCATTTGGAAACATGACATTGGAAATGAATATTTTCAATATTTGGAAGCAACCTAGAGATGATAATGATTTACAAGAAGTGGACTTTACTAAAAAATTAATTCATGATCAATTTCCAACCACTTCTAGTGAAATTGAGATTGATGAATCTAATGATTTGCAAATGATTTATTTTCAGGAAGAATCAAAGACAAGTAATTCGAGGCCATAAATTGAGGAATTGCCACCACGATCAATTAAATCCATACTTTCAAGTGTTCAACCACCTAAACCTGATTTGAAGTCGTTGCCATCCAATCTTAAATACTCATTTTTGGGAGAAAATGAAACCTTTTCGGTATTAATCTCTTCCAAACTTAATGCACATCAAGAAGGTAAGTTATTACAAACTCTGAAAAAGCATAAAAATGCATTAGGATGGACCATAACTGATATAAAAGGAATTAGTCCTCTGATTTGTACACACAGAATTTATTTGGAGGAAAATGCTAAACCCTTTAGAGAAATGCAACGAAGGCTAAATCCTAATATGAAAGAAGTAGTGAAAAATGAAGTCATTAAACTTCTAGATAATGAAATCATTTATCCTATTTCTGACAGCAAATGGGTAAGTCCTACCCAAGTTGTACCCAAGAAGTCTGGAGTCACTGTGATAACAAATGAGAACAATGAGTTAATCCCTACTAGAACTGTTACCGGTTGGCGCATGTGCATTGACTATAGGAAACTTAATTCAATGACTAGAAAAGATCATTTTCCATTACCTTTCATGGATCAAATCCTAGAAAGAGTTGTAGGTCATGAATTTTATTGCTTCCTAGATGGCTATTCGGGTTACAATCAAATTGAAATTGCATTGAAAGATCAAGAGAAGACTACTTTCACATGTCCATTTGGTACTTTTGCATATCGAAGAATGCCTTTTGGATTATGTAATGCACTAGCCATATTTCAAAGATGCATGCTTAGTATATTTAGTGATATCGTTGAAAATTTTGTTGAGATTTTCATGGATGATTTTTCTGTTTTTGGCGATTCATTTGATGATTGTTTGACTAACTTAGAAAAGGTTTTGGCCAGGTGTGAAGAGAAGAATCTTGTGCTGAATTGGGAAAAATGACACTTTATGGTAACAAACGGCATTGTACTTGGTCACATTGTCTCATCAAAAGGAATTGAGGTTGACAAATCTAAAATCGAGTTAATTGCAAACTTGCCAACACCAAAATCTATTAAAGATGTTAGATCATTCTTAGGACATGCTGGTTTTTATAGAAGGTTCATCAAAGATTTTAGCGTAATATCTAAACCCTTAAGTAACCTTCTAACAAAGGATAATATTTTTGAATGGACTGAACATTGTGAAAAAGCCTTTGTCAAACTTAAAAACTTGCTTACTTGTGCTCTTGTCATTCAACCTCCTGATTGGTCATTACCTTTTGAAATAATGTGTGATGCTAGTGATTATCCCGTAGGTGCTGTTTTGGGACAAAGAAAAGATAAGAAACCTTATGTAATTTACTATGCAAGTAAAACTTTAAATAATGCTCAAATGAATTATACCACCACTGAAAAAGAATTACTTGCAGTAGTATTTGCATGTAAAAAAATTAGGTCTTATCTTATTGGCTCACTTGTTGTTGTTTTTAGTGATCATGCAGCATTAAAATATCTTCTTTGTAGGAAAGAATCTAAGGCTAGATTGGTGCGGTGGATTTTGTTACTTCAAGAATTTGATATCACAATCAAAGATAAGAAAGGCAGCGAAAATGTTGTCGTAGATCATTTGTCAAGATTGACAACAGATTCGAAAACTGACATCACACCAATCGATGACTACTTTCCCGATGAATCTTTATTTTCTATCTCTATAATACCTTGGTTTGCTAATATTGTCAATTTTCTTGTTTCAGGACAATTACCAGCTCATTGGAGCACCCAAGATAAAAGAAAGTTCTTGAATGAAGTGAAGAACTTTTATTGGGATGACCCTTATTTATTCAAATATTATCCTGATTAAATATTTTGAAGATGCATTCCTGACAATGAGATAAGTAGTGTCATTAAATTTTGTTATTCTAGGGCATGTGGGGACCATTTCTCATCAAGAAAGAAAACTGCAAAAATCTTACAAAGTGGATTTTATTGGCCCACCATGTTCAAAGACTCACATGCATTCTGCAAGTCTTGTGAAAATTGTCAGAAGTTGGGATTAATTTCGAAACATCACATGATGCCTTTAAATCCTATTCTTGTCATTGAGATCTTTGACTGTTGGGGTATAGATTTCATGGGTCCATTTTCTTCATCATTTGGTTTCTTGTACATATTAGTCGCAGTAGATTATGTTTCAAAATGGATAGAGACAATTCCAAGTCGAAACAATGATCACAAAACAGTGATAAAGTTTTTGAAAGAAAATATTTTGAGTCGATTTGGAGTCCCTCGAGCCATAATAAGTGATGGTGAAACACATTTCTGCAACAAGCCATTTGAGTCTTTAATGAAGAAGTATGGAATCACACACAAAGTTGCCACCCCTTATCACCCTCAAACAAGTGGACAAGTAGAGCTTGCTAACAGGGAGATCAAACACATTTTGGAGAAAACAATGAACCCTAATAGGAAAGATTAGTCTTTAAGACTTAATGATGCACTTTGGACTTATCGAACTGCTTATAAAACATTATTTGGTATGTCACCTTATAGACTAGTTTATGAAAAACCTTGTCACTTGTTTGTGGAACTTGAACATAAAGCTTATTGGGCTATTAAAGCTTTCAATTCAAATCTGGATGATGCTAGTCAACTGTGAAAGTTACAAATAAATGAGCTTGAGGAAATATGAAATGATGCATATAAAAATTCAAGAATTCATAAAGCAAGAATCAAAGAGTTTCATGACAAGAATATACTGAGAAAAACATTCAATGTTGGTAAAAAAGTCTTGCTTTATAATTCTTGACTGCATTTATTTCCTGGAAAATTAAAATCAAGATAGAGCGGTCCTTTTATTGTGAAACATGTGTATCCATATAGGGCCTACGACATCGAGAATCCAAAGAATGACAATGTTTTCAAGGTAAATGGACAACGTCTAAAAGTTTATTTTGACAATTTTTCAATTGAACATGACTCTATTGAATTGGGTGATCCTGTATATGAAGATTGATTATTATTATTATTTTTTGAGTGATTTTTTTTACTAGTTTCTCTTACAGATAACGGTACTCTGTGACTTAAATCGGTTCTTTCAGTTTCCTATAATAATTGATATTTGTATATATATTTGTGCAATTCTTTGAATCTCTTTTCCAATTCTCATTTGAAAATGGACACTAATCTTGCAAAATTGAAAAAGTATTTTCCCGCTCTACCTCAGAATGCGATTACAAAAATTTACCGTGATAGATGTGCAAGATTGAGATTGTTAATGAATCATGAAATTCCTGAAGATATTCACTGGTTGATTGAAGCAAAAGTCCGATTATCAGGTGAGTCCTCTTACTCCTTCATTTCACACATGCCTGGAACAAAGACCCTGTGCTAGATGGACTTATAATATACAATGTTGTTCTTTAGGAATGGTATCTATAAAAGCACTTTTGCAAAGAAACGTCGTGCAAAACGACTGAAAGTTTATCATCGATGTGCTAGATGGACTTATAATATACAATGTTGTTCTTTAGGAATGGTATCTATAAACCGTGAAGATAAAATACAATTCATTAAGGATGGCCTGAGTAAGGAGTCTTTAAATAACCTTCTATTGACTCTTGAGACGCATCTTAGTGGAGATGTGCATTGTGCAATTCATGATTTATGGCCACTATTTGATAAAGAACATGATCGATTTAGTTTTGGGAATCTGACTAAAAAAGACCCTGTTTGCCAGTTTTTAAGAAAACTGGATGGGAAGCCTATCCTCGACCCATAGAGGGCGTTTAAGCCGTTTTTGGACGTAAAACCAAGGGAAGATGTGAGCCACAATCACAACTACTTGTACATATACATGCTTTTTTTAAAAAATAAATAAAGAGAGAGAGAGAGAGAGAGAGAGAGTGTGTGAGACTCTAGCTGGCCTATATATAGGTGGTATGATTGCCTTTCTAATTTCTCATCTATAAAACCCTCTTTTCCTTCCTTTCATTTCTACTCAGCCCACACATTTAACAAATACTGAAGTGTGTAGAAATGGCAAGTTCCTTAAGTCATCACATAAGAAATATTTGTGTTTTTGGTGGATCTAGTCCTGGGAAAGAAAAGGAGTTTTTAGAATCAGCAAATCATCTTGGTCAAGTGTTAGCTGAGAGAAAGATTCATTTAGTATATGAGGGAGACAGTCTTGGGTTAATGGGAGGTGTGTCAATAGCTGTATTTTTAGGAGGTAGTCAAGTTTTTGGGGTTGTCCCCGAAACTTTAGCACAAGGGGACATCATTGAAAAAATAATTGGAGAGGAACTTCAGGTCTCTACAATGTCAGCTCGAATGAATGCAATGTTTAACCATGCTGATGCCTTCATTGCTTTACCAGGTGGTCTAGGCACATTGGAAGAGATATTTCATATTTCCTCTTGGGCCCAACTGCACATTCACCATAAACCCATAGGTTTGTTAAATGTTAATGGTTATTATGATAAGCTGTTGTCTTTTCTTGATCGCGCTGTGGAACAGGAATTTCTAACATCTTCTGCATGACAAATCATAATCTTTGCTGCTACTGCTGAACAATTGATTAACCAACTACAATCTTTCGTTCCTATAATTGATCCTTCCATGAGTCGCATAAATTGGTCAACTAAGGAAAGCCGTAAAAAGCTTAGATTGGATTTGAGCCTTCATTTGTGAATTTTTATGTCTTTTGATTTTATTATTGTGTTTTGTTATTACTTATATTTGTTTCAGTGTGTTTCAAGTTTGTTAGTGTTCGTTATTTCAGGTGATATCTTCTATACTCTATCTTTCTATCTTTAAACATTGAGGACAATGTCTTGTTTTAGTTGGGGGGAGAGGGTAGTAGCTAAAAAAAAAAAACTGTGTTTTCTATTTCATAAAGCATGTGCAAAATATTGTTACTATGATGACAGAGTACGGAGAATCTTTTATGACTCTTGAGACGCATTTTAACAATCATTCATAACAGGGTCTATCATAATACTTCTTGAAATATTTAGATTTACAAACTCTTGCATTGTTATTACTTAAGTCTGCTCATATACTTATTTAACATGTATTCTTAAACCTTAATTTACACACACACACACACACACACTTTAACATATGATTGTGGGTTGCATATTGGATTATTACATTATTTATGTTCTTTTGTTAAAGGTAACAACTAAGGGAAAAGAATTGTATATAACTAAAAAAAATGAAAAAAAAAGAAGAAAAGAAAGAAAAAGAAAACAAAATGATAATAATAAAAATTTAGATAAGTTTGGTTTTGTAACCTCCCTAACCTAAGCAATTAAGCCCGAAGGGGTGTTTTAACACCTAATACCCTAAAGTTAACTGACTTGGAAGCTATTGGCCCAACGCTTGTTACATGGGTTAAGGAGAAAAGCTTAAGGGAATCAAACATTGTACTATCTACATATCAGTATCTGGGACCCGAGTTACTAAGCTCGTAGGGGTGTCTTAACACCTAATGCCCTAAGACCAACTGGTCTGGGAGTCATTAGCTGAAAGCTCGTTACATGGGTTAAAGATTCATGGTGTAAAAAAAAATATAATAATAATCCCAACCCAAGGAAGTTAACCTTAAACATTAGAACAAAAATTTTGCTTTCTTCCAAGAAAAGCCCCATAATTATGTGTTGATACATTGAGCACAAAAGAAAGGTTTATGAATATCTTGTTAATAAGTATTGAGCAGGTATATAAATTTAATAAGAGTTTGTTTATCTAGATAGAGTAACGGAAGTTAAATGATGAATACCTAGCTTTGTGGAATTTGCAAATTGTTTTTCTATTTTAATGTTTTGATTACTAGGGACTAGTAATAAGCTAGTTGGGGGGTGTGATTAGTACTCAAAACTGCATTTTTATCATGGTTTTATATCATCATTTTGCATTTGAAGTATCAATACCTCCTTAACTAAAGTACGTTTTATAATTATCTATCTAATAATATAAGATACCTTTAATTTATGGTAAATGTCCATTTTAAATGCAGGCCAATCACATAAATAAAAGGATTGATTGATGACTTTAAGAACTTCAATTGCAAAGGCAAAGAGATGATCAAACATAGAAAAGAGATGTTGGTGCAATCCAAACTAGAACACTGTTCAGTAATTGGGTCATATCTGGAGCTATAGATCTCAGATTTAGGTCCATTTTATATGGATGGAAAGGTAAGACAGAGGCCTATAACTTTCTTATGGAGCCCAAGATCTAAAAAGGCCATTTTGAAGTCCAAATTGTAGCAACAACAAAGAAGCCCGAATCTGTCCTCTAGCCCGAGCACTGTTCAGTATTTTGGCCATATCTGGAGTTCTAGAAGTCGAAATGAGCTGAATGTTTTACACAAGATAGCTGAGACACTTGTCTACAACTTTTATGTTTTTAAGGGGCTCTAAATTTGATTTTATCAATGATGTTTTGGGCAAACAAGAGAAGATAAGGATTATCACCAAATCAAGAGTTGGCCACCCACTTATTTATTAGTCATCAAATCAATAGTTCCCAATTTTGACTTATAAAAGGAGGAATTTGCCATGCATTTAGGCATCTTGGTGTCCAAATCAAGATCATGCTCTTCCTTTCTCTCTTTGTATTTTTTGTACTGTTTATACTTTGCTTCCATTAATATTATGTTTATGCCTTTCATTTCCTTTCCTTTACTTAGTTAACTTTTATGTTCTTATTTTGTTTATTCATTTTTCTTTCTTTCATTATGTCTAGCTAAGGTAACTATGTCAAGGTGAAAAGGTTATACTAATGGTGTAAGAATAAGTATAATGTAAACTTAATATGGACTTCAATGTTTGATACTAACATGTTTTATATTTTTTATCTTGTTCACTCTTTAATACTTTTCTTGTTTAATGACTAATCTTGATTTATGTTGTATAACACTTGGTACAACAAATGCTTGGCACTTTCATAGCCCATACTGTATGGTATAACCGACACCTGAGCTATGAAAAGAACTTGATTTGTTGTTAACATAAGTTATAATCATGAATGCTTGACAAGATTTACAAGTATTAGCATTAATCGAATAAGATGACTAATGTAATCATGTTAACAATTTATAATCTAATTGGAACCTCCTTTATATGTGGTTTCCAATGGAATAGTAAGAGTTTATATTATACTTGTTTGACATACTATTAGTGGAACCTCTAACCTTGACATTTGTTATTATCATTGTTTAATCCTTACTTTAATATTTCATCTCAAAGTTCTCATCATCTTCTTCTTTATTATTATTATTATTATTATTATTATTATTATTATTATTATTAGTATTATTACTACTAGTATTATTATTATTGTTGTTGTTGTTGTTGTTGTTGTTGTTATTATTATTATTATTATTATTATTATTGCTATTATTACTATTATTGTTGTTATTGTTATTATTGTAGTTGTTATTGTTATTATTGTTGTTGTTATATTATTGTTATCTATAATTTGTACAATAACTTCCTTGTGGTTCAACCCCGGTCTTGCCGGGTTATTTATTACTTCGACACTCCTGCACTTGGGAGAAGATATCAATCTTTTCGTCGTGTCAGAGTCATTAGCTGAAAGCTCGTTACATAGGTTAAAGATGCATGGTGTTTTAAATTATATGTATATTAAAAAAAGACAAAAATGATAATCCCAACCTAAGGAAGTTAACCTTAAGTATTAGAACAAAAATTTTATTTTCTTCCAAGAAAAGCCCCATAATTATGTGTTGATACATTGAGTATAAAAGAAAGGTTTATGAATATCTTGTTAAGAAGTATCAAGCAGGTATATAAATTTAACAAGAGTTTGTTTATCTGGATAGAGTAACGGAAGTTAAATGATGAATACCTTGCTTTGTAGAATTTACAAATTGTTTTTCTATTTAACGCTTTGATTACTAGGGACTAGTAATAAGCTAGTTGGGGGGTGTGATTAGTACTCAAAAGTGCATTTTTATCATGGTTTTATATCATCATTTTGCACTTGAAGTATCAATACCTCCTTAACTAAAGTACGTTTTATAATAATTTATCTAATAATATAAGATACCTTTAATTTGTGGTAAATATCCATTTTAAATGCAGGCCTATCACATTAATGAAAGGATTGATTGATGACTTTAAGAACTTCAATTGCAAAGGCAAAGAGATGATCAAACTTAGAAAAGACATATCGATGCAATCCAAACCGGAACACTGTTCGGTAATTGGGTCATATCTAGAGCTATAGATCTCAGATTTAGGTCCATTTTATATGGATTGAAAGGTAATACATAGGCCTACAACTTTCTTATGGAGCCCAAGATCTGAAAAGGCCATTTTAAAGTCCAAATTGTAGCAACAACAAAGAAGCCCGAATCTATCCTCCAGCCAGAGCACTGTTCAGTATTTTGGCCATATCTGGAGTTCTAGAAGT